>OU343219.1:107590076-107668109 GCA_910596185.1 Chrysanthemum makinoi
ATCAGCGATTTGATGTGTCTTTACCAAAGGCTGTACCCTTTGGACTAGCCAACTCTTTGATATACACAAGGTATATCGGTGAGTTAATAACGACATGAATATACAACAAACCTGCAATAAAAGTTAGTTAAACAAAAAAAAATATACATAGTTTTTTTTAACTAAGAATAAACAAATAAACAAAATTACAAACCATACAAAGTATCATAATCAAGATGAACTTCTGTATGCCATAGTGATTCTTAATAGCGCCAACACATTGTTGGACATTCAAATTATCATTGCCAGCGGGATCAGGAGAACAACTACGGATAAGCATTCTTTCCATAAGGCTTCATAGATAATGGATAAGTTCTCTCGGCAAACATCTGACGATAATACCACCCTTTGTCTCAACCACATGCAGTGAGAGGATAAAATCTCCAAGGCGTAACACACTACAAGTGAGATTCTTCCAAATAAAATATCCTTTACCATTGGGAGATATTGAATCAAACAAAACATGAAGATCACTTGATAAATATAACCTTAGAACCCTTTGGTACATTAGAATGGTAATACTTATTGACAAGGGTATCACAAGCATAACCAAATGCGCCATGTCAACCAAATGCAAGATCTCCTTCAAAAGTTAATTGCATGGTGATTTGATCCAAGCGGTGAATCATATTAAGCTCATCATCAATGCAATGACCAATTAAGTAAAAACATCATGAGACCCTCAGTGAAAAATGCGTAGAAGTCCTTCTTTGATAAAGATGACTCGGCCGCCTTTAAATCCACATGATTATCCGTGAGATGTCGCGACCTTAATATGGTTGAGATGGCCGAATCAGAGCTGATCTCCTGATTTCCTTAAAGAAGAGAACTTTAGTTTAGCCATCCTCTTCTTCCTCCTACGAGAATATAGATGTCAGAAGATGGAATATCTTGGATTACGCATCAATTTGCATCGAAACACTACCGCGTAAGGCATTCATTCTGTCAAGCACCTTTCTGCACGTGTAGAATTTAGCATAGTTGTTTTGACTTCCTTAACAGATTATCTCCTTACGTATCAACGGACTCACAAATATGAAGTTGAAGCGGCACATAGTGTCTCGGAAGAAACGCGAGAAGGTTGGCCGAAGTTTCAACGAAGAAACTTTGTGAGTTGAACTAGGAACTTGGTGGTTATGCCGAGAAATAGAAGGTTCGGCCGAAGAAACCACGGAAGGTGAAGGAATAGGCTTGATGGTGGCTTGAAGGAACCACTAGAGACATCACCTTTGGTGGAATATCATCAAAATTATCCACAATCTCAACAAATTTAGGTCTTTTTGGCACATGGAGCACCTATATTCGACAATCCTTTTCAAATTTGAAGAATGTTTTGAAGAAGATGAAGAAAACTTTATGATATAATTATATTTCGTCGAAACGAGGATCGAGCAAAGCCATGACTTGCTTCATTGTTAAACACAGGTTATACGAAGAACTCGATTCTTCACCACCATTCGTTTTGCTTTCTTAGAGCTTGATTAGTGGTCTCTCTCCTCTTAGCCTTGTTCTTTTGAGCAATTATAACTTTCTTCTTTGCAGCTTCTTCTTCCTTTCTTTGTTGTCCACGAGCCACCATTTGAGCTACAAATTGCTCACTATCAAAATCTGCACCTAAAATACTCTGAGCAAGTGAAGGATTAGAAGCAACTTCTTTGAGTATAAACATCCGGTGTCTGTGAGCATCACGATTAGCCATTTCATCCAATTCTTTTAAGTCTCTTAAGTGGCAATTTTAGAAATGGACTTCGGCTTCAATCTGTTGAGCCAATTGACACTTTTCTTCAAATTTGCATTCATCTAACATCTCTCTTGTGCTAACCTTTCTGTTCGCTAATAACGGTCTGGACCAAGCTTCGGTGTCAAGCCCCATCCTCATCTCTTTATCCGATAGATCCAACAACATCGTGAAGGGTATCACTAAAGGAACTTGGAAGATTCATCGGATGTGCTTGAAGAAACATGTTGAGATAAATCTTCGCGGTGTTGAAAATACATCTACTTACGGATTCAAATTAAAATTCCTTCGGCAAGGAAAGCTGGAAAGTATCAGTTGAAGGTATAGAAGCGAGGTTGTGCTTGCACAGGATGAAGCTTGACCAACTTCAATAGCAATGTCCATCAAAGGAATTATCGGCAACCACATGTTCTTGATGGTTGAAATATCCTCACTTTGCAATGTATCCTTGTGCGGTGATTGCTTTCTCCTCTCATGTCTAGTAAACAAAATTGGCTCCTTTTTGCATACATGTAGCAACCATTGGAGTAGAAACATTTGATTCTTGAGCCACATTAGCCAACATATCAAGTGACTTAAACTGAGCGTCCACGTCCTCCTCATAGGAAGAAACATCAATCTCCTTTTTCTTCTCGACCCGATTGTACTTCCAAATCCTGAACCTTTCTTTTCAATTCTACAATCTCATCACCAAGCTTAGATTTAGTCTCTGCAAGCTCCTTCTTGAGATCGATAACTTGACTACATACACATTCACTAGAGCATACAAAGATGTAAGTGTAATAGGGTCCTCAGCTCCACCATCGATTGTTCTGTGGAAATGGGAGCATCATTGGGCCTTCGGAGAGAAATATCAATATGCTCAAAGAATGGAACATGATCATCAACTGAATCTCTAATAGGACTAGGAGTATCGGCCTATTAAACTCGGTCTCAACCTCATCATGAGAACCAGTGTGTAGGTAGTGGACTAGGTCTAGGTGAAGGTGTGGGTAAAGTTGTTGTTCGAGTAACAAGATGTGCCGGCTGACATTAGAAGGGCCTTCATCTATTGTATTTAATGGATTCCCATCAACAACAAATAGTAGAAGGTGGAGAACAACAACATTCCCTCATCGTGAGATTCATTGCCTTGAGGCAACATAGCCGCTAACAAGGGATGATGTGCCCTATACTTAGTTCTCATGGAAGTAAATAGTTTAGCTGATAAAGCTCCTATGGGATAAAAGGCTTGGGGCTTGGGTAGTAATGTCTAATATTATTTGCAAAACCTAGAATTTACATAAAACTTGTTCTTTTTCTTAGTTATATTCTCAACCATATTATCAAAAATAAAACTAGAAAAATTATAAGTTAAACCACAGAGATAGACATATAATACCACATCCCAATTGGGTAGAAAATTGGTCCCATCCTCTCGATTTATTGCTTAAACACTTAAGCAATGTATGAAATAAAACCTCCATAGGACGTAGGATGCGATAAAAACTAGTGATTTGTGTGGTTAGGGGGTGGGGAAGCTCAAAGAATGAGAAAGACATGGTTATTGTATTAGATAGAAAAGGGGATGATGTGTGGGTTTCTAGAGAAGAAGAAACCACACACACTTCTTTACAAAATGTGAACTTCCTGCCCTCCTAGTTGGGACTAGGAGGGTATTATACTTCAACAAGCCTAACTTAGCACAAATGACTAAACTAGTCCTTGTTAATGAGTAAAGAAAGAAACTAATGCAATTTCCGTAATGACTTCACTTTAGCGAGGCTAACAATCTCTCCCCAAGTGATGTCATGCGGGATTTGCTTACAATGTTCCACACAAGCAAAATTAAACACAGCGGATAAGCTGGCTGCTCCGAAGTGTCTTCACGGTCATCAAACTTCATGAATCTTCTCGGTACCATCTCTTTGCCGGAAGAACAATGCGAGCAAATCTAATTAGGGATTAATCGACCTTTTGCTCTCCCTAATTAGTGCTCTCCCCAATGACAACCTTTCATGAATTTCACGAATTGAAGAAGTATTTTGATAATTAAATTAGAATGCGTCTTTAGTCTTCTAACACTTGCTATGAAAATGTAGAAAAGACTATTGCGACTTCGACCTTCTTCAAGATTGTCCATTCGGGGGAATAAGATATCAACATCTTCATCTCACCAAATGCATTCCGGTTATCTTTCATATATCAAATCAGCCCATAATGTACACATTTCTCTCCCGTGATGGTTACGATTTATCAAGGGTCGGTATACAATAGTGTACATGAAGCATTAGCTGAAGCGATACATCATAAATCAAATCAGCCCGTGAGAAGATGTCGATGAACAATACCATTTAAAGTTGTCTAACTCATTTCAACCCCCAAGATCAAAATTCAAGCGGTATGCGTAGTAACCACATGTGAAGATAACCCAATATGACGAACTTGAGAAAGTAAAATCTCCCGGTGACGGTTACTTAAGCTTGCACTATCCTTGGGAAAAGAGCGGTGTACCCATTGTACAAAACCTCTTGGCGTATCCTCAACTCGTGAGACACGGAAGTGATAACTACTTTGTGGGTTAAGGGAGAAAGAATCACAAAAGTAACTAGATAGCAAGTCTTCATCACACTCAATATATTTGCCCGGACAAGTCATCTTAGGAAGGGAAGAAGAAGAAGAAGAAATAAGTAAACTTCGCGAGATCAAGCGTCACTTTCACACCCAAATAAATAATAAAGAGTCATCTCCAGGTCACATTAAAATTCATAAAACTTTATGGCGGTGGAATAGTAACCCGTGAAAAAAATTTTTCTTTTATTTTTTTTCTTTTATTATTATTTATTATTTTTTTAAATCTTAGGCGTAGACTTAGAGAAAAAGAGTTCTGAGTAGAATTGGTGCTTAAGTAGGATCTTATCGTAGGATCTTTATCGCGTATGATCTTAGGCGTAGGATTCTTATGCGCGGAGATCTTAGGCTTAAATTAGGATTCTTATCGTGAGGATCTTTTTCATAGAGGATCTTAGGCGTAAGATTCTTATCGTTAGAAAGTATCTTACTGCGTAACCTTAGGATTCTTATGCGTAGGATCTTAAGTGTGATCTTATCGTAGAGTTCTACTAAAAAGAGTTTATGCTTATCGTAAACTTAGGTTAAAAACCAAAATCCTTTACACCTTTGCCGCAGTACGTAAGGGATATCCACAAGTCGAAGTGTTCCACACACTTATCCAAGTGAGGGAAGCACCGAGTAACCTTTGAAGCTCGAAGATTCTTCACCAAAAAGTTATGAGTAGAAAACTAGGGTTTTGACTTTTTGACTTCTACTCGTAAGAAATTTCCAATGAGTCAAACGATGTCTCTTGCGACGGATATCCTTAAAAACACTCGAATAACCCAAAAATGTTGACCTTTTCACCCAAAGTGCTTATAAAAGTTACGAGTAGAAATGACCAATGAACCAAAAACGAGCTTAAAATGAAGAAAAACACGTAAAGCTTTGAACTTTTTGCAAAAAACTGAAACTTTAGCACCAAATAAACCTTAAACCACAAGAATTTTGAATTTTTGAGTGCAAAAATTAAAGCTTTAAGCGTCACAATATTGACTAACTTGAGCTTACGTGTAACCCTTCAAAACAAACACAAACACTCCTAAACACTGTCTCACATACCAATTGTAGGATCGATAAAACTAGTGATTAGGTGTGGTTAGGAGGTTAGGGAAATGTCAAAGAATGAGAAAGACATGGTTATTGTATTAGATAGAAAAAGGGAAGATGTGTGGGTTTCTAGAGAGAAGAAGAAGAAACCACACACACTTCTTATTTTACAAAGTGAACTTCCTACCCTCCTAGTTGGGACTAGGAGGGTATTTATACTTCAACAAGCCTAACTTAGCACAAATGACTAAACTAGTCCTTGTGAATGAGTAAAGAAAGAAACTAATGCAATTCCCGTAATGACTTCACTTTAGCGAGGCTAACAAGGACAAAGTTGATTCTTTAACCACATGCGTCCTTGTACCTTGATATCCAATAGCTCTTGGCCCATCAATTACCAATGCGAATTAGAATGATAAACCCCATTCTCATCATCCATGAAATAGACTTACGATCCAACTCTCTGTCACAACATACTCTTCATTATCAATCGAGCCACAATCTGTTTCACTCCGTTTTGAAGCGATCGCCCAAAATTGAGTAACCAACGATTCATATATAGCATTAGGAGAATGCGTTAAAGCGTAATGAATCTTGTACCTCTTTAAGAATTCCACCATGGGTTTTTACAACTCATCACCCTTAGCGAGTTCGAGGAAAAGCAACTTTATTATGATCGTGCTTGAATTGAAGTGCCATGAGAACTTTAGATAATGGGTTAAGATTCAATCAGCGAAGGTGTGTTTGAATCGAATAAAGAGAATCGATTATTATTAGGCGAAGATATCGAATAGGTTATAAGTAGAAGTTTCCCAAATTGTGGTCAAATATATTGAGTTGTTGACCCGGAATGGCGTGTAATGCAACCTTTTACCAAATTCAAATTCCAACTTCGTGAAACAATAGTCAATCTGTGAAGTGATACAATCGTGAGCGAAAGCAATTCCGCATTATTCAAAAGCTTATAAATATCTTTTCTTGTTTCACCCAACTTCATTAATTCTCATTAAACCTTGAACCCGTCTATAAAAGAAACCCCAAAGCACTCTTAACTTTCATCAATTTCCCCCAATTTTCATCATAAACCCTAAATTCATCAATGCCCCAAAATTAACCACAATCAACCATGAGTAATAAACGGAAATTGTTAATCCAACCTCTTCTCCATCATCATCATCATCCGGTGATTTCCTCAGATTCTTTCCATATCCATATGACCCGACCATTGAAATCCCCATTTCTCCGGTTCTTTAGATGATGATAGTGTAGTGAATCCAAGTGAGTCTTCGATGACTCGATGGGTCCACTAAGAAGAAAACATCTTACTCGACCTCCGGCACCTCAACCTCGGCAAAGGCCTTGTGCCAAAATCAGGAGGTGGTGCTAGCTTATTCTTGCCCATGTTTTGGTGCATCATCACATATCGTATAAAAGAAGGAGTTAAGGAAGGTGGAAGGATTGCTTTTGGTGAAATCGGATGAAGCACAAAGGACATACGTGGTCATCTTCATCATCATCGTTTTCATCAATCCATCCTTCCTATTATGATCCTTAGCTTCTTAGTCATTATCAGGTCATGCATATCCATCCATCAAGATAGAAGGAATGGGTGGTTATGCAAGTCCTCATAAATGTATATCCGGCTGTGGAATGGAAGATATGGCGATCATGCATATCATACAATTTGTAGGAATAGATGATATGAGCTAGTGTGCAACATAGGTTTAGTAGTCCTTGTATTTCCTTTTGAAGTTGATTGTAATGTCAGTATGGTAATTTGAATGAATGAGCATCTTTAACTTGAACTTGTCTTGAGAGATACAATGTGCTCTCTTCAGTACTTATGCATTCAGTAAAACCAAACTTTCAAGCTTACATATCCATCTCCAAGCATCATAAACTCCAACTATATAGGCAAACTGCAAAACAGACACAGAGAAACACACAAACCAAACAAGAACAAACATACTAAATTTACATAAGAAGGTTAGTGTTAGAAAACAAAATCAAGCAAAAGTATACATAAAAATTAAACAATATTACATAAAAACATGCAAAGTGTACATAAATCCTCCCCTGAGGCATATGCCTCCCCTGAGGCCTATGCCTCCCCTTAAACTTTGCAGTTAAGGGTTAAGCATACCAATATGGACCACAAGGTGTTGAAACCTTGGTCCATCAAAATATTTTGTTAACAAATCATACACATTATCATCGATTATGAATTTTAACCACTTTTATCAAATGTTTGTCATATGCATCTCTTATAAAGTGGTGCCAAATTTCAATATGTTTCATTCTCTTGTGAAAACTGGATTTTTAACAATGCATATGGTACTTTGATTATCAATAAAATTGTTGTGTTCATGAAGTTATACCCATAATCCAACAATTGATTTTGTATCAAAGAACTGTCCACGATAATTCAGCGGCGACAGCGTGCTACGCCTTGATAGAGAGGTAGCCAATAGTCATTTCTTGCATTGCCAAGAAATCAATCTCTTTCAAGGAATTGGCAACCTCGGTGGTGGACCTCCTATCAGATTTGCACCGGCATAGTCACTATCACTATATGCTTCCGGCTTAAATGGAGATTCTTTTGGGTACCAAAGGCCTAAATGAGGTTGGCCTTTGAGGTATTTAAAGATCTTCTTAACTGACATTGAGATGGGAAGTAAGTGGAGTAACTTGATGTCGAGAACAAACACTCCGCACAAAAGTAATATAGGCCTTGAAGTACATTAAATACATCAAAGAACCAATCATAGATCTCATAAATGAACATTCATGGTGGATCTACTTGATGTTGGTCTTTGCCTTTGGAGCTTCATAAGGTGTAGTGGCAGTCCTTACACTCTCCATACCAAACTTCTTCAAGATTTTCCTCACATATTTGTCACGACAGATAAAGATACCATCGGGTTTCTGTGAACTTGGAGACCCAAAAGAAAGTCAACTCCCCATAGCACTCATCTGAAACTCTCCCTTCATTAGCTCCTCAAACTCCCAGCACCAAGCTTCTTTAGTGGACCCAAATATGATATCGTCCACATAAACTTGCACAAGAATAATATCTGTGGAATTCTTCTTCGGGAAAAGTGTTTTATCAATGGCACCTCTTCGATATCCATGCTTGTGAGAAATGATGAAAGCCTAGCATACCAAGCTTCGTGGTGCGATGTAGTCCATAGAGAGCTTTGACAACCTTGTAAACATGATTGGGATGATCGGGTCTTCAAATCCTTTAGGTTGAGTGACATAAACCTCCTCTTCTATTTCACCATCTGAGAAAAGCACCTTTACATCCATTTGATACACCATAAATCCCATGTAAGATGCATAAGCCAAGAATATTAAGATGGCCTCAACTCTAGCCACAGTTGTAAACACTTCATCATAATCAATCCCCTCCTCTTGTCTATAACCACGAGCAACTAATCTTTCTTTGTTTTAATGACAACACCCCTTGCATCTCTCTTATTCTTGAATCCATTTAGTCCCAATTGCATACTTGCCATCAGGTAGTGGTACCAATATCCAAACTTGTTGATTTTGAAATTGTTGCATCTCTTCTTGCATTGCCTCAAGCCAACTTGAGTCTTCAAGAGCGATTAACAACGGTTGGTTCCACTTGTGAGAAAACAAGCAAGCAGACAATGTTCATAGTGCGTGTGATTGTCTCTTCTTGATTTGAGACATAGAGATAAAATCCACGTGACCATATTTAGAGCTTGCCACAGTACCCCTTGTTCTAATAGGTGCATTAGGATCACCAATAATATTTATTTGTGGATGAGTATTGTGAATCCTTTTAAGTAGCGATGGTGTTTACATCAATGGTGGTATCAAGATTAGTAACAGTTGGTTCAAAATCAGTATCATAGGAATGTGAGGTGAAGACTCGACTTTGGGTTGATGATTACCAAGATCTGAGGGTCTTGGAAAACATATATAAGGATCTCCAAAGTCTGTGGACACTCTAGTAGAAATGGGAGTAGAAACAACATAGCCTTGGTAAAATTGGTGATGATAGGAGAAAGCGGATCACTTTCGTGAGAATGGTTATTTCCATCGATTGCTTCTTTCAATCTCCTCGGCATTCCTTTGACTTCTAGATTATTTGCATACTCACCCTTCTTTAGCCTAGCAAGGTCCTCTGCATAATTGGACTCGTCTTCACTCTCATCAGAAGTAACTTTGGAAGTGTCACCTATAAAATTGTTAGGGGAGAAAGAAGGCACTACAATGGGTTGTTCATCATCTTGAAACTCATTTGTCGAATCGGCATCCATA
This sequence comes from Chrysanthemum makinoi, assembly GCA_910596185.1. Lineage (NCBI taxonomy): Eukaryota > Viridiplantae > Streptophyta > Magnoliopsida > Asterales > Asteraceae > Chrysanthemum > Chrysanthemum makinoi. The sequence continues at coordinate 107,599,789 of OU343219.1, forward strand.
GTACTGCATTGTTAGTTGGAGTCTCTTGAGTACCTGCATGTTGGTTAGCCATATTTCTAGAATAACCCAAGTAATCGGTTAAGTAATCAAGGTCAAAAGACCAAACATGACCCTGTCCTTGAACATTTGGCTTGTCTTCTAGAAATCGCAAGTTCAAAGTCTCCTCAATCTTCTTAGCAGATAAATTGTAAACCTCATGCGCCTTACTATGAGTGAATATCCCACAATGTAACCATCATCATCTTTCTCATCAAACTTGCCCAAAGGATCACTTGTATTTAGAATGGTCACATGACAACCAAAAGGTTTGAGGTAATGAATAGCGGGAACTTTCCCAAAGAGAAGTTCATATGGTGTTTTGAAGTATGGTCTAGTAATGGATACCCTATTCAAGACATAACAAGTACAATGCCGGCTTGATCCAAAACATGGTGGGTAATTTCAAGTCACCCGGCATTGATCGTTAAACCTCTATCAAGGTCCTATTTTTCCTTTCGGCCACCCCATTTTGTTGTGGGGTTCTTGGAGTGCTATAGTCCCTTTTTATTCCTTTAGACCTCTGAGAGTTCTATAAGTATAGCATTCTTGAACCTTGTCCCATTATCACACCGAATTCCTTTAACCCTTTTGTTCAATTGATTTTCAATAAGGGTAATGAAGTCTTTCAAACCTTTGGAGATGTTTCATCTTTTGTCCTTAGAAAGAATACCCAACAAAATCTGCTATAACCATCGGTGATAACCAGAACAAAAATACTTTTGATCAATGCTTCTCACTTGAGTTGGACCAAACAGATCCATATGAAGCGGTGAAGAGGTTCGAAATAATGCTCACAGCAGTAACAACTTTGTATGAGGCTCTATGTTGCTTTCCCTTGTTGTAGGCAACACAGTTATGATCATTTGTAAAGACTTTGGAAAGAAGACCTTCAACAAGACCTAGTTTAGAAAGCTTGTTTATGGTCTTGAAGTTGACATGGGCCATCCTCCTATGCCATTTGGTAGACTCATCCAAGGATGCTTTAGCCACCAAACAAGTTAAGTCACCTTCTGGTTTAACATCAGTTAAGTTGAATGTATAAAGATTTTGATTTCGAGGAACTTTGTGAATTGAAGTTTCTTACGGGAGTATGAAGTCTTTAGATAGCACAATACATTCATCCTCTATGAAGAGTACCTTGTTCTTGGTGTCACAGATTTGTGAGACTGAGAACAAATTGAAGTGTTGGAGTTCCTTGACATAGTATACATTCTCAAAGTCCAGTTGAGGTGTTTTGATGGTCCCTTTCCAGTAATTCTTCCATCACTTCCTCCAAAGGTTACATTGCCTCCTCCTTCAATAGATACAAAGTTATGCATCATATCCTGTTTCACGACATACTTCTTGAACAACCACTATCAACAATGCCAACATCTTTATGCTTAAGAGGATGATTCTACAACAATAAAACAATATACAAAAATCGGATACACTATGGAGGCTCAAGTCATTCTTGACTTGAACTTAATGGATCATATGAGTTAGGCCATGCAGATGTATAAGATCCACTATTGTTCTTGGGTTTCCATTGAAATTTAGGTCCCTTTTGATTCCAAGAACAACTGCCGAGGACTTATGATTGCTTGTGTAATCACAAACAATAACTATTGTTGTTATTCATCCTAGACCAATTAAACTTCCTTCCCTCAGAAAAACATATAATAGCTGTAGCAATCTTAGAAGGAAAGTCATCAAAACCAGTGGTCTTATTACTCATACACATCAACAAGGTGTGTATCAAAAACTTCCATTTTGGTGAAAACATGCTCTTAAAAAATTTCACCTTTTCACCCTTGTGTATAGCCTAACCTTTCTAAACCAGAAAAATCTCACATCTGAAAGATTAACAACACCATCAGCATCATCAAACTTCAAAACCCTTCTAATGATCTCCTCATCAACCAAAATTTCATTCTCATCCACATGAAGAACTAAACACCTCTACTCCATCGACCTCCTCAAGCTTAGCATTTCCCCAGAACTGATGTATGTAGGCTTTAAGGATGGTTGGTGTGACAGTTAAGGCAAAGTGAATAGGACTGTGAATAAGAAACATAAACCACATTCAATAATTGAAAAAAAAAATGACACATTTTTAAGTTACACAATTGGTGCTATAAATAAAAACATACTAGTAATAAATAAACAAATCATAACCAGCTTGGTTCAATCCACCCGTGAGGGGCAAGATGCTGTTTTATTCCAATTAAATCCCCAAAACTGTCTTGTATGTTGGTGTTATCAAAAGTGTGAAACCTCCATGTTTCAAGTGAATAGTACACTATAGGAAGCGTTAGAAAGTAGATCTTGTTCTCCATCTGTGGTGTTTTGGCATCCATGCAGACAGATGAAATACCACAAATAAAAATTGTATGTTTTCCTAAACCATTTATTTGCACCCAGTCTTTTGTACAGTCATTCAACTTGAAAACCTCAACGGATTCCCCAAACTTGCCCATGATGACTCAGAATGATGCCGTTCACATCTCACTTGGAAAGATTCGGGAAAGATGTGCCACGACTTGTTGGCTTGAGCTACATTACGCACCCACGAGTGACCTTCTCTGCCTATTTCTTCAAAAACGTCTAGTCCTCCATCATTCCTCAAGGCATAAAGATCTCGACCATAGAATGAGAAAGAGTTAAACATCTCACCACGTGTAAAAACATCTAGACTAATTTTACGCCATGATGGGTCCCCACCTACAAAGTGGATACAAACATGATAATACGGCAGGTCTATTGCGATTCCAACAACCATACAACCGGGATTGCCTCAATCACAAAAGGATCCTGTAGTTTTTGCCAACAAAAGTAACCATCTTTAAACTATCATTGGCATTCTGTGTCTAAATAAATGATATCTCACAAAAAAATGAAGGATTACACATTTTTTTAGGGCTTCTACCTTTACAGTTTCTGCCTTTTCTAGTTTCTCTTTAAGCATCTTAATCTCTCTATCTTTAAGATCAATTTCTCCACCTAGTATATTTATTCTATCAACATACTCAAACTCACATTTAATACAGTAATTAAGATTTTCTTCAACACTTTCTAGACCAACTCTATAACCTAAGTTATCTAGAGACAGTCTTTCTACTTCTTTCCTTAAACTCTCAGTGATAACTTTTTGAGATTCTAAGTTATCTTGACATGATTTAAAAGAACAAGTAGAAGTTTTAGAATCATTAGATACCTCAGAATTTGAACCAGAAGATAAAGCATAGGCCATAAGAGCAAAGTTATGCTCTTTTGAAGCTTCACTAGCAAGAAAAGTTGCATTTGGTCCTTCTTCAATTTCATCACTCGGTCATAATCACCAATACCATCTTGGGCCACCAATGCCTTTGAAGAAGAGCAGTGCTCTTCAGCCAGTCTTCTTGATGCCTTCAATTCTCTTAGGTGCTCTACACTCCCTAGCAAAGTGCCCCTTCTTTTGCAGTTAAAGCACTCTATCTTGCTTTTATCAAATCCAGCTCTCCTTTGACCATTATACTTGACCTGTCTTCCGTTCTCCCTAAATTTCCTTGCTTGAAGAGTCAACATTGCCATTTGCCATTGAAGATTAATCTCTTCAAGATCATCAGGATCAATTTGATCTAGATCTTGATTCAAAATAGTAACACTTGTAGTTAAATCAGCTAGAAAAGCACAAATTGCACCATGACTGACATTATTACTAACAGTGGTATTGTTTGCAATAGCCGTGGTTATTCCATAGGCAGCAGTGGATACATCTTGTGAACTCTTGTGATTAGTGGAAACAAAAGCAATGTTTTGGCTCGTTGAAGATGCACCAGCAATGTTGTTCTCAGACTCATATACCTTCAAGTTGTTGTAGAGATTGTCCAGAGTCATCTTTTCAAAGTCATCCTTATTCCTCCACACAACATATGCATAGCCGGTCGGTGATAAACTCTGATGAACTTTAGATTAATATCTTCTTGAGCAACTTTGTAGTCCACTAACTTTAGTTGGTGATGAGCTTTTGAAGTCTGTTATAGGTGCCATCAAGTTTTTCTCCACTCAGAGCAGTGAAGTTTTCAAGCTGATGCTTGAGCATATTTTCCTTGATTTCTTGGTAGCTTCATTACCAGCAAACCTTGTTTCAATAGCATCCATGAGCTCCTTAGTAGACTCATATTGTTCAAAGTCCAAAGCATATTCATTAGGTATTCCCATATAGAGAATACTATGAGCTTTAATCTCCATCTTTCTCTTAGCCTTGTCGATCTCACTAACAATGGATATATCTTTGCCATCCTCACCCTTCTTAGGAAGAGTATCACCTTTTTCCACAACATCCCAGAGAGCATAATCAATCATGCAAATGTATTGCCTTATTCGCATTCTCCAGATTTGGTACTCTCCATGCTTGAGCATGGGCACCTTGAAAGCAGTAACCATGTGTGTTTCGTGGGACATCTTAACTTACTTAAACGTAACAAAGCTTCTTCTTGGTTTCAGTTTCTAGATCACAAGCTCCGATACCACTTGTTGATCCCAGTTGAGCAAACGATCTAATATAGAAACTGACTTAAACAAAGACTTATTAAGTATCACGCGGAATTTAATACTTAATCTTAAGAAGAAGAACAATAAACATTCAACACCTCAATATTATTATTAATACGAATACTCTAACCAGTATTAGGGTTTTACAACCTTGAAGTGTATCGACCTTAGTTATAAAACATACGTACATCTAATCTAACCTAGGACCTCCTTTTATAGACTAAAGAGTCCTTTACATATTACAATACGTAACCTACAAGATAAATATCTTTTCCATATTTATCTAATACAAAATACTAAACTGACTATACAAGACTAGCAGTGGTTACATTACATTATCCGTGGTTACACAATACTACTAGCCGCGGTTTATCTTCAGCAGTGGATCCATTCCCCTGTCCGTGGTTTCATCAACACTGTCCGCGGTTCCAACACTTAGAATAATTCATGATCCAAGGAACCAAAAACCCAACACACAATGTCTTGAGAAATGATGGAGAGACCATTGTGTAACTCACAATGTCTTGAGAAATGATGGAGAGATCATTGTGTAACTCATAATTTCTTGAGAAATGATGGAGAGATCAATGTGTAACTCACAATGTCTTGAGAAAAGATGGAGAGATCATTGTGTAACTCACAATGTCTTGAGAAATGATGGAGAGATCATTGTGTAACTCACAATGTCTTGAAAAAAGATGGAGAGATCATTGTGTAACTCACAATGTCTTGAGAAATGATGGAAAGATCATTATGTAACTCACAATGTCTTGAGAAATGATGGAGAGATCATTGTGTAAGTCACAATGTCTTGAGAAATGATGGAGAGATCATTGTGTAACTCACAATGTCTTGAGAAAAGATGGAGAGATCATTGTGTAACTCACAATGTCTTGAGAAATGATGGAGAGATCAGAAAACATTGAGAGATCATTGTGTAACTCACAATGTCTTGAGAAATAAATGAGACCACTATAGGATTCACAGTGTCTGAGAATGTAATAGAGATCACTGTAGGATTTACCGTGTCTTGAAAAATGAAGAGACCATTGTATCTCACAATGTCCTGAAGTAGGAAAGACCATTGAAATCAGTTACAATGCCTTGGATAAAGTTTCGTAATTCCAAAAATGCATGAGTAAATACATGATTGGGAGATTGGGAAAATATGATTGTGCCACAATGCCTTAGAATACGCATACAAAGATATGTTTAGTCTATTCTTTAGCTAAAATGATTGAAAATATGTTGAGTGTATATATTAATATACTATTATGTTTGTGTAGCTTAAAATGCCTAAAAGTCACATAATCATCTAGAGGATGGAAGGCACGAAGAACGGAAGGCTATAAAATGTTTTTGTTTGTAAAAGTAGTTATAGTTTAGGTTACAATTAGACCCGTTTCTCTATAACTAAGGCTCTGATACCAATCTGTAACACCCCCAATTTCATGATACGCAGCGGAATTCAAACTGGTTGTTACTTCATGGAACAACAGTCATAACAATAGAAAACGATCTCTAAAGGAGTCGTTTAAAAAGGATTTATCATTCAAATTATTCAAATATATCAAATTTTACAAAATAGGTCCCAGTTGGTTCCATTGTTTACAAAGTACATCAATATAAAGTCTTTGATGTTTTGTGAATGATAAAATATTTATAGCCTTCTTGATCTAGTCCTTGCTCTTCCGTGCCAGCTTCCGACATTATGGACCTGAAATACATGCTTAAAACTGTCAACACAAAGGTTGAGTGAAATTCATAGAGTTTGTTTGATGGATGAACACATTATGTTGGTAGTGTGAGTTAATTTAGACTCACACCAATAGTTTGAAAACAAAACAGTTATTATTGTTTGGTACGGCTGCCTCAAGTATATGATACTTGAGCCCGCTTTTGTTTGTCACCAAGCTCATGAAACCAAGGCGTTAACATGTTCCAATATTAATTGGAGAACTGTTGGTACTTGCCCTAATAGGTAAAATTGCCGTTTTTACCTAATGTTACTCAAATATAGTGTGTTTGTTTGCCTACCCGGTCAACACAAACGGGATTCGTCAATCCCAATAGATCTATTCACAATATTCGTGCTCACTCTCTCCAGTGATTAATGGTTCATGATTTAGGGACTTATATTTGGTAAATGATGGTTACTTAGTGACAATATGACAATCAGATAAACATATAGTTTGAAAGCAATGTGTTCGGTTTAAAATAAAGCATGTATCTCCCCCAAGGGTTTGTAAAACAATTAAGTAATAGAAAGTAGGGCTATGAACTCACCTCAGAGTAAATGATATCAAATGTATAATGAGAATGATGGATATGCCGTGAGAACTTCTACGAGCAACCTAGAATAGGATGTTGCGACTTAGGTTTGAAATAATGATGCGAAAGAAATAACAAGCCTATATAAGTCTCTATGTTGATCATGATGTAGTACATAGTTTTTGTGTATGTCGTTTATAGAAATGGTCTAGTTGTGAAAACGTGTATAGTTTATATATATCATACTACCGTTCGGGCCATCACAATTCAGAGGTCGTGTAGTAAACGTTCGAGGAGCTAGGACACTTTAAATCGTAAATCCAGCAACTCGTCGATACGTTTTACTCAAATGAAAACCCTCACATGAAGCTCCCTAGTATTGTAGCACTTAGTAGATACAACATACGTTTTGAGTGAAGATTGTTATATCATAAAGTTTATCATGTTCTTAGTAAATATCTAGTTTTTACAAGTTCTCATTGTTTACTAGTGATTACAACTTATTAACATGTTCAAGAATGAAGTTTTGGTAAAATCGTCGGAAAAGGTAAAATGGTCATTTTTCCATTACTTGTGAAAACATTATTTCAAAGATTAAATGAAGTTTTGTTAAGTTAATATGTAACTAGCTATGAAAGTAACTTGGTTTTGCTTTTAGTTGTGACAAAAGTATAGTCGTGAAACTATATATAGGGCAGTTTCAGTTTTTGAAAGAATATGACCTATTTAAGCGTTTTCAAGGTCCGAGCTTCTTCGCTATTAAAGGAAAACGTCGGTCCGGACAACTTTCGTGTTTTAACCTTTTGATGATTCGGACCAGAAGTGCCACTTTCAAAACGAACAGCTGCTTAACAGCTCGTGTTAGGCAGTTTCGGCGTTTTAGTTTCGCTAACTTCTTTTGGCCATAACTTTTGACTCGTTTGTCCGTTTAAAGTGATTCAAATTGCTATGTTTACCTTTTTATCTTGTCTACCATAGTATATAAGTTAGAAAGTCCATATCTAACTGGTTTTAATGGTCTCAAATGTTTAGAATATGACTAGTTTACTAGTTTGTTATTTTTACGACAATATGTGAATTAAAACATGTGATTGAGTATATGTACATCATTAATCAACATAGTAACTATATATATAGCATGAAATTTTTAAGATTATGAATAATAAAGATGAAATGATGGTGGTGATTAGTTGCTTACAACGTTTGGCTTTCAATTAAGAAAGGAGTAACTAGTAAGGATCGGATTTTGATTGAACACTTAGGACCTTGAATTGAGCTAGCTTTCTACACCTTGGTACCCTTGTGATCTTGAAGAGTTGGTGATGAAATACTAAGTGACATGAATGGATCTAAACTCAAGAAGATCATTTAAACTTGCTAGAGATTTGATGTGGTAACTTACTACTTTAAACTTCTTTGCATAAACTTGGAGTTTATAGATCAAATTATGGAAGATATGATGGTTTTATGATATGAACGACCCAAATCAGTGTTTTAGGGTTTTTAGGATGTATTTCACTTGCTATTTATAGGAGGGTAAGTTTGGTTACCCATATATTGGGTTAAATGTTAACCATGGTTAAGTTAGGACACGTGTAATGATTTAAATGAACCATGGTTAGGATCAAGCCACCAAGATGATGACTCCACCCCCCCTAAAGTCGGCCAAATAGAGATAAGATGACTTAGGTGGATAGTTTTGGTATTATCTTGAGTTTAGAGCATGATTTGGTTCCGTTAAATGCCAACCGTAAGTTGTTAAGCCATAAAACGTAAAACCAGGTATCGTAAAAATACGAAACTTGTAGGAATGATGAAACTCATCGTTATAATCAATATAAAAATATAAAATGACTGATAAGTCTCATTGGGTGCAAAAACGCTGCCTAAAGCTGGAACACGGGTCAAAAACGCGTAATTCGCAATTTATCAGAAAAGAACGAAATTTCAGGGAAATGATCGTGAATTTATTTCGAGTAGACTAAAATTAGTCTAAAAGTGATATGAGATGTCAAAATGTGGTTTTCGTCATACGTGGGATAACTTAACAGTTATACGTGATGTCTAAAAGTTACGCGATTTAAGAAAAATGTAGAACGTACAAGGTTAATTTCTTTATGGTCAAAGGAGGAGGGAAATATGTTTGACTTTTCCAAAAATGTAAAAGTGTCAAAACATCTTAGAAAACACAGTGCAGGAATGGTTAAGTCTGGGTCTAAGTAGAATTGTTTAAAACGTAAGTTTCGTCTCGTGCGGCTCAGGGTTTATTTGGTAACATTTAAATGAAATTTTAAAAATTCTCTAAGTGATTATGAGTGATCTAAAAATTAATCTGATGTGAGGAAAATTGTCAGAGTTGATTTTCGTTATGCGCGGGATGTTTAAATGGTGTTACGACCAAAATGAAACTTTATAACGATGTTTTCTTAATAACTTTTGCGAAGATGATCTAACGATTGTCAAACTCTCAGGATATTACTAAAATAATTTAACTTACGAGAATGTGAAATTAAAATTTTACGGGATTAATAGTAAAAGTGAATAGTAAAAGTAAATAATAATTTCTCGAGATAAATAGTAAAAATTTGAGAATGGATAGAAATCCTGAAAATGCGAATTGTTACAAATCTCTCATCTGACAGCTCCTTCTCTGATAGTGCTTGGGATGAGTTTGTTTTGAACAATCCAGGTAGAGTTGAGAAAGAGGAGTTCGAAAAGGTTGCTTCTAGAAGGAGAACTCATTCAGGATCTTTAGTGAAGACAAACCCTGTAGTTGCTGGTCCTTCATCTCTCCAACCAATGCCTCAGAATGCTATCAAGGAAGACAGCTCAGACATAAGTTCCTATGTGTCTCCTTATGAAGATACATATGATGAAACATCTGCAAGAGTCCTTGTTATTCCTCCCCTTGGTACAGTGCTTCCACCAGAAGAGCTGCAAGCACCACCTTCTCAAGCATTTTTGACAGCACCACCACCAGAGGGACCATCTTCTTCCAAGAAGTTAACTAAGAAGACTGCCAAGTCTGCACCTGTTGCCAATCCTGCACCTTCTCTTGAGTTCTGCTCCAGCTCATCAGATGATGATGATGATGATGAGACCTACTCCTTGTCCAAGAAGTTACCAACGGCTCTGACAAACGCATTGGGAGCAGCTCTCTCCAACATGAAGCAGATTTCCATACCAGAGAAGCCTGCAAGACTACCAAGGCCTCCTCCACAAGTTCTTGGTCTTGCTTGTCCAAGAATGCAGTCAACCTTTAAGAACAAGAGGAAGGGAGCACAGAAGAACAAGCATGACTATGAGGGCAAGGGCAAGAAGCCAATGGAGTAGCTAGTGTAGGATGTGGTGATGTAGGTTGTGTTAGGTTTTTATCTTTTGTGTTTTGATGGTGGTTGTAAGCACTCTCTGTTTGATGTAATGAACCTTTTCTTATGCAATGGAATTTCTCTGTTTTACTTTTTCCACTGTGAGAGTAACTTGTACCACGGCTTGCATTTTAGTTTCCACTGTTAGCCTTATTTTCTGCATAAAAGTTAGTGGACAAGCAAAAATACAAGCAAACATATACAATACAAACTTATACAACAATATTAGTACCAAAAACCTCCCCTCAACACCAAAGACCATTAGACACAAAAATTTTATGGATTAAGCATTCCAATACATGTTACCAAGTACTGAAATCTACCCACATCAAGTCCTTTTGTTAATAAATCAGCATAGTTATCATCAGTATGGATTTTGACAACTTGAATTAGCCTTTTCTCATTACAATCTCTTATAAATTGGTGTCTAATTTCAATATGTTTAGTCTTTGTGTGTTGAACTGGATTCTTAATTATTCAAATGGTACTGCTATTGTCAATATAAATGATGGTATTCATGAAATTGTACCCATAGTCCAAAAGTTGATTTTGAAGCCATAGAACTTGAGCACAACAACTTGCAGCAGCCACATACTCTGCCTTAGTTGATGAATTTGCCACCATTGTTTGTTTCTTGCACTGCCATGACACCAGTCTATTTCCAAGAAATTGGCATCCACCTGTAGTAGATTTTCTATCCAAACTAGCTCCAGCATAGTCACTATCTGAGTAAGTAACTAGTTCTAGAGGTGATTCTCTAGGGTACCATAATCCCAGATTAGGAAATGCTTTAAGATATCTGAAAATCTTCTTCACAGCAGTCAAGTGTGAGAACCTGGGAGTGACTTGAAACCTTGCACAAGCACATACTGCAAATATAATATATGGTCTAGATGATTGAAGATACATCAAAGAACCAATCATAGATCTGTACATGTGCACATCAACTGCTTCACCACTATTTTCCTTCAAAAGTTGATGTGTAGTCTTGTCTGCAGGGGTGCTGGATGACTTTGCATTAGAGAACTTGAATTTCCTTAGTATTTCAGCCACATATTTATCTTAATTGATGAAAATACCATCTGGCCTTTTTTGTACTTGAAGTCCCAAAAAGAATGTGAGTTCACCCATAGAACTCATCCTTCATTAGCTTCTCAAACTCTTTGTACATCTCTGTCTTGGTAGAGACAAAAATGATATCATCAACATATACTTGAACCAGCAAGATATCATTCTTGTCTTTCTTGATGAAAAAATTCTGATCCACTCTGCCTCTATGAAACCCATTATCAAGAAGATAAGTAGTTAAGGTCTCAGACCATTTTCTTGGTGCCTGATGCAAGCCATACAAAACTTTAACCACCCTGTACACTTTTTTTGGATAGTCAGGGTCTTCAAAGCCTGGAGGTTGTGAAACATATACCTCCTCATCAATCTGCCCATATAGAAAAGCGCTCTTTACATCCATTTGATAGACTTTAAAGCCCATAAAGGATGCATAGGCTAAGAACAGCCTGATTGCTTCAATTCTTGCAACTGGGGAAAACACTTCTTCATAGTCAATACCCTCCTCCTGAGTGTATCCTTGAACCACAAGCCTAGCCTTGTTTCTGATAACAATTCCTCTTTCATCCTTCTTGTTTCTGAACACCCATTTTATACCTATTACCTTCTTGCCATGAGGTAAATCGCAAAGCACCCAAACCTTTTGAATCTTGAACTGGAGCAACTCTTCTTGCATTGCTTCCACCCAACTTTCATCTTCAAGTGCCTTGTATACATTCTTTGGCTCCATTTGTGACAGAAAACACATGAAAAGACATTCATTCTTGCCTTCATGATTCTTAGATTCATAGATTTCACTAATAAATCCATGGACATCAGGCAATTTTGATTGTCTTCTAGTCTTTACTGGTGAATTGACATCCCCAATCACATTTTCAAGAGGATGTGATTTATGAATTGAGGTATGGGGAGTGATTTGTCGTTTTTAGTACATAGAATTTACCGGAAGTACGGAACTCTCGGGTCGTTCTCCCAACGAGGGTGTAATGGAAAATCGATTCGTTGTTTAAAGGTCGAGTGATTTGAATAGGATAAAAATATTTTGGGTTTTGGAACTTAATAATAAAGAAACAATTAAGCATGTAAAACAAGAAAGCTAAACACAAATAAGAAATTACGCAAATTTAACTAAAAACGTTTTAAGTTTATGGGTTTTTGACTAATTAAAATGATAATGGTTAAAGTAAAGACAATAATAAAACTAGTAGCAAGTAAATAAACTAAAGTTAACGATAAAAGATAACAACTAAAAGTAACGAACTAAAATATGCTAAGCAAGCGAATAAGAAATATATGATGAAAAGATATACTTGTTAAGCAAATTATCAAGATCCTTAAGTGTGGTTTATTATTTCAATTAAGTCCTTTATTGATGAATTAATATCTTTTACAAATAATTATTTTCTCACAACAATTTTTCATAAAGAGATATCAATATCTAGATTAAAACCCAATTATTTTCACGGCTTTTGCCCGCTTAAACAACCAAAATTTCAATCTAAGTAACTTAAAATTACTAACCAATAGATTTTCTAACTTTTATAAAACCACACTTAATTCACGGAATAATCTACTCAACAAGTATATAAAAAGCCTACTCACTAAGCATAGCAATTAATTCAATAAAAATAAGCATAACTATTATATTAAAATTTAGGGATAATTCCATATTTACCCAATCTAAATATGAAAATGTCATATTTACCCAAAATACAACTTTTGAATGCATGATGTACAATACATTTAAAGCATGTTTTGGGTAAATATGGCATTATCATGTTTAAGTTGGGTAAATATGGAATTGCCCCTAAAATTTATAACTACTAAAGATTTAAAAAGTAAAGAAAATAGAACCCGGAAGATGAAACGAGAGGAATAAAACCATCCGATCTTAGAAACACAAATTAATACAAAAGTTTACAACTTTATTAATCTTATCCACTAATTAGTAAGTAAAGTTTAAAACTTTATTCACCAACAAGCTTAAAAATTACTAAAGCTTCAAACTTTATGTATTAAAAATGCTTAAAGACCCTTAAGCTCCGGCCTTAGCGGTAGATTGGGATTACACAAACAAAATCAAAACTTTAAGGGTTAGCACAAGTATATAAATAAAAACTTTTATAATAAAAAGCTAAAATAAAAGATAAACTAATCTTAATAAATAAAATCTTAACCACCAAACTCTCTCAACAAGATATGTTTTCACAAAAACTAATTTGGTTATTAAGGTTAAGATTTAAAATATAAGATTTTTTTTTTTTTTAGAAAAAGGAAAGGAAATAAATCAAAGAAAAATATTAAATGAACTCCGAAAATTCCAAATATTTTTCAGAAACATAATAAAAGTGATATAAACTCACAGAAATTTTTTAAATTTTCGAATTAAATAATTATTTTTTCGATTTTAATGTTTAAAATAGCAAATAAATCAAAATAAATAGTAAACTAGTTCAAAAAAATATGAAAAAATCACACTATCTTAAGAAAACTATGAAAAGCTACCAGAAAATCTAAAAATACTTTTTTTACGTTTTTTACTATTTTTTAAAAATAAAATTCGAAACAGATTTTTTAGAGAAAAAGGACAGAAACAGTTTTTGATTTTTTTAAAAATACTAAAACAGCTTAGAAAAATAAGGAAATTTTATGACGAAAATAAAATATATTTTTGGATTTTTTGTAAAAAAGACAAGATTTTTAGAGACTTTTTACTATTTTTAAGCTAAATAAAACAATAAAAAGATAAACATTAATGAAAATAAACAATAAAAAACTAAACTTTTATAAAAATATAAATATGATATGTTTAGCGTGTGCACGAAGCGTATAAAATACACTCACACAATCTTACATAACTCAACTCTTCATGGAATATTTTTATAAAAAGTTTTATAAAATAAAATGAAATAAAAAAGATTAAGAGATGAGAAAATAAAAGAGATGCAAAGACAATAAATAAAATTAACTAACTTGCAATAAATAAATAAGACTTTAAAAAAACTAAATAAAAAATACAAGAGTTTTGGTAAGAAAAATAATAAAGGAGATGATAAAATGAGGTGAGGAGGTGGGTTTTTATAGACCCACAAGTTACACTTTGGCCCCTACTAGGGTTTTACAAATTTTCATAAAAGCACCTAAACTATTTAATCTTGGCACAAGAATCCCCTCACAAAACTTGTCCTCCAAGTTGAAATTACAAAAATTAATGTATGCAGATTTTAGCATTTGCTGTGATGGACTTGGACTTTCGTTGGCATAGCTGGGCTTGGACTGGATCGTGGGGTTGACTTCGCTGGGCCTGAGCTCTCATGGATGCAGCTGGGCTTCGTTACTGTTGGGCCTCGAGAGGGGCTTGGATACTTGCAACAAATTTAAGATGTAAAAAATATAAATATTGCCATTAGAGGGATTAGAACCTTTGACCTCTTGGGTAGATACGCAATCACACAACCAACTTTGCTACACCACTTTGTTGTGATAATTGCCTTTAATTTCCTTTTGACCCCTTTTCCTGCTGATCCCTTTTCTTTGTTTTTTCTTTTTAAACAACTTAATTAATTCTTCGTTCGAGCTTCGCTTGATCTTTAAAATTTTCTTCTCTTGCCTCGACGCTCCAAATAAAATTATCATTGGACTCGTAACTTCGTGCTCCTTCCATTCTCGTGCTCGTTTTTGTCCATTTGTCTTCTTTTTGTCCATTTTACAATATCCGTTACCTGCACATACATAAACACAAAAACACAAATATTTATGGCTTTAGGGGTTAGTTTTTGGTCTTTTTGGTCCGGTTTTGATAAAGAAAAAGGTATATGTTTTCACATATACCAAAATACCCCAGACGAGAAGATTGTCGTGTCCTCACGCAATGTAATCAACTCACGCTTTTAAAAACAAAGATTTCAATCTCTTTCTATTAAACCTATGAAAAGTAGCAAAGATTCCTCAAAAGAGATTAAGAAACCCTTATTTCTAAAAACGCCCCGTTTACCTTTCATTTCTCATATAGATATTACGTTTAAGCACATTCCAATTATGAGTGACGGTTTGTTGAACTTTCATGTCGATCAATAACTCCAACATTTTTCAAAAGACATTTTTAGGATCACGGAGTAGGAAACACAACTCAGCGAGGAGTGACCATACGGATAGAATACATCGTCCCTGATTTTTCACAAGTTCCCAAACTAAGCGTAAAATCGAAATCATTGTTAAATATGACTCTAGATGCTAACACTACCCATGGAAGTTACTTGTGTAATTACTGTTTGCTCCCATTTTCCTATTTTCCTCAAGATTTTTTTATTTTTGTGAGAAATGAATTTCTTCAAATTTCTCGTTTCGATAATTTTTATTCCGATAAAGATACAAAGCTAAGTCGCTAATTAGTTATCCATCTTCTCTCAAGAACCATTGTCTCAAAAATGAGGTCCACATCAAGGAATTTTTATTCACTTATATTTTTGACTTTTCCATATATATATATATATATATATATATATATATATTCCATCAATTTTTTTTTCTTTTTTTTTCACGTATACTTTTACTTATATGAGCTATGAACTACGGAGCTTCACGGGGTAATTCCAAGACCTTACACTTTTCAGAATAAAGGATCCAAGGGCCGTTACGACGGAGAGTTCCAAGACTCTAAGTGTAAAACCCTAAAATCTCAAACGTGATAAATGACTAAATTGCCCATCAAGTTAAATAATTACGAAAACTCGTAAAACACGTTAATTTCGTTAAATACGTTTAACACTGGTCTCATAAATAAATTATGCCAACTATGATGAATATATTTTATTTGCGACTACAAGTAAATGTTACAAATTTTATTTATTTCTAAGCATCATGTTACATGTACAATTTAACTTAAACCATAAAGAGGACCAAATACATTAACCTTTGACAAAATGATAAATATGGAAATTAACAAATTCTCCCACTTTGGTAGGCCTTGATTTACGCCAAATCAAATATTCCATCACCCCTTTTATTTTCCAAATTGATCTCCCATTCACTCCTCATAACTATCACGTATACATCACAAAGAAACCCTAATCTCTTTTCTCTACCAAGTGACGGCATAAGTCTTTTCCTCCATTTTCATTTGAAACTCAAAGCAAGAAAATATCTTGTAACTATGATTCAAGGGGTCGTGATAGGGGTGCCATGAGTCGTGATTTTGGGTCAAGAAAAGCCTTGTCGTGGATCTTTTATTTCTGTCGGGAGTTTTGAAAACCAAGGAGACTTGTCGTGGGTCTTGGTTGTCCTTGGTCATCGGGTGCTAGATGTCGTGGGTGTCCTAAGCCATGATGGAGGCTGGTCGTGGAGTGTGGGTGCCCTGATCTCGTCCTTCTTCCTTTCACGTCACAAGGGTAACAATCTTTTCGCATCATATTTGTTCCTATGTCTATTAAATCTGGTCGTGTACCATGGACATGTATTTTCGAGTTTTATTATCACATAATGACATCCTTGTTATCACATAAAATCATAACATTACTAGGTATAACTTTCGAATGGAATGGACCAAAGAGGGTGTTAACGCTTCAGCCTAATGAAACCATAAGTTAAGATCTTGAAATTTAAATGTGTTATACATGGCATTAAGAAGTGTGTTTTGGAATCATATTATATCTAACCTGCTATATATAAATCAAGCACACATTAATCATAAATTACACTATGTTAGTATATGATGTTCAAATGAAAGTATAACATGGTCTCGGGGGTAACTTTGAGGGAGATCGCGGAATTTTTGTGTGTGTCATTTTGTATTTTGAAAGTGGGTCGGGGGAGACGGGCAAGGTGTTAGTCCGTTTGCATGTTTAACTAGTCGTGCTGTGAATATTGTGAACCGCGAGCAAGTGTGAAGTATGTCGAGATTATGCTATCTAGTGAAAAAAGAAGATGTAACCTGTATCAAAGAAATTAATTAGCATGGTTTAAATTCATGTTAGTTATGTAATATTTTTCACTTTCAACCCTCATGTTTAAGATTTGGTCACATGCAAACTTTTAACTATTATGAATTGACGTTTTACACCTTAGACTATCATAATAATAATATTATTGAGTGTTAATATATAGTACTTGTCGCAATAAACCTTAAACTATGTTACATTGACACATTTAACCTTATATTTTGATTATCATTATGATCGACCCTATACCTTATTAAAATGTCATTTAAAATCCTTTAAAATCTAATTATAACTAAGATATTTATTAAACGTACCTAAATATCTAAGAAACTCTAATTTGACCATTATGGAAATAAATTTCGTTAAAAATCCTAATTGAATCATTTGAAGTTATTACGTTTTATAAGCCCTAAATCTAATTATTACCTATTCGGAAAAACCCTAATTCGATTTACTATAGAAATTGCTAGAAAGTTTCTAAAATTAAAAAGGAAACCTAATTATGAAATATAAATAACGATGAGCCCCAAATAGTAATCGATCATTATCCGTGTAGATTCGTTGGAGGAGACGTGACGTTGTGTCTTCGTGTTCATTCATTCGTTTGCTTTCCTTTCATTGGCATTAAGGTACAGATATTCTGACCTTACCTCTTAAGGTTTCTCATGATTCGTATACATCTTTCGATACTAGCTTGAACTGTTATGCTTTACTCTAAGCCTCCTTATTAGGGCTTCCCTATGACCTTGCTATGCTCCCTCTGATATGAACTCTGATATGAACTCTGATATGAACTCTGATATGAACTTTGATATGAACTTTGATATGAACCCTTATGATATGATATGATATGATTATGCTTTGACCCGTCAGTTTGATACCCGAGCCAAATATGTGTTCCTAGTCATGAAGGTAACATGACCATGTCATTGATGCACCAATGGCATGACTCCAGTGTGCACGAGTGATGTCGTACACCGTCCCCATTATGATATGATATGATATGTATATGATTTGGCCATTATGTTCCGGGGGGCGTATGGATGCATCCTAGATATGATATGTTCGAGGGATTTGATCTGATACGTTTGTTTATGATATGGTGAATGATGTCGTGTGCAATTCGCTTCTTCACAATTCCGGGAGCTAGCTACTCCATTTGTTACTGAGGTCTCCCCTCCTATTATGTATGGTATTCCGAGGTCACCCCTCCGAATACAATGGCTACTTATGATATGATATGATATGATATGTTTCCGGGCTCGGGTAGATTTCTGATAACCCTTACACTTTTGATAAACCTATATTGTACCTTCCGTATTCCCCAACGCACCATAATCTGTATTACTTGTTCATAACTCAATACCCTTATATGATTCACTTTTACCAAGATATAGATACTCCATTACATTGATCTGTCACACTTTCATTCCGTTACTTCAGACTATGGTTCCATTCACGTATCGGGTTATTATATGTCATTGGATTGATTATGATATTCATGTTTATACGACTACTGATTACTATGTATGATATGTATGTATGCGATATAAGATTTATCTGTTGTCATCTGATGATATGCTATCTTACTGTTATGTGATCCTTTGATTTGTCTGGTAACCGTACTTGTGTGAAATCGATTGTTGATCTTTTTATCTTTTGTACCTCGTTCAATTTATCTCGTGGACTATGACTATCCGTGGTGTCCTTATCTGCTTGTTGTTGACCTGCCATGTTTGCATTTCTGTTTATGCTACGGTTTGATTGGGTAAATGGTTCAACTTATGAAGTCTAGCTTGTTAACTTGTTTAATTGCCCTGCTATGTATTTAATTCATTTAATTATAGTGTTCATACTGTATTCCTACTTGTTACGTGTGACTGCCATGTTTTGACTACCGTTATGATACTGATTATGTCTTCAACTAAGGGTTTTGACCTGTGTGAATTGCCATGCTCACTTATTAATTAATTGCTTCCGCTTTTCCTGTAGACATCTGTTTGGCTTGTATGTCTCCTGATTTCCTGAATTGATTGTATGACATATATGTTGTGTGGATGCTACGCTTGCTATACTTGCTTATGTTTCAGTCTTGTATGCCTGGTTTGTATGTGCTTGTTTATATGTCATCAATGCTTTGTTTTGCTTCGTTCTCCTTGTTAGCTGTTCGTTTTGGATATCTGTAAAATTGTGTTCTGCAGGATCCTCATTGACTCATTATTCTCATTTCACTGCGACTGTGTTATCCGTTTCCTTTGTTTCATTTTGCATTTCAGATTTTATTTAGCTTTCGTTTGTTATATCTGTTCACTGGGCTTTTTAAGCTCAGCCGCATTTCTTTTCCTGCGGCAGGTTTTAGATTTGAAGATGGGCTTGATGGGCTGAGAGTTAGATTATCTGAGTGGACCAACCCTAGTACCTTATTACTTTGGGACTTATTTTGAAGAGCTTTTGTTTTGAGTTTTTCTTTTTATTTTGGATTATGTAAATTTCCTTGTAAGTCATTGTTTAAATGACTTGATACTTTATTCTTAAGACTTCCGTTTTTTAACTGTATGTTCTGATATAACACCAGAATGTGACACTTCTACCCTTGTCGGGTTGGGGTGTTACACTAGGCTTCATGAAATGAGGCTCCCAGTGGGTTAGACCAAGAACCTCACCCAATCCCGGCTAGAGGTCCAAGGGCCGGCGTAAGAGGGTAGCCAAGACCTAAACGCTTACTTTTGAAATAAGGATCCAAGGGTCCGATCTCGAACCGCAGCTCATAACTTTATTTATTACTTATTACTTATTTATTACGGATCCTTGATGTGTACCCAATTTTTAAAACAAAAATTCTTTTAAGAAGATAAAGAACTAACTATCGCCAAAAACTCAACATCTCTAATTATTTATTAGACAGATATGGGGTGAAACAATTTTGTGGGAACAAAAAGCCATAAGTACCTTCGATGGGCTCTAAAGAGAACCAACTACTCCACGCTTAGCATCTAAACTCATAAGTAACTCTATCATTTCTCGATCTCCGCAAATTTAAAATCCCAAATAATGAGATCCGCGGATGCTTAGCCGATAATTTTTAGATTATCTATGGTTAAGGGAACAAGCTAGGGCTCAACATGCCCGGTCAAGTCAGAATTCTATTCCTACTCTCACCAGCGGAAAGTCAACAACGTGTCAAAACATATTTATTAATTTAGCAAATGCTTCGTCTAATGAAATCAAGTTATGCATATTTAAAGTCACTCAGGGAAACTTGCAAATTCTTGGCCTTGTGAGCTAGAATTCGCATTTTATAGCTTCTTGTCTAAGAGACTAGCAAAATTTTCAATCAAAAAGACTTAACAAAAGCTTCAAAATTTTTAAAATTTTCACAATTTTTGCACCATTTGTTTTTTCCAATTTCTAAGGAAAAACGGGGTTGCGAGAGTATACGACAAAAAATAAGCAAGTACGGTCAAATCAAATCGAAGATTACCCACCCCAGACTTAAACGAAACATTGTCCTCAATGTTTAAAGGCAAGGGTTCTCAACGTAAATCTAAAGCCATTGGTTAGTTATGCTAATAGATAAACGATAATCGATAAAGATTTTGGATATCGGATTTCCATAAGAGCGTCGAAACATGAAACTCGAGTGGAGAAAAGACAAAACTTTGAGCACGAGAGTCTTCATGTATCGAGGAGAATCCTGGACAACAACAACACGAAACACGAGAAATGGAAGAGGCGAACCTCCTCACGTCAATTATTAGAAAACATAAAAGGATAAGCATGGGGAGCCTCCCACGAAGCGCTACTATTTTTGATCACCGAGTCGCTAGACTGACTCGTCCCCGAATTCATTTGTCCTTGGGGAAACAAGCGGAAGAGATACACGGATCAAAGATGGTATCCTCACTCTGGAGGGAAAGAGAATGGGTGGGTTGGGAGGGAAAGAAAATGTCGGGCTCAAGCACATAAGGAATAACTCCTCCCAAACTTACAAAAGGTATATCAATAAAGCAAGATCCATCATTCGGTGGTTTAGCGGGCGGACGACGAGATGATGGATCTAAGAGAAACTCCAAAGAAGTCGGGAGCTCATAATAAAGGATAAGAGATGTAGGCTCACAACTGAAGGCATCCATCGGAGGATCCTTATCTCGAACAACGTTTTTAACAAAGAACTCATCAATGCATATCCCGGGTTTAAAGATTTTGTCTTCACATGTGGGCTCATCAGGATAAGTGAGGGTCGACTCAACAAAGGAAGGAGAATCATCATTAAGCAAGCTTTCAAGAAAAAGGACATCTTGATCAAAGTCACACCCGTCACTCTCAATACCCGGCGGTATTGGATCATCAAGAAATAAGTCGATTTCTTCCATATCAGAATCATAAGGCGGATTATCAAAAATATCATCTTCAACCACTTTAATCAATTCATCAATCTCCATAATATCTTCAGTGTCAGATTCATCTTCACTTTGCATAACATCACATGACGGGAGAGAAAGGTCGGAACACAGAGATGGGACAAGTGGTGTGCTCTCAGAGCTAGCAATATCCACCACTTCCGTAGTGGTCTCTGAATCGGACTCAAAATCTTTGTTGAAAAGAGGATTAACTTCGCAAAAGGTATAGTCGTCCTTGAATTCAAAAAGTGGATTCGAGAAAATCCCGGAAGCAACCTCAGAAATGTCAGGAGAATCACACAAAAACGAATCACAATCATTGTCAGATACATCCTCGGACTCACTTGGGATTGGGTCAAGGCTCTCAACACTAGATGATTCCGTTTCAGGAATAGTGCTAAGAGGCTCGTCCCCCATTATGAGAGAGTCAATGGGATCAACAACTATCGAAGACATAGAATCATGGACCTCTTCCAAAAATTCGTCACTTCTCTCAACCGGCGTGAGTGAAGGGGAAGGGTCGGAAATGAAAGGCTCAGAAACGGGAGTGGGATTGCCACTCGGAGGCGTATATTCGTCATCAGAATCAGAATCGTAATCGTAATAGGAAGTTGGACGATATTGGATCACTTTAGCGGCCTCTTCAGCTAATAATTCACGATAGGTCTTCTGATTAGGATCTTTTTCTTGAGCAGGTTTATTAATCAATTCTTTTAATTCCTTTAATTCTTGTAATATATTGAGACAACCTTGGAGAAATTCTTGATTATTTGACGGAGGTTGTGGTTGAATCTCTTGGTATTGTGGAGATGGGTCATAAGAATAGTCATAAGGAACTTGCTCGTAAACAATCGGATTCTGTATTTGACAATCGGAATTAAAGTGCGGACCTCCACAATACTCACAACAGTATGATTGTTGTGACGGGTTTGGTGAAGTATATGGATAAGGTTCATAACCAAAGGTTGTATTGTTAAATTGGGCTTGACATTGAAAACCTTGGTGAGGACCACCACAGTACTCACAAGAGTATGACTCCGTCTCATGGTATGGGGATTGGTTAAGGAAATCGGTTGTTTCATTGTAGGGATGTTGGTCGTAGACAAACTCGTTTCCCGTATTCACAATGCTACAACCGGGACAATTCCCACCATTTTGAGGTCCCCTACACCATTGACAACCATAATGGTAAGACGAAGACATCGAGAAGAATTATACGAATAAGAGGGTAAAGAGATAAAGAATTGACGGTTCAGAGGGTAAAGAAGAATATTTTTGGGTTTTTAATAAAATCAAACATAAAAGGAAAAAAAATTTTGAAAAGGAAAATATTTTTGGATTTTTTTTTTTTTTTTTTTTTTTTTACTTTAGGAAAAGTGTTTATAATTATTTTATTTTTGTATTTTTATAATTTTATGAAAAGTATGTACAAAAGCGAGGGAACTCCACGAAGGAGGGTCTTCAAACACCAAACTTCAAACTCCGAAACGAAAAATCGCTAACACACCTCCTCGGCAGCGGCGCCATTTTTGATTTTATCATTTTCGTACATAGAATTTACCGGAAGTACGGAACTCCTGGGTCGTTCTGCCAACGAGGGTGTAATGGAAAATCGATTCGTTGTTTAAAGGTCGAGTGATTTGAATAGGATAAAAATATTTTGGGTTTTGGAACTTAATAAGAAAGAAACAATTAAGCATGTAAAACAAGAAAGCTAAACACAAATAAGCAATTACGCAAATTTAACTAAAAACGTTTTAAGTTTATGGGTTTTTGACTAATTAAAATGATAATGGTTAAAGTAAAGACAATAATAAAACTAGTAGCAAGTAAATAAACTAAAGTTAACGATAAAAGATAACAACTAAAAGTAACGAACTAAAATATGCTAAGCAAGCGAATAAGAAATATATGATGAAAAGATATACTTGTTAAGCAAATTATCAAGATCCTTAAGTGTGGTTCATTATTTCAATTAAGTCCTTTATTGATGAATTAATATCTTTTACAAATAATTATTTTCTCACAACAATTTTTCATAAAGAGATATCAATATCTAGATTAAAACCCAATTATTTTCACGGCTTTTGCCCGCTTAAACAACCAAAATTTCAATCTAAGTAACTTAAAATTACTAACCAATAGATTTTCTAACTTTTATAAAACCACACTTAATTCACGGAATAATCTACTCAACAAGTATATAAAAAGCCTACTCACTAAGCATAGCAAACCAACACATAGCAATTAATTCAATAAAAATAAGCATAACTATTATATTAAAATTTATAACTACCAAAGATTTAAAAAGTAAAGAAAATAGAACCCGGAAGATGAAACGAGAGGAATAAAACCACCCGATCTTATAAACACAAATTAATACAAAAGTTTACAACTTTATTAATCTTATCCACTAATTAGTAAGTAAAGTTTAAAACTTTATTCACCAACAAGCTTAAAAATTACTAAAGCTTCAAACTTTGTGTATTAAAAATGCTTAAAGACCCTTAAACTCCGGCCTTAGCGGTAGATTGGGATTACACAAACAAAATCAAAACTTTAAGGGTTAGCACAAGTATATAAATAAAAACTTTTATAATAAAAAGCTAAAATAAAAGATAAACTAATCTTAATAAATAAAATCTTAACCACCAAACTCTCTCAACGAGATATGTTTTCACAAAAACTAATTTGGTTATTAAGGTTAAGATTTAAAATATAAGATTTTTTTTTATTTTTTTTTTTAGAAAAAGGAAAGGAAATAAATCAAGGAAAAATATTAAATGAACTCCGAAAATTCCAAATATTTTTTAGAAACATAATAAAAGTGATATAAACTCACAGAAAAATTTTTTAAATTTTCGGAATTAAATAATTATTTTTTTCGATTTTAATGTTTAAAATAGCAAATAAATCAAAATAAATAGTAAACTAGTTCAAAAAAAATATGAAAAAATCACACTATCTTAAGAAAACTATGAAAAGCTACCAGAAAATCTAAAAATATTTTTTTTACGTTTTTTACTATTTTTTAAAAATAAAATTCGAAACAGATTTTTTAGAGAAAAAGGACAGAAACAATTTTTGATTTTTTAAAAAATACTAAAACAGCTCAGAAAAATACAAAAATTTTATGACGAAAATAAAATATATTTTTGGATTTTTTGTAAAATAGACAAGATTTTTAGAGACTTTTTACTATTTTTAAGCTAAATAAAACAATAAAAAGATAAACTTTAATGAAAATAAACAATAAAAATCTAAACTTTTATAAAAATATAAATATGATATGTTGAGCGTGTGCACGAAGCGTATAAAATACACTCACACAATCTTACATAACTCAACTCTTCATGGAATATTTTTATAAAAAGTTTTATAAAATAAAATAAAAGAAAAAAGATTAAGAGATGAGAAAATAAAAGAGATGCAAAGACAATAAATAAAATTAACTAACTTGCAATAAATAAATAAGACTTTAATAAAACTAAATAAAAAATACAAGAGTTTTGGTAAGAAAAATAATAAAGGAGATGATAAAATGAGGTGAGGAGGTGGGTTTTTATAAACCCACAAGTTACATTTTGGCCCCTACTGGGGTTTTACAAATTTTCATAAAAGCCCCTAAACTATTTAATCTTGGCACAAGAATCCCCTCACAAAACTTGTCCTCCAAGTTGAAATTACAAAAATTAATGTATGCAGATTTTAGCATTTGCTGTGATGGACTTGGACTTTCGTTGGCATAGCTGGGCTTGGACTGGATCGTGGGGTTGACTTCACTGGGCCTGAGCTCTCATGGATGCAGCTGGGCTTCGTTACTGTTGGGCCTCGAGAGGGGCTTGGATACTTGCAACAAATTTAAGATGTAAAAAATATAAATATTGCCATTAGAGGGATTAGAACCCTTGACCTATTGGGTAGATACGCAATCACACAACCAACTTTGCTACACCACTTTGTTGTGATAATTGCCTTTAATTTCCTTTTGACCCCTTTTCCTGCTGATCCCTTTTCTTTGCTTTTTCTTTTTAAACAACTTAATTAATTCTTCGTTCGAGCTTCGCTTGATCTTTAAATTTTTCTTTTCTTGCCTCGATGCTCCAAATAAAATTATCATTGGTCCCGTAACTTCGTGCTCCTTCCATTCTCGTGCTCGTTTTTTGTCCATTTGTCTTCTTTTTGTCCATTTTACAATATCCGTTACCTGCACATACATAAACACAAAAACACAAATATTTCTGGCTTTAGGGGTTAGTTTTTGGTCTTTTTGGTCCGGTTTTTATAAAGAAAAAGGTATATGTTTTCACATATACCAGGGAGTCTAAGGAACTGCAATCTCATTTGGCATATGTGAGATTTCAACATCATTGGCTTGAGCTTCCTCTCAGAACTTGAGTTGTATTTTCCACTTCTGCTGTTGCAATGGAAACTTCTGGCCTAGCAGTGCAATCTGAATTTCCACTGCTTTCAGGATTTGCAGTGTTCATATTTCCAGCTCCTTCTTTTCCAGAATCATTAGAAGGTTGAACATCTCCAGTCCTTGGAATATCATCATTATCTGCATAGTCCCAAAGTGGCAAAATGAATTCATCTTGATCATCTGCTTGATCCTTGCTTGGTCCATCATCATCAAGAAACTCTTCTGAACCTGCAAAATCATAAGTAGATGTACCTGTAGAGATAGGTACATAGTTCATAGTATGGTTAGAGTATCAAGATCAAACAGCCTTTCTGGACCAGTTCCTTTGACATTCACTTTGTTTTCTAGGAACTCAACATGAAGATTCTCTTCAATCTTTTGGGTTCTTAAGTTGAATACTCTAAAAGCTTTACTAACCATGGGATACCCAACAAAATACCCTTCATCAACTTTTTCTTCAAATTTTCCCAGATAATCTATGGTATTGAGAATAGTGACATGACATCCAAATTGTCTCATGAAGTCTAGGATAGGGGGTCTACCTCTAAATAACTTATAAGGTGTATTGTTCTTTGTTTTCACTACTAGAACCCTGTTTTGTACATAACAAGCAGTGTTAACTGCTTCAGCCCAAAAAGTGATTGGAAATTTTGAATCTGCCAACATGGTTCTAGCAGCCTCTATAAGTGTCCTATTTCTCCTCTCAGCAACACCATTTTGTTGAGGAGTTCTAGCTACACTAAATTCTCTTTTAATACCTTTATCTCTGCAAAAATCATCCATAACTCTATTTTTGAATTCTGTCCCATTGTCACACCTAATGATTTTAACTTTCATATCATATTGGTTTTCTACTTCTGCAATGAAGGTCTAAAGGATTCCAGTTGTTTCATCCTTAGTTCTAAGAAAGAAACCCCATGTAAACCTGCTAAAATCATCAGTCACAACAAGACAATATTTCTTAGGATTTAAACTGCTCATAGATGTAGGACCAAATAAGTCCATATGTAACATATGAAGTGGGTGAGCAATAGAGTTAACCGACTTTGACCTGCAAGAAGCTCTGTGTTGTTTGCCTTTAAGACAGGTAACACATGTTTGATCATTTTCAAATCTTTTCTGAGGCAAGCCTCTACCAAACCATCTTTAACAATCTTAATTATGGTTTTGAAATTAATATGACCAAGTCTTCTATGCCATAACATGGATTCATCAACTGTGGCCTTTGCAAGCAAGCAAGCATAATCATCTTTAGCAACAATGTTGTTCATATCATAGCTATATAAGTTGCCTTTTATAGGAATCGTAAGAAGAATCTGACTTTCATGAGGCATCTTGAAATCCTTAGAAAGAACAAAACACATATCTTCAGTAAAAAGAACATTATTTTTCTTGTCACACATTTGTGACACACTGAAAAGATTATACTTAAGCTCTTTTACATAGTACACAGTTTCAAAATCCAAGTTACCAGTTTTCATGACCCCTTTACCAGTAACTTTTCCATTAACTCCACCTCCAAAGCTGACAAACTGTCCATCATAGTATTCTAAATTTGAGAGATAGGACTTGTTGCCAGTCATGTGCCTTGAACATCCACTATCTGTGTAGCCTTGATCTGATCTCTTTGTCCTTGGATGTTCCTGCACATATAAGAAAGAAGTTAGTTTCCTTTGGAGACCCAAGCCATGATTGACTTGGATCTGCCTCGTGTATCAATATAGTTATATCTATCAAAGGTCATTGATACACCATTGGGATTGGTGGTTAAGGTAATTCCTCTAGGTTTCCATTCCCAACGTGCTGTGGCCTTCACAGCATTTCCCATGTTACCCTTGTTCTTGTTTACAACCCTTGCAGTGGGAACGTTTGACTGAGCAGTGGTAACTGCTGGTGTAGTTTTTGGTACCCACTGTTGGTTATATTGAACCCTTTTATTATTAAAAGACCTTTTCCCTGTTTGTGCAGATTTTACAAAAGTTGTTTTGGATTTTGCACTTGTAACAGGTGTTTTAGGGTGAGCAGTGTTAACAGCTTTGGCAGTGGCAAAAGTTTTAAGTCCACTTCTCAATTGAACTGCTCTTGGGATCATGTTGTTGTGTGAATTAGGGTGTATTTTGTTTTGGAACCTTTTGACTCCACCCTTTTATTCCCATAAACTTCCTTTCTCCCAGCATGATAGTCACAATTAGCATTTAAATGATTAAAGCTACCACATATATGACATGCTTTATTGTTCATCACAAACTCACTACCTAGTTGTTGAGATTTTACATGATTCCAACTCCTCTGGTTACCCCTAGGAGTTGATGACCTGTTTCTATACATCTCAGCATACCTTACAGTTGATCTAGGTTTATTAACTTGTTTTCTAGGTTCCTCTGTAATAGTATTTACAACTTTTAGGATAGAAGCCTCTACATTCTTTTTAACATTCTCATCTACAACAGATGAGTCACTTGCACTTTCAAAAACATCAGATTCATGCTTAACCTCTTCCTCACTTTTCACAAATTTGGGAGGACCATATTCAAGATTAAGTTCCTGAAATTCTTCTAGGCCTGTATGAGCTAAATCTATGCCAGGAGGTGATGGAACACCCCTTAGTGGTGGAGGAACAGTATTATATCCCATACTAGACTTAAATTTACTAGTAATTTGAGCATTCCAAATTTTATCAATTGACTTAGATTGATAATAACAGGTGTCAACAGATAAATTGACATTCTCATTTATCTTTTTAAGTTTTTCAAACTCTTATTTTAATTCCTCATTCACTGCTATCTTATGATCTAACTCTCTTCTTAGAACAACCATATCATCATTATATTTTGTCTCATTTGCTCTATAATGCTCTAGTTGTTTTTCTAATATAGATATGCCTCTTCTAAGGTTTGACACATTATAATTAGCAGCAAACAACTATATTCTTTGGTTGTCATATAATTCATTAAGCCTTTCACATTCTCTAGAAGCCCTACATGTTTTAGAACAACTTTCAAAGTTTTGTACCTCAGAGTCAGAGAAGGCCATGAGAGCATGTTCTGTAGCAATAAAAGTAGCATTTGAAGGTTGTTCCTCTTGTCCATCAGCAATGAAACTCCAATCATAGCTCACACCATCAATTTCTAGCATTGCCTTTGGTTCCTCCACAATTTGTTCTTTCTTTTGCTTGTACCAAGTAGACCTATTGTCCTGCTTCCTTGGTCTTCTGTATTCTCTAGCAAAATGCTCCAACTTGTGACAGTTGAAACACTCTACTTTCTTTTCATCAAACCCTGTAGTTTCATTACCATTGATATGAATTGGCTTGCCAGTCTTCTTGTAGAATTTCCTATCCCTCATGCTAATAAGATCTATTTGCCACTTAATGTCCATCTCCTCCAAGTCATCATCATCAATTTGCTCTATGTCTTCATGAGTTAATATAGAGCCATTAACTTGAGTGGAGATAAAGGCATAAAAGGTAGGATCTCCAATACCAGCAACCTTCTTCTTTGAACCTGCAGTGGTAACAATAGCATTACCAATGGAAACTGTAGAACCAGCAGTGGCAATATCATCATCATTGTCATCTTCAGAATCATCATTGTCAACAGAGGTTGACATCAATGCCAAGCTGCTAGAGCTTGTACCAAGTTTCCCTGCCTTCTTCAATCTTTGTTCAATGAGTTTGAAGTTGTAGTAAAGATCATTGAGCTTCATAGTTTCAATCTCTGGTTTATTTTCCCAGACTGTAACATTAGTGTGAAACTCAGCAGGCAAACTTCTTAGAAACTTCAGATTGAAGTCTTCCTTATCTACCTTAATTCCAAACACAGTCAATTGTGTGACAATCTTCTGGAGTTTGGTGAAGATGTTCTCAAGTGATTCATTGCTTGAAGCAGAGAAGTTTTCATAACTTTGATTCAACAATGTCTTTTGATTCTTCTTAGTAGCATCATTGCCACCAAACACTGAGCAAATCTCTTCAAAAAGTTCTTTTGCTGTCTTGAACTTGCTGAAAGCAATGATCTGGTCTTTAGGAAGAGTCATTGGTAACAAACTTCTGGCCTTCATATCATTCTTCTTGTGTGCTCTTTCATCAGTAGTAGAAGGTCCAGAGACTGTTACAACTTCTTTGTCACCAATTTTCTCAGTCTGCGTCCTTGGCTCGAAGGAGTCACCATTTAAGATGATCTCCCACAGAGCATAGTATTGTATGAGAAAGTATTGCTCAATCATTATCCTCCACATCTCAAACTCATTGAGTTTGAGCTTAGGAAGCCTTGGAGCAGAGTTGGACTGGTTGTTTTCCATCTCCATTGATTTGAGTGAGTTGGTTAAGCTTATTCCTTGGATCTTCTGCATCAAAGTATCAGAACAAAGCTCTGATACCACTTGATGGATCTAAACACACACCTTGTGTTAGTGATACCTTGATTTATATTAATTAGTACGCGGAATATACTTAGTAATACTCAGAATATGGATTGTATGATGTATTGTAAGTGAGAACAATGTAATACAAAGCTTCAATATTATTGAGAATAATACGAGTGATCTTGCTTATCACTAGGGCTACACCTTGAAGCATACGTACCAAGAACAATGACCTAGGATCTCCTTTTATAGCACAAGGAGTCCTTTACAAGATAAGTATAATGTTAACTACATAGAATATACACAAGATCTTTTCTATACTTATCTATATACGACCACATAACAATTATCCTAATAGTAGTGGTAATAATATGTACTAGCAGTGGTAATGTGTTTCCACTGCTAGTGATTCTTCAGCAGTGTCTTCGACAAGCCTATCAGTGGTAATTGTTAGCTTTATTCCTAACAACTTCTACGTTGCAAGATCCTACTCTTCTGTTTGATGCTTTTAGGCTGAGATCTGCTAATGCTAGTAGTAGCGGTAGTTATTCTTGTAGAAGTTGAAGGAATCATATTAGTATCTTGAGGTTTATTTATAGTGTGTTTCCTAGTAGTAGTACAGACTTTAAACATTCCAGGTGCAATCACATTTATGTTACTGAACTTTCCTTTTCCTATTTTAGCCAGTTTCTCTTTTAATTCAATGATGACGTGTTGTTGGTCTTGAATTTTTGAGTTTAATTTACCGATCTCATAACTCGTATATCTGTAATATTTAACATGTGTATCGAGTTCTTTTGATGCTTGGATACATGTCTTTTTTAGAGCATCAAAAAAAATTTGTATTCCTTTTTCAATTGTTCAATCTCTTGTTCGTATTTGAAAATTTGACATTTCATTGACGCGTTTTCATCATTCAATTTTTCAAGTTTTGGCTTCATAGTGTTTTCAGAAGATTGGTTTTCATTATTTTGTAAAGCTAACCCAAAATCAAGATTCTGAGGTTGACACCAATGAAGACGTCTTTTGAGTTCAGAAATTTCGTTTGACAGTTTAAATTGAACATCATCATTTTGACTAAAATTTTTCTCATTTTCCTTTTTTAAATTCTCAATCTCTTGTTTCAAAATTTCATTTTCCTCTTTTAACATTTGAGTTTCAGCATTGTTTTCAGCAATAAGCACAGTATCACAGGAAGAATAAGTAGAATACATAAACGCATCTGTAATATAAGAACATAGAACATCTTCCAAGAGCTGATTAACATCATTTCGAATAATTTTTTTTCTATTCATGTTGGAAATCGATATTTCAGTAGCATTGAAAGTGTTCATCATGGATGTTACTTCGTTTTGTAGTTCCTGTTCAAGGTGGGTTGCACAAAGACACAAATATTTGACATGTGGTAAAATTGAGTTGGAAAATTTTGTTTTTGTTCTCTTGCATAAGCAGATTGAAAATTGGAAATTGTGATTTCAGAATTACGTTCAATTACTTGTTCCAAAAGTTTAATGTCCTCCATAAACGTATCAAAATACCTAAGTATTAGACAACGATTAGGAAGGTTTGGTAATGACTTACTTTTGCAAGAAGAAGGTAAAGGGCTATTTATTTGTGCAACTGGTTTAATAGGACCAACATTGGAAGAAGATTCATGAATGTCCGATACATACCATGGTTGTTCTTATTTTTCTCTTTGAGAAACAAAGTGTTCATGAAGAGCAGGTAATTTTGAATAATCAAATGGTATATTAAATTCCTTTTTGCTCAATTTTAATCGACTCTCATCTTCCTGTTCCCATTCTACCTCACAATCATATACAATAACACAAACAATGGATGGATCTTCCAGACATTCAACACTATACAACTTTGGATTTTCTTTGAGAGTTGTGTGTAAAAAATGTGGATTGTTGTAGCCAAGAGCAAAACTTTTTAAACCATCAGGATTTGGTTTTAAAGTCAACATTTGGATTTGTTTAACTGAGTCACCAATTGTGTAAACAACGTTGCTAAAATCCTTTAGTTTTACTTCCAATTTGACGATTCATCAAGGTAAGAATCAATGTAACTCCTATACTTTTTCTTGTATTCGGAAAAGTTTGCTTGGAAAATTGACATCTCCAAATTAGATTTTGAAAGTTCTGTTGTGAAATGTTTAACTTGTTGTTTTAATTCAAGTTTTTGTTTTTCAATTTTTGTAACCAAGTCATTGTTGGAAACCATCAATTCTCACATTTGATGTTTTAAGCCTTGTTCTTTCAAATAAGATTTTTGAAATGCTAATTCAAAACTTTGTTCTCGTTTAGTTTGATTTTCAAAATTTGTAACTTGTATTTTACAGCTCTCAAGTTCCTTCGTTAAAGATACATTTGTTTTTTGGGTGTTATTAATCTCATTGCATTTTTCAATTTTAGATTGGGTGGTCATGACTAAGGCCATATGTTGTGGATCTGGATCATTTGAAGTTTCAATCTGTTCGATTTGATCATTGGTATATTCTTCAATTGTATCATAAAATGTAACAACTGGGTTAATCTAATCATCTTCTTGTAGAGATAGCAATGAATCATTTTGAACAGATTGCTCCTTGTCATGTGCAGATGCAGCTAGAGAAACAATTTCATGTATGAGATATGTATTTGGATCGGGTACCTGAGACAGGCCATCAGTATCATAGATCGGTCTCGTGTCATTCATGTGAAGTTCCTGCATGTTAGCCATTAAGACAATTGTTGGGTTAGCTTCCAAATCTTGCACGTCATCATATCATCTTGCGTTAACCATAAACTTGTGGTCTTTTCCTAATAGAGTTCCACCTACTTCTTCTTTGAGTTCTAAGAGTAGGGCCTACTTGTGATATTCACTGCCTCATTTCCTTGGTTGTGGACAAGCATTAGCCAAATGACCAGTGCCTTTGCAGTTATAGCATTTGATGACAATATTTCCAGTATATTTATTCCCTGTTTCAACAATCTCAACCCTTCTCTGAGGAGCACCTGCATTGTTTGCATTTCCAGTAGTTCTAGTGATCACTTGTCCATACCCTAAATTTCCAACATATCCCTGAGAAAATCCTTGTCATCCCTATATTCGACTTTGCACTTCAACCCGTCCACCTTGTACTACAGCTTGATTTCATGTATTTGATGAGTTTAGAAGATGACTGTTTGATTGATTAGCACATTTGCTGAAAGCCCTGGCAATGAATGCAAATCCTTGATTCAATGCTACGAATGCCTCATCATCTTCATCGTTCTTTTGTGCATAGTACACTGTGTCTGTGTTATCAAATGGAACAATTTGAATAATGGTTGATTGTTGTGGTGAGTCATATGGAATGATTTGGTTGTTAGGTGATTGCTGAGGGTAGGTAAAGTTGTGTTGCTATTGAACAAATACGTGATTAGTTTGTGGATATGGAAATGGATAAGACTGAGCCATGAGCTCTAATGAATTGTAAGGTGTACAAGGTTGAAGTGTTCCATGGATAACTCGATAATTTTCAACTTCAGATTGATGATGCTTCAGATAATCAAACAAAAACCCATATTTTACATCGTGAATGTTCTTAGCCTGACAAACAAAAGTTACATTTTTCTACCAATCTAGACCAAAGGAGTTTAGAAACTTTATGTTAATAGCAATCCTTGGTAAGATAATGTTATTTCTTTCTAAGTCACTGCCTATATTTGTGAAACGATGATAGTATGATTCTAAAGACTCCCCTTGTTCAATAGTGAACATATCAAAAGCGTGATACAATTTAGATTCTATGTCAATTTGGTTTAGCTTAGTGCCTTCCATCAGAAGGTGTACATGTTCCCACATAGCCTTTGTTGTAGTCTGAGAATCAACACTTCGGTAAATTGGATTATGTATACCAAGAATAATAAGCTGCATTGCAATTTTATCTGTCTCACGATGAATTATTTGGTCTGCAGTGATTTTCTGGAAGGATCGTCACAGTGTCGGGTCTTGTTGGAATAGCAGTTGGATCTTCTGGAACCCTTGTAGTAGGCATTTCGAAAGGTCCTTCAAGTATCACTTTTTTAGATATTTTCCATGAGGTTTTCTGAGTTCTATTAACCTTAAGAATTGCCTAGCTCATTGGACATAATTTCCTAGTGTGAGCATTAGTGGTGGTTTAGTGGATCAAGCTTAATGTACTGAATGTTGAATACTGATAGCTTCGCACATTTGAGCAAACCAATGTCGTTAGTTTTGCTGTGCAGAAAAGTTTTGCATAGGAAATTGTTATTAGGGGTACGGCATTCGTTGAGGGTATTGTTGTTGTTGTAGGTATTCTTTTTGTTGAGGATATTGTTGTTGTTTAGTGTATTGTTGAGGAAAATAGTTGAAATACGGTGGTTGAGATATGATTTGTTGATTTAAATTGTGTAATTATGATGGCTCTTGTAGATGATGAAAAAGTGTGTTGTAGTGTTGATATGATATGGTACTTTTCTTGAAATTAGAAAGATGTTTGAAATCCCAACTAATCTGAAACTTTTGAACAAATCTGAAAGTTACAGTTGGAAATTCGAAACTTCTATATCAAATCCGAAAGTACTGTAGTGATGCAGGATTTCTGACCAGGATTTAAATTTATAAAGTATCGTCTAGCTATGGTCTACCTATTGCACTAATGAGCAGTGAACCCGGTCGTGCGTAGTATAGAATGTGGTAAAGCCGAGGTCGTTCCCAAGAGCTATGTATTTTTGGATCCTATTTAAGTCTAGTGTCACGGTTTTAAAAGAGAATAAAAGTTTGAAAGATGAATAAAACTAATAAACAAGAAATAAAATAGTGAAAATGAAATGAAGTTGTAAACAATAGGGAGAAAGTGTGCTAGCCTAATTATTCATCATATCATTTATGTCTATGTTTTCTAATTAATACTTCCTATCGCTTCAAGTGGGGTTTAAATTCGCCAGACTCCTTTGGTCAATTCATCTGGCCTATTACACATAGATCCCTACGCGATATCAAAGGTAATACCCTTTGGATTGACGAGGTCCCCGTTAATGTATGTTAAGTCATTAAGTGCCCTACATTCAAGATTCGTAACAATGTGTGCCCGGGCACTAGCATCTTAGACACACATCCCTAACTTCTTAAGTTCCTCCCTCCGAAAGGTGATCCTTTGGTCAATTCGCAAGAAATGGATGAATAGTACTTTGGTCAATTCTTATCAACCCTCGCAACCTTCTTCCCTAGGGTCCTTTGGTCAATTCTCTTAAACAAGCAAGTACAATCGGGCTTAAAAACTACCAAAGCAAGGGTGGCTACCAACGAACTATGCATGCATACACTAGAAGCAATAATATAAGTTTGAAAACATAAACAAAACAATTCAGGAATCATAACTAGGCTAGCACCAAAGGTGCTTAGCTAATTATATTAAAATGAACACTCAATTCAATGTTTGACATAGTAAATGAAGACATGAATCGAAATGTAAATGAATAAAGCTTATCGATGGAAGATTGTGACTTCTCCCTTGAAAATGGCTCTGTATACTGTGTAAGATCAGCCTTGTGGAACCCCTTCATGTTCTCTGACTTTTGGTGTCATGTGAATGTTATCAAATGCCAAATTTAGGGCTTGTATTTATAGGCCCGATCTCGTTACAGCTTAACCTTGTAATGCAGTTACGCCGTAACTCATATATCCTCCTTCTCCCATTCTTATAGTGATAGTTATGGTGTAACCTTATGGATGGTTACGTCGTAATCTCTTCAGCTCCGTCGTAATCTCAACAAGTGGCTACGCTGTAATCTTCAAAAATCCCATCAAGAAAATCATAGCACTGGTTACGCCGTAACTAATGTTGGCGGTTACGGCGTAACTAATGGAGGCGCGAAATTCATCATGACTTAGATGGTTACGACGTAACTTGAGTTGATTGTTATGCCGTAACTGATACGTGTACAACGCGCATTAGGGGTCAAAGGAAACTTCCTTTTCTTCGAGCAAGTTTTTCAACCACCTAGGCAGTGAACCTAATCATTGTAGTTTTGTATTAGGGTAAGCCTCGGGATTGATATCATTCTCTAGGGGAATAGGAATGCTAGTGATAAATTACTACGCTAAGGTTGGGGTTGAGGAAGATTATTTTTATCTTTTTTTATATTTTTTTAGAAAATTGAAAGGTACGATCTCGGGGTTTGGATTTGGGGGGTGGTACTTCTACCGATAACTATACTATTCTAATTATCTAATTAACTAAGCTAAGGGGTAGTCTATGTCTATTGATGTGTGATCGTATGATGATTAAAAATGTGTCTACCTAGATACTATTACTCCCTAGTTATCTTTTGTTGATGGTTGAATTGTCACGTCCTTATTCTTAAGGCGTTGTATCTTCTAAGGTCGTAGGGTATGTTTTTCTCCCTAACTCTTTGAGAATACCTTAAGGTTATTACCTACAAAATCTCTAGGATTCATTAACTAACTCTAAGGTTATCTTTGGATTTTTAGCCTACAATTACTCTAGGCGATTATAAACTAACGTTCACAAAGATTACTCAAGCATTAAAAACACAATGATGGCCTATTGCAATCCTAAGGCAATTACAATTAATATAAGAGACAACCAATCAATAATTAATAACTAGGTTTCATGGATCTAGGCAAACACACAAGTAAATTAGCCAAACATGGTAAACATGCAAACATACACACATACAATCGAAGACATAATGAAATCAACGAAGTAAATAACTTATCTTGATGTAAAATAGGGTATTAGAACCCTAAAATACTGCCCAAACCAGACAAAAGTCATTTTAGGTTTTTACTCCACAAATCTACCTCCCTAAAAGTCTAAAAATCGAATTCTATGTATAGAGTTACAACTGCGATGGCGTCACCTTTTAATTGTGACGCCGTCAGATCGCCGCCATTAGGGTTTCGTCTTGGCCAAGTCAACTTAGGGACGGCGTCATGTTGTGGTTGTGACGCCGTCAGCTTCAACTTCTGACGCCGTCTGAATCTGGATCTAGGCCGTCTGAGGGAAAAAGTCTTCGTGACGCCCTACTCTTCAAAGCCTGACGCCGTCAGGTGTAAAATAGCAATTTCACTCCTGAGCAGTCACAATTATAAGGACGGCGTCGCTCTTTATTTGTGACGCCGTCGGGTGCACTTCCAGCAGCTTGAGTGTCTTGTTCTTGAATTTAGCCATTTTCTTCACATATCCACTCCTTTTCGTCCAAATAAGCATCATTCCAGCATTTTGCCTTCAAGAGACCTAAAAAGTGAAAAGGAACGAAATTAAGCAGTAACGGATATAAAAGTGGGAGATTAAGGGCTTAAATGACCCCTCAAAAGTGTACCTTTTAAATCCTTATCAAATATCCTTACACTTGATATTTGCTTGTCCTCAAGAAAATGTGCTTTTGGCCAATCAATTTATAAGTTAGGGGGCATGAAGCATTGGTTTAGAACAATTCACAACAAGTATAAGCCTGATAACATCAAATAGTCCTGAATATTAAGTGTCAATTTCCCCAATAATTCTTGTAATTTATATCATTTATATGGATTTACGCTTGTTTTCCATTGTTTTCCACTTTCAGGTAAATTACGAGCATTGGAGCTAAAGAGACGCGGAATTGGATAAATATCAAAGATTTATCATAATATGCTGACTTTGAAGAAGTTACGGCGTAACTCATCTCTCACATTATGCCGTAACTAAAGCGTGACTCAGAAAACCAACTCATCAGAAGGTTATGGCGTAACTCTCCCCAAAGACTACGACGTAACTATATTAGGTCAAATGAGGTTCCACGCCGCTGATAACTGCATCGTAACTATTGTATAAACTCCGGCGTAACCAAGTAATATTGAATATACGACGTAACCACTTATAAGCTTACGCCGTAACCAGCAAATCTAGTGCAAACTACGAAGAAATTGAAGATTACGGCTTAACTATTATATTAGCTACGCCGTAACCCAGATCTAGCCTATAAATACCCCATGATTTCCAGCATTTCAAATCATCCCATTCCACACACCACAACCAAAGAACGTGGGAAGAAGCCAAAGGCAGGTCTAGGGAGCATACGGAGCTGTCTCTAAGGGAGAAATCACTCCCCTACGATAAGCATTAGCATTTTATCTTTTCTTTACTTCAATTCATGTATTTCGTAACGTTAAATATTGAATTGATTTGTATGGTTAATATGAGCGGCTAAGCACCTCTTGGTGCTGGCCTAGTTATGATTCCTTAATTGTTTTGTTTGCGTTTACATTACTTTCGTATAATTATTTCTAAGTGTATGCATGCATAGTTTATTGGTAGCTACCCTTGTTTCGGTAGTTTTGAATGACGGTAGAGGCTAGTTGCTTAGGAGATATGACCAACTGACCTTAAGTGAGTAGACTGAGACGGGAAGGGTAAGATATGACCAACTGACGACCCTTTCTACTTGTGCGATTTGACCAACTGATCACCTACCGTTTGGATGAACTTAAGAATTAGGGGGTGAGTGTTTAAGTTGCTAACGCCCGGGCACTCATTATTATAAGTTTAGCATGTAGCGGTACTTAATGACTCGGCTTAGGGGACCAGGAACAACTGGACTTATGAGGGGACACCTGACTACTCCAGTGGTGGCATCTTTGCTGATAGGTTAGGTCGAATTGACCAATTGCTGTCCTCTTGACTTTGACCCCACCTGAAGTAATTGGAAGTAATTTGACGTAGACATTACTAGCTAGGATGATTAACTAGGTTAGCACCACTCTCCTCTATTGATTGAACCTTTGCCTTTATTTGCTTTCATCTGCTTTAGTAGTTAATTAATTAATTCCTTATCGAAATCATATTAAATCTGTGACACCTATACTTAGTAATAATCCAACACACATAGCTTTTGGGACGACCTCGATTATACCGAATACTACACTACACACGACCGGGTACACTGCCCGTTAGTGCATTAGGGTAGACCATAGGTATAACGAGACATTATAAATATTAAAACCTGATCAGTAAAACCTGCATCAAAGCCCCGAAAAAGTCATAACAAGCACGGAAATTACATACTAGCACCTCACAAGTGGTGTTTGGATACTCTCATCTTTCGGGTGTATATGAAATATATCAAATGGAAATGGAAGATATACACTCATTAACCGGTCCTAGTACATATATTACCATAGGCTTGAGACTAGATCAAACCTCCATCGCTTTGGCGTAAGCACCTAGGAAAAACTATTTAAGAGGTCTTTTAAATGGTTGTAACATTAGGCTTACGGTAGGGAAACAAAGGGTTTGGTTGGATAGGCGATTTAGTGGTGGCAAGTAAAAAATCTTTACGTTACAAGCATGAGAAGAATGACGTTGCTAAGCCAAGGCTCGACTCTCTAAACTCTAGATAACAAACAAACATAAATATAAAGATAGATGTAGGATAGTAGCCCGTTTTTTTTTTTTTTTTTTTTTTTTTGAACACTCTTTTTTTCGATTTTTTTTCATACACTTTTACTCTACCATCCTCTACGATAACATCAAAATACTCGTATAAAGGATTTATAGGCACATCCCTACACTTGATTTTTTATTATTTCTAACACTAATTTGACCCGAATTGAAAAGATAAAAACACTTGGAGTACATTATTACGTAAATAAAGGGTATTTGAATTTAACGTTCTTTCCCGTCACTCCATAAAATTCAACTTTACCCATGAGTCCCAATCGTCCCAAAACTGTATACAAAGGATATGACTCGACTTAGCAACTTATGCAAGTAACTAGATAATTGAACTAAGGGTTTAGTATGGTAACAATAATGCACTAAAAGTGAGTGCATACATGGTAGGCTAAGGCGATTTGGGTGTACATTTGGGGGTGGATTATAAACAATGCTCTTCATTGATATTCTGGAAAACCAAAACATCACAAAAACCGCAAAAAGGATATGCTCTGAGGGGTTAACTAGGGGTATCGTGTACTAAAGATGAGTACAACGCAAGGGTGTGGGAGAATTACTCAACCAATGTGGAAGAAGTAATTATAATGCGGCTATCAAATAAGGGTTATCCTAATGTCTCTTATCATTTAGTTATTCCTAACTACAAAAGTGTAGTCTTACTAGCTATCTCGGGATGCATCACAGAACAAGTTCTAGAATCTATTATACTACCGGTACTGTAAAACTCTAAAATCGTTAACAAGTCAAATGACCATTATACCCCTCATTGTAAAAACATTCGTAAAATAAAAGGAGCTCGTTAAATACGTTACATGTTCACTTCATAAATGATGGAAGAATAAAACTTATATTTAACTCGCAAATGAATATATAACACATAAAAATGTTACATGTACTTTTAATAGACAAAATAAATAAACAACACAAGTTAATATGGGAAAGTAAATTAAATGTGTGAATTGGTCTTGTGAACCCCATTGATCGGCTCAACTAAACGCCCAAGACTCCCCAAATTTTTGCCAAATATAACTCATCCTTATCACAGTATAATCCTCATATTATCTCATTCAAAATAAAACACACTAAAACCCTAATTCACAAAGAAAAGTTACGGCAAAGAAAACAGTATTCCCTCCTCCAATTTTCTGTCGACACAAGTAGTCCAAAAGGGAGGTTCGAAGGCTTCATTTAAAGGCTAAAATCAGGTGCGTAATACGAAGGTTGGCTTGGTTTCTGGTTGTGGGTATATTGCTGCTGCTGTCGTGGGTATTGAAGCAAAAAAGGGGTGCTTTGGTTTGTTCTATTTTGTCCTTGTCTCTTCTTCATTTGTACACGCATCAAGGGTAATCTTATATCACTCCGTTTCCATTTTGTTTTCTGATTTTTGGTCGTGTGAATATGTCCTCCATGCGCTTGGCTTATGCATAATACATGTCTCATTTAAAGGTTAAATTTAAGCTATGGAATGCCAAGTATTTTATCACATAAAATCATAAGGAAATCCTTATATATGTCAACTAATGCACTCCATATATCTTGTTTGTGTTTTGTGATTCTGGTCGTAGGTAAGATAACACCCTACGCATGCCTTTTTGTTCTTATCACATGCTACTTATAATGTTAAAAAAAAGGGCTAAGACGTATCTAAAATGTTTAATACATAAAAACATGAACCACACCACATATATGTCGATCTAAAAAAATACGTCTGGTCCCTTGAACCTGTTTTAAAAACCCCACGACATACTTTTATTTTGTTCTTTTACATGCTTTAAATGGAACTTGAAACATGCGTATACGATGGTGTAATTATGGGTCGAATTAAACTAGTCTTAGAGCTCGTTTTAGTAAGAATAGTGGGCGCATATTTACTGTTTTGGGGGAGGGTTTAGTCTCGACAGAAAAGGGGTCACTTGAAGGGTTACGCTAACTTGTATTAAACATGTTTAAAGGGTTAATAACATGTATAGTAAACGTAATACGTTGGTTTAATTATTGTGTCATATGGTTTGCATTGTGTATTTAAGTCTCGACCTAAAATAAGTAATCACATAAGATCATCTAGACTTGTGCTAATAGAGTTAAAATGGTGTATAACGTTAAGAAAATGCATGACGTAAAGCTATGGTCGTTTATATGTAGATATGCGAATTATATAAAATTCAAGGTTAAATTCATAATTATTGAAACTAAAAGGTTTGATTTGTAAATATAATAACTATAAGGGCTAAATGAGTAAAATGGGCAAATATAATGTATTTACACGTAAGACCCTACACTTTAAAATATTTACACTTTAGACCCTAAACTTGTGTACTTTGGCATAAATGATCCTTAAAGTATAATAATACTCATTTAACCTAATATGTCTTAAATATGCATCCTAAATGGCTAAACTTACTAAATACGGAAACTTGCTAATTATGGTAACTTGCTAAATATAGAAACATGTCATTTATGGAAAGTTACTAATTATGGAAACCTGCCTAAAATAAAAAGTTACCTAAAATAGTAAGTTACTTAAAATGGAAAGTTACTAATTATGGAAACCTGCCTAAAATAGAATTTATCTAAAATAGAAAGTTACTTAAAATGGAAAGATTACTAATAAGCGTTATCTAAATCATATAGGTTCCGGGCGGTGGGATTGATTTCATCTCGTGACTTTACTTTCATATTTGCTTGCTTCAAATAAGGTACAGATATTCTGACCTTTCTCATAAGGTTTCTCATGAACTCTTTGCATCTTTGATCTCTTGCCATTGCTATTGACCCTTTGCTATTGAACCATTGCTATTGAACCTTTGCTATTGACTCCTTGATATTGATCCATTGATATTGAACCTTTGATAATGAACCATTGACATTGGACTATTGCTATTGAATTGTGAATTATTGAACCTTTGATTATGATGACATC
This sequence comes from Chrysanthemum makinoi, assembly GCA_910596185.1. Lineage (NCBI taxonomy): Eukaryota > Viridiplantae > Streptophyta > Magnoliopsida > Asterales > Asteraceae > Chrysanthemum > Chrysanthemum makinoi. The sequence goes on from OU343219.1 coordinate 107,642,536, forward strand.
CATATTGTATACTTTGGACCTTTGCTTTTGACCTATCAGTTTGATACCCGAGCCATTAACTAGGCATGGGGGTTCCATGTCCGTGTCATTGATGCACCAATGGCATGACTCAGTGTGGACGAGTGATGTTCCACACCGTCCCTATATTGTATTGATTATTGTGCGCTTCAGATATATTGTATGGCCACTATGGATGCATCCTAGATTTGTATTGTATTGTATTGTATTCATATTATATTGGTGATGTGGTGCGTGTGTGCAATACACCCCCTCACATATTGGGAGCTGATTACTCCACTTGCTACTTGAGGTCTCCCCTCCTATCGTATTGGTATTTCGAGGTCACCCCTCCGAATACAATGGTTATTATTGGATATTGGACTGCTATTGCTACTATTGATTGTATTGTATTGTATTGTTGGCTCGTGGTGGATTACTGACCCTTTCCTTGTTTCCTTTACCCTACTCTATATTGTTACTCTTCTTTCATTGCTTATCATACTTATCTTGACTTCAGTTCCTCATTATTGCTATTGTATTGTTATATCTGTTCACTGGGCTTTTTAAGCTCATCCGCGTTTCTTTTCCTGCGGCAGGTTATCAAGCTAGGAGCTGGGGCTTTCTAGGGATTTGAGAGTAGGATGCTGAGTGTGGATTGAACCTAGTCATTATAGACTTTTGATACCATTGATACTTATTTTGGAGATTTAGACATTGTTATGTTTCATTTCTTTTGGACATCTTTTGGAACTTTTGTATTGTTCAAGTCGAGTTGACTTGTTATCTTTTGGCATTTATTATAAGACTTTCACTTGCATGGTTTATATGTATTGTTCTGATTTGGCACCATAAATGTGATACTTCTACCCTTGTCGGGTTGGGGTGTTACAATTATGGTATCAGATCCCAGGTTTACGACTCGTAGTCAGGACCTGTGACATATGGACCCTAAGCTTTGACCCGTAGATCTTAAGTTTTGACTGGTGAGGTTTGGGTAGATTTTAGGCTTCATTCTCGTCATTTCCGTTCATGCTTTTCATCTTATTTTCTGATCTTTGCTAATCGTTTTGATGATCGTTCAGATGGTGAATACACGCAGAAACGGTGAGGCTAATGGGGATGGTACCCCCAACTTTGAAGCCATGATTGCCAGTGCTCTGGCTACTGCTATCCCTGAGATTGTCACTACCATCACCAACAACATCCGTAACGGCGCGGGCTTTTCAGGCAGAGGTGGTGGTGGAGGTGCCAACCCACCTACTCCAATGCATGTCTGGATCGAGGTCTTTAACAAACTCAAGCCTATTCCCTTCCGCTCTGCTGCTACGCCTACTAAGGCGGAGGATTGGATAACACACATGGAAAACTTGTTTAACGTTTTGGATTGTGCAGATGAGTTCAAGACCCGTCTTGCTACTTTTAAGCTGGAGGGCGACGCTCTCAACTGGTGAAAGGCATATCTCCTATCCAAGGAGGAAAATTTCATTGATACCTGCACTTGGAACACCTTTCGCGAGATTTTCTACAAGCAGTACTTTCTGGAGTCCGAGCAGCAGCGTTATGAGCGGGACTATTACGCTATCTATCAGTTGGACTGGGAGAATGCTCATGAGTATATGCAGAGTTTTATGAGACTAGCAGGTTTTGTTGGGACTATTGCAGGGGATGCAAGGAGACAAGCCAGGCATTTCAATCGGAGCTTAAAAATATGGGTGTTGGATAGATTGATCAACAATGAGTACGTTGAGGTAGTTGCAGTAGCGGACGCGGCTCGCAATATAGAGATGCTCCATGCTGATCAGGGTTTTAACAAGAGAGGTAGGGAAGACGACAGGATTAACCATCGGGGTCTCCATGATCAAGGGCATGATTTCAGAGGTCGCTAGGACCACGGTACAGACCAGAGAGGTCGCCAAGACCGAGTGCAGGGGTTTAGAGGTCGACGAGACCGTGGCTACGACTCGAGACATCAAGATACTCGAGTTCAGCATATGCGAAGGTTTGATAGATCAGGAGATGACCGTCGGGGTCAGGGCGGCATTTTTCAGCGACAGCATCGAGACCAGTCTTCATGGGGTTCTTATCATAATCGTTCAGCAGCATCTTCTTCCCAAAGGAGGACTTCTAAGGTGCTACCTCCTCCTCCTAAGTGTGCTACTTGTGGGAATGCACATCCAGGTGTTTTTCGTAAGATTATTGGGGGTTGTTATCATTGTGGGGATACAGATCATAAGGTGAAGAACTGCCCCAAACAGGCATCGGTTGCTCCATCGAACTACGTCAAGCCACCTCCTACGACTGGACGGGTGTATTCAGTCACTCGAGATCAAGCAGATAAGGCGTCAGGTACCATTATTGGCATTATTTACTTTGGTGATCATACTGCTTTTGCTTTGTTTGATACTGGCACGACACACTCTATCATATCAGTTAAATTTGCTAAGAAGCTCAAATTATCTCCAACACCACTAACTAATTGCTTATCTATATCGACCCCAATGAAAAATCATATGCTCATTGATCACGAATTCGTTAATTGTCCTTTACGGTTTGATGACCGCATTCGTCCGGCGAACTTGCTTCCTCTTGATATGATTGATTTTGATGTAATATTGGGCATGGATTGGTTGGCTTATCATCGAGCTACTATTGACTGCCACACTAGAGAGTTATTTTTGGTGATTTGCATCAGCCCGATTTTGTTTATCATGGTTTGCAACCTCTCAAATCGGTTAAAATTATCTCAGCTATGAAAGCTCGATCTCTTATTGCTCATGGTTGCCATGGTTTTCTGGCTTCTGTAAATGATACATCTTTGGAGAGTCCTAGCATTGAAAGCATTCCTATTGTACGGGATTTTTCTGATGTGTTTCCTGATGAACTTCCTGGCAATCCTCCTGCTAGGGAAGTCGAATTCGGCATTGAGTTGATTCCTGGTGCCGAACCTATTTCTAAAGCTCCTTATTGTATGGCTCCCGTGGAAGTGAAAGAATTGAAAGATCAGTTGCAAGAACTCTTAGATAATGGATTTATTCGACCTAGCGTTTCTCCGTGGGGTTCACCGGTTTTTTTTGTTAAGAAGAAAGATGGCAGCATGCGTTTATGTATCGACTATCTTGAGCTCAATCGTATCACCATTCGTAATCGCTATCCGCTCCCCCGTATCGATGATTTGTTTGATCAGTTGCAATGGGCTAAATTCTTTTCAATGATCGATTTGAGGTCGGGTTATCACCAGTTACGCGTGAAGGAGCAAGATGTTCCTAAGCCCGCGTTTCATACCCGATATGGTCACTATAAGTTTTTGGTTATGCCGTTTGGTTTGACAAATGCCCCTACTGTTTTTATGGACTTGATGAATCGAGTATTCCATGAGTATCTCGACAAGTTCGTTATTGTGTTTATCGACGACATTCTGGTTTATTCTAAGTCGGAAGGAGAGCATGAGCAGCATCTTCAGATTATTTTGGAAACCCTTTATCAACAGAAATTATATGCAAAGTTTTCGAAGTGCGAGTTTTGGTTGCAGCAGGTTGCTTTCCTAGGTCACATTGTATCCGCGAATGGTATTACCATGGATCCAGCTAAGGTTGAGGCTATCACAAAGTGGCCAAGACCAACTAATGTGACTAAGATTAGGAGTTTTCTTGGATTGGCGGGTTACTATCGGAGGTTTGTTGAGGGTTTTTCGCGTTTAGCTCTGCCACTGACGCAACTGATGAGAAAGGGTGAGAAGTTTGTTTGGACTGAGGAGCGGGAGAAAAGCTTCGAGGAGTTGAAGCAGAGATTGGTGTCTGCTCCTATTTTAACTCTTCCGTCTGGTTCTGGGGGTTATCAGATCTACAGTGATGCGTCGTAGAAGGGTTTGGGATGTGTTCTTATGCAGCATGGGAAAGTGATCGCTTACGCTTCGAGGCAGCTGAAATCTTACGAAGAGAATTACCCAACCCATGATCTTGAATTGGCTGCTGTGGTTTTTGCATTGAAGATTTGGAGACACTATCTTTATGGTGAGTCATGTGACATCTTCACGGACCATAAGAGTCTCAAATACATCTTCACCCAGAAGGAGCTCAACATGAGACAGAGGAGATGGTTGGAGCTTCTGAAGGATTATGACATGAATATTCAATACCATCCGGGCAAAGCGAATGTAGTTGTTGACGCATTTAGCCAGAAATCTGGTATGATAGCAGGGTTAGAAATCGAGCCTCGGATTCTTAATGATTTGGAGATTTTGGATGTTTAATTTTGTGTAAGAGGTTATGGCGGTTACTAGTATGAGAGTGGAGTCCAACATCATATTGCGGATTAAGGAAGCTTAAATGGACGATGGTGAGCTTTGGTCCATCGTTCAGAACATTGAGGGGGGAAACATTCAGAGTTCAGAGTTGATAGTTCTGGTGTGGTATGGTTCAGTGATCGGCTTTGTGTTCCAAATGATCCTAATTTGCGTGAGATGGTGTTGTCTGAAGCTCACAGTTCTCCGTTTACGATTCATCCTGGTTCCATTAAGATGTACCGAGATCTCAAGCAACATTTTTGGTGGAACGGCATGAAGCAGGATGTAGCTTTGCATGTTTCCAGGTGTATGACGTGTCAGCAGGTTCAGATAGAGCATCAGCGGTCTAGTGGTTTACTTCAGCCGTTGGGTATTCCTACTTGGAAGTGGGAAGAGATTTATATGTATTTTGTCATCGGTTTTCCTCTCACTCGTAAAAGACATGATACGATTTGGATGGTCGTTGATCGGCTAACCAAGTCTGCTCATTTCTTACCCATTCGTACAGGTGATAGTGTTAGTAAGTTGGCAGAGATCTTTCAGCAAGAGATTGTTCGGCTCCATGGTACCCCAACAGCGATTGTGTCAGATAGGGATCCTCGTTTCACGTCTCTTTTTTGGAAGAGTTTACACAAGGCTTGGGGTACTCGTCTTAAGCTCAGTACAGCGTTTCATCCTCAGACATATGGTCAGTCAAAGAGGACCATTCATACATTGGAAGACATGTTGCGAGCATGTGCTTTAGAGTGGACCGGGAGTTGGGATGAGTATTTGTGCTTGGTAGAGATTGCCTACAACAATAGTTGGCATGCTAGCATTAAGGCTGCACCTTATGAGCCGCTATATGGGAGGAAATATAGAGCACCTATTTGTTGGGATGAAGTAGGTGAGCGTTTGATTGAGGGGCTTGAGATTATTGAGATCACTAATGAGAAAGTAGCGGTTGCTAGGGAAAAGTTAAAGGAGGCTCGTAAGCGGCAAAAGAGTTATGCGGATAAACATAGTCGTGATTTGGAGTTTCAGGTTGGTGATCGGGTATTTCTGAAAGTATCGCCATTTCGGGGTGTTAAACATTTAGGGATTAAAGGGAAGCTCAGTCCTCGTTTTATTGGGCCATTTGAGACTCTCGAGCGCATCGGAGAGGTTTCTTATCGTTTGGCTCTTCCGCCGCAGCTATCGCATGTGCACGACGTTTTTCATGTATCTCTTCTGAGGAGATACAACTATCATCCTTTGCATGTGGCACGATATCCATTTGATCAAATCCAGCCTGATATGTCTTTTCCGGAGGAACCCGAGGCTATTTGGGATCGGCAAGATCGAGTCATGAGAAACAAAGTGATCCCGTTTGTTAAGATTCTTTGGAGGAATCACCCAGAGCGTGAGGCTACCTAGGAGACCGAGGAATCGATGTGAACAAGTTACCCTCATTTCTTTTCGCAATCTGGTATGTATTCATTTGCTTCTTTCGTTTCATTTTCAATTTTTGAGGACGAAAAATTTTTTTAGAGGGGAAGAGTTGTAAAACCCTAAAATCGTTAACGCATCAAATGACCATTATACCCCTCATTGTAAAAACATTCGTAAAATAAAAGGAGCTCGTTAAATACGTTACATGTTCACTTCATAAATGATGGAAGAATAAAACTTATATTTAACTAACAAATGAATATATAACACATAAAAATGTTACATGTACTTTTAATAGACAAAATAAATAAACTACACAAGTTAATATGGGGAAAGTAAATTAAATGTGTGAATTGGTCTTGTGATCCCCTTTGATCGGCTTAACTAAACGCCCAAGACTCCCCAAATTTTTGCCAAATATAACTCATCCTTATCACAATATAATCCCCATATTATCTCATTCAAAATAAAACACACTAAAAACCTAATTCACAAAGAAAAGTTACGGCAAAGAAAACAGTATTCCCTCCTCCATTTTTATGTCGACACAAGCAGTCCAAAAGGGAGGTTAGAAGGCTTCATTTAAAGGCTGAAATCACGTGCGTAATACGAAGGTTTGATTGGTTTCTGGTTGTGGGTATATTGCTGCTGCTGTCGTGGTTATTGAAGCAAAAAAGGGGTGCTTTGGTTTGCTCTATTTTGTCCTTGTCTCTTCTTCCTTTGTACACGCATCAAGGGTAATCTTACATCACTCCGTTTCCATTTTGTTTTCTGATTTTTGGTCATGTGAATATGTCCTCCATGCGCTTGGCTTATGCATAATACATGTCTCATTTAAAGGTTAAATTTAAGCTATGGAATGCCAAGTATTTTATCACATAAAATCATGAGGAATTCCTTATATATGTCAACTAATGCACTCTATATATCTGTTAGGTCACTAGTTTTACAAACACAAGTTATATAGAAAGGAGATGAGGCGATTGAACAAGTATCAAACACACACACACACAATATAGTATACGGTTTAGGCGTGAGGCATATGTGAAAGAAAAGAACTTGAACAACCAACCTTCAAATGAAGGTTATTACATGGTTTATATAGGCAAGGAGCTAGGGCAACACTCCCTCTCCTTCCCTATTCCTTATTGGGCTTGGGCCTAAGCTTATGGGCCTTCTACATAAGCTTGACCTTAAACAAACATAAAGGCCATAATAAAGCTACCTATTACATATGAAATATAAATACTTGAAATACTGTTTAGGAGTGATTCCAACAATATCATCCTGTTTGTGTTTTGTGATTCTGGTCGTGGGTATGATAACACCCTACGTATGCCTTTTTGTTCTTATCGCATGCTACTTATAATGTTAAGAAAAAAAGGGCTAAGACGTATCTAAAATGTTTGATACATAAAAACATGAACCACACCACATATATGTCGATCTAAAAAAATACATCTGGTCCCTTAAACCTGTTTTAAAAACCCCACGACATACTTTTATTTTGGTCCTTTACATGCTTATGGAACTTGAAACATGCGTATACGATGGTGTAATTATGGGTCGAATTAAACTAGACTTAGGGCTCGTTTTAGTAAGAATAATGGGCGCATATTTTCTGTTTTTGGGGAGGGTTTAGTCTCGACAGAAATGGGGTCACTTGAAGGGTTATGCTAACTTGTATTAAACATGTTTAAAGGGTTAATAACATGTATAGTAAATGTAATACGTTGGTTTAATTATTGTGTCATATGGTTTGCATTGTGTATTTAAGTCTCGACCTAAAATAAGTAATCACATAAGATCATCTAGACTTGTGCTAATAGAGTTAAAATGGTGTATAACGTTAAGAAAATGCATGACGTAAAGCTATGGTCGTTTATATGTACATATGCGAATTATAATAACTATAAGGGCTAAATGAGTAAAATGGGCAAATATAATATATTTACACTTAAGACCCTACACTTTAAAATATTTACACTTCAGACCCTAAACTTGTGTAATTTGGCATAAATGATTCTTAGAGTATAATAATACTCATTTAACCTAATATGTCTTTAAAATGCATCCTAAATAGCTAAACTTACTAAATACGGAAACTTGCTAATTATGTTAACTTGCTAAATATAGAAACCTGCCATTTATGGAAAGTTACTAATTATGGAAACCTGCCTAAAATAGAAAGTTACCTAAAATATAAAGTTACTTAAAATGGAAATTTACTAATTTTGGAAACCTGCCTAAAATAGAAAGTTATCTAAAATAGAAAGTTACTTATAATGGAAAGATTACTAAAAGTGGAAACCTGCTAAAAATGGAAAGCCGTCTAAAATGAGTAATCTGATTCTTAATAAGTGTCATCTAATTCATATAGGTTCCGGGCGGCGGGATTGATTTCATCTCGTGACTTTACTTTCATATTTGCTTGCTTCGAATAAGGTACAGATATTCTGACCTTTCTCATAAGGTTTCTCATGAACTCTTTGCATCTTTGATCTCTTGCCATTGCTATTGAACCATTGCTATTGAACCTTTGCTATTGACTCCTTGATATTGATCCATTGATATTGAACCTTTGTAATGAACCATTGACATTGGACTATTGCTATTGAATTGTGAATTATTGAACCTTTGATTATGATGACATCCATATTGTATACTTTGGACCTTTGCTTTTGACCTGTCAGTTTGATACCCGAGCCATTAACTAGGCATGGGGGTTCCATGTCCATGTCATTGATGCACAAATGGCATGACTCCAGTGTGGATGAGTGATGTTCCACACCGTCCCCATATTGTATTGATTATTGCGCGCTTCAGATATATTGTATGGCCACTATTGATTTGCAGGCGGCATATGGATGCATCCTTGATTTGTATTGTATTTTATTGTATTCATATTGTATTGGTGATGTGGTGCGTGTGTGCAATACACGCCCTTACATATTGGGAGTTGACCACTCCACTGGCTATTTGAGGTCTCCCCTCCTATCGTATTGGTATTTCGAGGTCACTCCTCCGAGTACAATGGTTATTAATGGATATTGGACTGCTATTGCTACTATTGATTGTATTGTATTGTATTGTTGGCTCGTGGTGGATTACTGACCCTTTCCTTGTTTCATTTACCCTACTCTATATTGTTACTCTTCATTCATTGCTTATCGTACTTATCTTGACTTCAGTTCCTCATTATTGCTATTGTATTGTTATATCTGTTCACTGGGCTTTTTAAGCTCAGCCGCGTTTCTTTTCCTGCGGCAGGTTATTAAGCTAGGAGCTGGGGCTTTCTTGGGATTTGAGAGTAGGATCCTAAGTGTGGATTGAATCTAGTCATCATAGACTTTTGATACCATTGATACTTATTTTGGAGATTTAGACTTTGTTACGTTTCATTTCTTTTGGACATCTTCTGGAACTTTTGTATTGTTCAAGTCGCGTTGACTTGTTATCTTTTGGCATTTATTATAAGACTTCCGTTTGCATGGTTTATATGTATTGTTCTGATTTGGCACCATAAATGTGATACTTCTACCCTTGTCGGGTTGGGGTGTTACAGGTACACTCTCGAAGCATTAAAGGTGAATGCTTTAATTCCTACAAATCTAGAGGCGAACCTCACATTTTTGAGGTGCAATTTGAGTGGTAAAGGGTTTTTTGTGCTAGTCATATAACTTCCTATCCATGAGACGCTTTATTAAGCCTAATGGGCCACTCCTACATGTCATGAAAAAATTTTAATTTGGTGCCAAAATTACCCTAACCGATATTTCTCATGGTTTATTACACAAATGAAATTGGACAAGACAAATAATCAAGGATAAGCATAGTTTCAAAGTTCCAGTTTTATTCTCCCTCCCTACACTTAAACTGAAAATTGTCCCCAATGTTCCTCAAAATATCAAAGTTATGATAATGGAAGGTAATTAAAAGAGAAAGAAACTAATACTCCCCTGATTAGCTCAGTAGGATCCGTGTGAAGTAGTGGTTAAATTCTTCTTCAAGAAGAATGTATGTGTGAAAAGCTCCTCCAATCTTATGTTTCTTCTTCTTGATAAATAAAACCTGCACACTTTAAGAAAATATACTATACTAGGATATAATGCTTGTGGAATGGGTGTTTGCAGATTTTCTGAAAAATTAAGACCTGAGAAATTCCAAAAATTTTTAAGTAGCAAAGAAAACAAGAGAAAGTTAGATAAGTTGTTTCTGCTCCTCCTGACGCCGTCAGGTAGCGAGTCTGACACCGTCAGGTTATCCTAACAGAAATTGTTATGCTGCGTTTTTCTGGAAAAATTATGGAAAAATTACATCTTTAGAATCTGGAAAAATTCCTGTAAAACATCCATTATGACTCGAAACAAGCATTTGACTCTAAAAAACACACATATGTATCTTTTTCAATAATCGTAATTCTCATGTTCACGTTCTTTTAAAAACGTGTGTAATCTTCCCTACACTTATCCTTTTTGTAAAATACATTTATATGTAATTAAGACGAAGTTAAAGACAAAATAAAGCATTTTTTACAAATTCAAACATGAGAATAAACTATCAATGAAAAGATATATGACACACAAACAAGCAAAAAACTAAGCATGGGTTGCCTCCCACGAAGCACTTTTCTTTATTTATGAGTCTTGTAGCTAGACTCGAAGTCGTTCCCCTACGTGACTTTATATCCGTCACCTTCTTCCTCATGATGGTCTCTATTGGGGTTTTCCATGTTATAGTAGTGCCCTATTATGCATGTTTCTAAGAAGTCATCTTCTCCCCAATCGGTTCTATATTCCGGTCATAGTTTCAAGCAATCCTTATAGAACCCAAAAATCTTATTCATCACATAATCTACTCCCTTTTCCTTATCCTCCTCATTCCTATAGTAGACCGATAGCTTAATTTCTTTTTCATCATTGGATAATGAGGAAAATTTCTCAATCTTAAACGACATTTGGTAAGCTATGTCATCGGTCTCATCCTTGAATCTCACTATTCCTAACGACGGATCATAAGTCATCCCGGTGTTCTCTATGAAAGGCTTTCCTAGAATAACGTGGGACAAGCTAGGATCTATGGTCGTATTAATATCATCCATAATTATGAAATCCGTAGGATACGTGAAACTACCTACATAGACGGTCAATCCCCTTACTCTACCAAGGAAATTACACTAACTCTAGGATTATCGGGATCTTGCCTAGTTGGGATAGGCTTCTTCTTCACCCAATTATAATACGTGCTAGTCATGATGTTTATTGGGGACTTGCGGTCAATATAGGCCTTTGCCACGAATAGATGTACTATGCAACATGCTATGTTGAGATTCCAGGGGTTCCCAAACTTGATCCTAGGGCTTTTCCTAACATACATGTGATGGAGGTCACGCACTAAGTGTGGGCGGCGACAGAGTTCCTCTTCCGTAGGAAACTTATTGAAATAGTCATCGCCTACTTCATTTACTTCATCGGTCGATTCATTCTTAGGAGTCTCACTAACCTCAAGTACCGTCTCATGGTTCGCTTCGTCATTATTCCTATTAGGTTTCACTAAGGTGATGGTATTGACGAATTGAACGTGCTTGGCTAACTTACTTGGGTCCTTAATTTTCACACCGGAAGCTTCGGGAGAATGAGTCGAGATGGCATTAACCTTTTCGGTGGTCTTCCTATCACTATTGGTCATAGCTTTTAAAAGGTTATCAATCTTCCTATCCATCTCGGCTTGTTGTTGGTTAAAGCGGTCCGAAAGCTTGGCTATTTGAGCTTCTTCGGATGTAACTAGGTGTTGCAACATCCCTTCTATGTTTTGTTGTCTAGGGCCGTGAGAGGGGGGCCATGAGAAATCATTAGAGGTGAATTCTTTGGTTTGTCCCCAATAGAAGTCGGTTTTGCCCTTCCATGCTTCTCGGGCATCATTGAAAGTCCTAGGTCCGGGTTTTGTAGGGAATCTTCCTCCCGTTCCATTGGTACGCGAGGATGCATAGTCAACGGAAGCTTGTTCAGGGAGTCTTGTGCAAGTTCGAGTGTCATGAGGACCACTACATAGCTCACACAAGGAAGAGACTTTGTTCACTTGGCGTGAAGACTTAGGATTTTCATAGGAGCTCATTAGAAATTTGACTTGATCTTCAAGTTCGAGCATCCTACGATCGGAAGTTTCTGAATTAATCGGAGGCAAGGAGATTGCCTTTACGGTTCTGGGCAAATCACTGGGGTCATTCCAACTTTCGTTGTCATAGAGAGCAATGTCCTCTATTGTACCCCACGATTCTTCCGCGGTGAGATCACTAAGTTTGCCACCGGCCGCTTGGTCGATGGATTGCTTAGTTGAGAGGTTGACATGATCATAAAAGATTTGGACTTGAAGCCAAAGATCAATGCCGTGATGAGGGACTTTATGGAGCAAGTCCTTGAATCGAGTCCATGCTTCATAGAGAGATTCACCTTGACGTTGTTGGAACATCAAGATTTCATTCCTAAGCTTAGTAGTTCTCCCCGGTGGGAAAAATTGGGCAAGGAAACGAGAAGTGAGATCATCCCAACTTGAGATGGAGCCGGCGGGAAGTCGCTCAAGCCAATTACTATCGTGGTCCCATAGAGAGAATTGGAAGAGACGCAAGCGCGTGGTCTCCCGAGTAGTAGCATCAAGGTCGATGGAATAGACGATTTTAAGGAAATCCTTAAGATGCTGATTAGGATCTTCATAATGAAGTCCATGGAATGCACAGCCATTTTGCACCAACTGGATGGTGTCGGATCGCAGGGCCGTAGTTTGAGCTTGATCAGGGAGCTCAATGGTGTTCCTATAGCCAAGGTTTCTTGGTCTAGAGTATTCACCAAGAGTACGGGCTCTTGACGAGTCATTTGGTGGGTTGATGAGTGTTAGGAATTAGAAAATTCCATAGTGAAGAGTCGGTCACCCCAAATATTATCTAGCATAAGTTAGCTCGTAGACTTGACGTTAATTACGTTACTTAGTAGTTTATTAGTTAGTTTGTAGCGTAGATTAGTTTAGAGTAACACCGTGGAGGAAGGACGGGTCTTTACCCACTGTATACCTGATCCACAGGCCGATAGGAGGTCGTATTCTTTGTGACTATAAATACCCCTTCCATCCATGGAAGGGGTGTGGCTTCTTTGAATAAACCTTTCATTTTCTTAAGCAACTCTCTTCAAGGAACCTCCTCTCAACTCTCTTCATCTATCAAAATGGCTTTCTTGTTTAATCACAATCCTAGGCCACCCGAATCATCAAACAACATAAATATTGGATCCTAACAATTGGCATCAGAGCCAGGTTGTGTTGTTTGTGTTGATTCTCGTAGTTTATTTCATGGTTTTATGCGGTTTGATGGGTTTGTTGGGCAGTTTGTTGTTTATGATGGTCGAGTTTGATTATAGTCAAAACTGATTTTACAAGTTGTTTGAATGTGTTTTTAAATGGCCTTTTAAATGCTTGGTTGTGTTATGTCTTTTGGTCAAAACTGTATACGTATATGGTTTGGAACTTGTTTTTGTATCTGGTTTTTAACATGCTCTAAATCTGTTTTGAATCTGGTTTTATGAGTTGATAAAACTGTTTTTTTTCATGAGTTGAAACTGCTAGTCGTGTTACAAAAGTGTTACTCATATGATCTCTGCTGCTGGTGATTTTCTTCTATGCGAGTTGTCTTACTGGTCCAGATTCATTGCATCCTGGATGCGAGTTGACTATTTAGTCAACTGCGAGTTGGTTATGTTGACATGCTTTTGAGCGAGTTGCACTTTGCTATTGAGCGAGTTGCTTTTGATGTAATGTCAAAAGCGAGTTGTCATGCTGCCCAAATGATGCGAGTTGATTCAGAATCTAAAGCGAATTGTGTACTTGCATTACTGTTAGGAATTAGAAATTCCCAGTATTAAAGAGTCTGTCACCTCAAGTATATGTAATCGTTAGAAAGCTCGTAGTCATAGTAATATTTAGTTAAGTAGTATTTAGTTAAGTAACACCGTGGAGGACGGACGGGTCTTTACCCACTGTATGCCTGATCCACAGCCCGATGTGTGGCGATTTATGTAAGACTATAAATACTCTCTACCTCCCAAGGTAGAGAGTTGGAGCTCATAATAATATCTTTCACTTTCTCTCACTAAGTTCCCTAAACCTCTAACTTTCTCTCTCTAGAATTCCATCTATATGTTACTTTGTGTTATGGTTTGATGTGTATGTAAAAAGTTATATCCAACAATTGGTATCAAGAGCCATGGTTAGATCATATCTTGCACATCTTTGGATTTCTAGTGGTTTTTAGGTGGTTTTGAGTTTGAAAAAGTTTAGTGGTTTTGCATCATTTGATTGATTTCTAGTGTTAAAGTTTCGATTTTGGTTGTACTTTTGTGTTTAGAATCATCACAAGTGTTTAGGTTTTGATCTAGAAGGTTTGAATCATAGTGGTTGGGTTGTTTTTGGATTGAAAAGTGGTGTTTATGTGTTTTTCATGCTAGCGACTTGAGCCACGGAAAAGTTTCTTCGTAGCGACTTGCTTCACATTTTTGTAGCGAGTTACAGGTTTGTAGCTAGCGACTTACCTAGCGATTTACAGTACAAGTAGTGGACTCTCCACTACGGGTAGCGACTTGTGGTAGCGACTTGGTCTGTAGCGAGTTGCTCTTTAGCGACTTGTATTCCTAGCGACTTGAGTAGCGAATTGCTGCCAAAATTTCGCTAGCGACTTGAGGTTAGCGAGTTACTACTTAGCGACTTGCATTTGTCTAGCGACTTGGGAATCTAGCGACTTAGTGGTGTAGCGAATTAAGAGTTAGCGACTTAGTGCATTATCTTCTAGCGACTTAGTGCATTATCTTCTAGCGACTTAGTGCATTATCTTCTAGCGACTTAGTGCATTATCTTCTAGCGACTTGAGTGATTGTTTACGGTTTTCTCTTGATTTAGTAAAATCCGTGAAAGAATCTATTTCCCGGTTTAATCATAGAGTTATAAAATCCCGTTTAAACTGTAAACATGTCTACCAACGTTCCCACTGTCATCTCCACTGTTGCCGAGGATGTTCAAGCGGCTGGCTCAGATACTCGTCCACCCATGCTTGACAGAACTGACTACGATTCTTGGGCTCAACGAATCAGATTGTACTGCCTTGGGAAGGAAAATGGTGTCAACATTCTCAAATCCATTGATGAAGGACCATATCGAGTTGAGACGACTAGAGACATACTTGATACTAATGAAGATGGTACTCCTGTGTACGGAATGGACAGACCTAAAATGTATGATGAGCTTGAGGATAAGGAGAAAAAGAGATTCGATGCAGATATCCGGGCTTCAAACATTGTTCTTCAAGGTCTTCCTAAAGACATCTACAAGCTGATCAATCATAACACTGATGCAAAGGCAGTATGGGATAATGTTAAGATGCTTCTCTCAGGTTCAGAATTAACTATGGAAGACAGAGAATCCCAACTCTATGACGAATTTGAACACTTCAAGATGAAACCAGATGAGAGTGTCTACGAGTACTATGTGAGATTTCATAAGTTAGTGAATGACATGAGGAACATCAGAATGACTATGCCTAACATTCAGCTGAACTCAAAATTTGTGAACAACATGAATCCCGAATGGCACAAGTTTGTCACCGCTGTGAAGCTCACTAAAGGATTGAAGAATACAAACTATGAGCAACTCTATGCCTTCCTCCTTCAGAATGAGAGACATGCTATGTTTGAAAAATTGATTCTCAATCAGTTCAAAACCAACCAGGGAGAGACAAGCTCGTCTAATGACTCAAATGCCTTCTACTCAAACATCGGAATCACAACCAAAGCATCACAAGTCATACCCTTGGGTAATGGTAATCACAAACTCATTCCCGATCCTATGTTCAAACAAGCTGATGCTGATCCACACGTGGGTAACTTCATTAATCAACTAGCTCTTCCGATTAGTCAAAACATGAATTCTCTCCCACAAACCAGCAACAACCTCAGAACAGCATCTAACCCACACAATCAAGCCACTGTCAAAGATGGAAGGATCGTGGTGCAACCAGTTCAGAAAGACAAGTATGATCAGGGAAGAGGTGGAGCTGGTAGAGGTTATGTTGGTAACCAGTATCGAGGAAGGAATGGTAACCAAGGTCAAGCTAAGCCAATCAAATGTCATAACTGTGGTGGTGAGGGACACATTGCAAGGAACTGTACATCTCCAAAGCGTCCACAGAATCGCGATTACTTCAGAGATAAGATGCTGCTGGTACAAGCTCAGGACAATGGTGCTACTTTGGATGAAGAGGAATTGCTGTTTCTTGCTGAGGGCAATGCCAAGACCTATGATGCAGATGTGGATGAGCAGCCTATTCAGGAAATAGGTCACAATCATCTGAATGCCTTTCAAGTCGCTGATTGTGATGCATACGACTCTGATGTGGATGATGGACCTACGACACACACAATTTTTATGGCTAGCATTTCTCCAATGGTCTCTCCCAAGGTCTCTTCTTCACCACTAGCTGGCCAATCCAGAGACAAACTCATCTCAGAGGTATTAAAACTATACGATAATGCTGATGTGCAAAAGATGCATGACAAAGTACATTCAACTGAAACTATTGAATCAAATGTTGAAAATATGGGTAATATCGATATTATCCCATACGATCAATACGTGAAACAAAGTGAAAGTGAAGGTGTACCAAGTGATGCATCTTCTGCAGTCAACAATGACTATGTTTTTGATGAATAACCTGCATGCCCACGATGATTACGTAATTTCGAACTAAATGCCTATAAAGAACGTGTTGCTATTTATGAACAACGTGCTAAATTTGAGTTGACCACTCGTGAGCAGGAAATAGATGACCAAGTGCGTCTGATCATTAGAAAAAGTAATTTTATAGAAGAAGTATTGAAACAAGAATTAAATTCCTTGCAAGAAAAACTTTCTAAAAGCATAAGCAAAAACAAGAACTTCAAGAAAATGTGAAAATGCTTAAGCAAGAATTTAATGCAAAGGAATCAAAACTCTTGAGAGATTTTTCTAATCCGAAAACTTTGAAAAACAAACTTGAGAACAAGTTGTACATACAAGGAAACACCATTAATTTGCTCACATGGTCACTAAGCATAGAGTCTTAAGCGATAAGCATAGTGTTCCCATTATAGATAAACACCACAGGTGATGCGGAAAGATAGCAATGCTCAAAGTGTGATCTATGATGGCAATGAGATTCTTAAACCAAGACAGAAACCTAGTTGCGTTGAGTGCAGCGAGGAGGATAAGAAATCAGATGAAGTCACTAGGGAAAGAATGAACAAAAATTAGATGATCCTAAATGCAAAGAGAAAAAAATAATTATCACTCCCCATGACTACAAAAAGGAAATCTGGATTTCCTTGAACATGTTTAAGCCTCAGACATTGTTGACTCCAACAAGTTTTCGGAAAAAGGATTTAGATAAGAAAGATAATATTGTTGAAACAAACCTCCCTTATGGAAATGTACTAAACGTGTGTATCCTCCTAATACACCAATGCATCTTGTTCCTAGGAAAATTGCCACTAAAAGCAAGACCTTAATTAGCCAATATGTTATATTTCAACTATTTGTTGATTTTGAGAAAACTTGCAAGAAAATGATCACACCCACTGGTATAACGGAAGGAGAAAGGGGTTTTGAGCAAATGAAAGAATGTTATTTAACTGAGTTCATGCCTTTCTTTAAACTTCTAAAAGATGAGAGTCTTAAGGGGTAGCTGATATCAAGGGAATGGAAAAGGAATTTGATGCAATGGTAGTTGAAGTTAGTGAGTATGGCGTGCACTAAAATATAATGAGATTGAGAGGAAGAACTTGCATACATTAAATGAGACTCTTATTCCTGAATGTGTTGCTCAAGATATCTTTTCACTGCTTCAAATTACTCTATTAATGCTTCCAAATTTCATGAACTATCTGTGGCCCTGAAAGTCTCCCATGATCGTGTCATTGAGCTTGAAAAAACTAATTCTAAACTAAACGAGAAAATTGATCTGGATGATCACGACAATTTGGTTAAACATTTTTCTAAACTGGAAGTTGAGCATTTTAATTTACAACTAAAATATCAACATCTTAAAGAAAATGTTAAAACTTCAGATATCAAGACATCGTCGGATGCTCGAGTTTGATCGATTTTCAAATTAACAAACGTGATGAACGATTCAAGCTCGGTCAACACGATCGAGAAAGTTGAAAGCCCAAATCTCTCAATTAAAGGGTCAAGCGAACAATATGATGGGGCTCCCAAATCCTCCTCCTTTAGATTCTCCGAATTCTCAAACTTTTCATCTTCAAAACTTAGTTGATGCCTTACAAAAGGAAAGCGAGAGTTTTCTAGAAGAAAATGAAAAAGTTAAGCGACATTTTAAAGAGTTATATGATTCAATAAAAGTCACCCGTGACCAAAACAACGAAAAATTAACGTCTCTACAAAAGGAAATTGAGAATCGAAGTTAGGGAAATGAAAGCTGCACTTGTTTTCAATAAGAATGTTGTCTCAAAGTCACCCTTAGACTGCAAATAAACTGTGACAGTTAAATATATTCCTCCTCATCTTAGGAATAATGAACATGCTTTTCACGAATCTTGTGCTCACCTTAAGGATAGTCTAGAATGTCTCCGTGAGATTGTCGAAGAGGATTTCATGAATAAACCTCTTGATAGTGAAATTAGGTTTGCTTGCCTCGGTGCCAAGCGATCTCAAGAGTTGCTTGAATGTGTAATTGCAACATGTCCAAAACCTTAGGTGAAAAGGCAAAGCGTGAAGCCTTGTTCTATGCCTAGTGCCAATGGAAATTCTATGCCTAAAGCCAAGCATGTGACCCTTGATATGTCTTGTTCCATATCTAAATTCAAGCAAGCAACATGTGATGTGCCTCCTAGAATTTAGATCCCACACTTCTAGACGGGGAATGCGAAAGTAGTGAAGCCATGTAATGTTCCCATCGTTACTTCTCTGAATGTTAAGATTGACACTAAAGTTAGCGGGTCAAAACCTAGAAGCTATGCAAAGAAGGATAGGATTACGTAAACTAAAAGTGTTCATGATAAGGAAGTGAAAGAACACCATAGGGACAAGAAGTTTGATTTGAACAAAAGAATCGTGTTAGTTCTAGTATTAGCTCCAAGCTTACTAAAATTAATTCGAGGCCTTATCTTTGTCGCAAACATGCAAAAATGTTTAATTTGTGGTAATCATGATAAATGTGATGTGTTATTTATGAGGTCTAAGATTCATAACCATTAAGAAAGTTTGAGAGCAAAACAGTTAAGCAATCACGGAAACCTCAGGGGAAGGTTTTACCAATGTAGGATTTCAATGGAAGCCAAGGTGAAATATTCAGAATGGCAAACCTTGCCCTTAACTAGATCCACTATCCTAGAGTAGTGCCTAAAGGTTTGGAAGCCAACGGTAGAATAATCCCATTAAGCATAAAATGTCTCGACTAAGTCTGATGCTACTAGTTTAGCTCCTAGTGACAATGACATTGCACTAGGGTTTCTGGCGATTCAAAGATTGTTTGTGCTAACCAAAAGGACCCCATGAGCACGTGGGGATCCAATGTTTTCAATTCTCTGTCTTGTCGTTGTTGTCCAAGCGGAGTCGTACAAGTCGTCCCCGGTATTTGGATTGGGCGGCTCAACATATCTGGGCTCTAAACAATGACGTTCACATCAGTTCAGCCTCGTACTTCATCATTATGGTTAATGTAGTAACACTGACTTGGGCCGTTCTTCAAAGAAAAGAAAAGTATACTCTTGTGGCATCTTCACTAAAGAGAAATTCTCTCATGAATGGCCATACTCATCTACATTCTTCATCAACAAGCTGCATGTTTTTCCACGCTATTCAGTCCATCAAGTGGATCTCGTTCATTGGTGTATTCTCTTATTCACTTGTTAAATCAAAAATGGCAACTTCGGATGCAATTTTTGAGGGAGAATGAATATACTACATAATGATGGATGTTTGAATAATGGTTATACGACTTAATTTTTGATGATAATGAGTGTATATTCTTTTTGATTATGAGTGAATATACTAAGGATAACTGGGGTTCATTGTTTTGATTTTTGATGACTCTCCTCCAACGCCTAATGCTTCATACTATGGATAATGGGAATCAATATTTGGGATTCATTGTCTTTCAAATATGTTTGATGTACTTTTAACCTCAAACGAATGTTGATCATCCGACCACAAGCTCATGCTCGTTTCTATTGACTCAAATGGTTCACCATGAAGTACTTGGAATTCTCAAGAAACCATCTCGGATTATTTGCAATGGTATCATGATATTGTAAGTTGCATTATTGAATAATGATCCGCTCTTTGGTATTCCTTTCCCAATCTTTCGGATTATTGTTCCTCTCATTGTGCACGCTATAAATCAACCACATGAACATTAAGGAAAATGACTACCTCATTCGCTCGAAGACTTTTGTGGTGAATCTTCGAATCGTCTCTACATGTACCTTTAGGAAGAATGCATTAATGTTGAGAATCATTTGTTCGGTTCATTCAAGTGGATCGATGTACATCGGTTGTACGTCTATTCACGTGTTGGGCATTTGACACAAGTGATTACTTGAGTTAATCAATTATCACTTATTTGAGATTGAAGTTAAAATTCACAAAAGGTTAAGATGCAAATGCATGGAATTCTTCTTCAGATTTCAAGTTTGGTATATCGAGTTTTCTTTATGGTGGTCACTTCAAATTGTCTACATATGGGTTGATAAAGATAGTCAGAGAGAGTTTCTATCGCTGTGGTCCTATGGCTCTGGACACTCCATTCGGACCACTTCAAAACAGTCCCATTAGTTCATCACTTATACCACTTTCTTCAGAAACTCCATATGTACCTCCATCTGAAGATGATTTAAAGAAATTGTTTGATCCCATGTTTGATGAACATTATGAGCCAAGTGCTAATAAACTGACAATTCCTACCAGAGGCGCTCATATTCCTGTGAATGACGTCAATCCTTCAATCTCAATATCATTAAGTCAAGAAGCTTTCTTTGCGATCACTGCTCATCATCAACAAATCATCAAACTTCGAGGTACATCATGGAACTATGTCCGTATCAATAATGAAGTTAATCCCTTTGCTACACCTGAAGATGCTCCATTTGAAAATGTATTTGCTCTGAATCTTCATCGAACCATCTTGGAGACATCAACTCGCTACTTTAGTCCCTCAACCACTGCCACATGAACACCTCAGAAAATGGACTCACGATCATCCATTGGAAAACATCATTGGAAATCCCTCATCCTCAATATCCACAGAAACAACTTGCAACATATGCCTTATGGTGCTTCTTCAACTCCGTACTATCTAAGATCGAACCAAAGATGTTAAAACCGCCATGAATGAAGACAGCTGGTTCAATGCCATGCAAAATGAAATTCATGAGTTTGATCGACTTGATGTATGGGAGTTAGTACCTGCTCCAGACTGTGCTATGATTATTGCCCTTAAATGGATCTTCAAAGTGAAACTTGATGAGCATGGTGATGGGTTGAAAAACAAGGCCGATTAGTTGCTAAAGGATATCGTCAAGAGGAGGGTATAGACTTTGAAGAATCTTTTGCTCCAGTTGCTCGAATCGAGGCAATCGGAATCTTTTCGGCTAATCTTTAGTAAGAACATGGTAGTATATCGAATGGATGTGAAGACGGCATTTAACGCGAGAGATCTTAAAGAAGTCGTCTCGTCGGCCAACTGAAGGATTTGTGAATCAAGAGCATCCTACTCGTTTATCGTCGAAGAAGGCTCTTTCGGGTTTAAAGCAAGCTCCAAGGGCATGGTATGATACAACTGTCAAAGTTTCTTCTATCAACGGATTGACAAAGGAGCGATTGATCCTACCTTATTCACCAGAAGTCGGGCAAACATTTAACTCATGTTCAAATTTATGTTGATGATATTATTTTTGCCTCGGCTGACCCAATGGAATGTGATCGTTTTCTAATGAAATGAGTTCAAAATTTCAAATGTCAATGATGGGACAAATGTCATTTTCTTGGGATTACAAATTTCACAAAGTCCTGGAGGCATTTTCATAAATCAATCTAAATATGCAATAGAGATTTTAAAGAAATTTGGATTTGATTCATGTGACCCTGTTGACACCCATGATTGATCGAACCAAACTAGATGAGGACCACTCAGGGATCATGATTGACCAAAAGAAATATCATAGTATGATTGGATCTGATGTACCTCACGGCTAGTAGACCGACATCTTGTTATTTGTTTGCATGTGTGCTAGATACCGAGCTAAGCCTACTAAAAAGCACCTTGAAGCGGTTAAGCGGGTCTTTCGGTATCTCCAAGGAACCATCAATATGGGACTATGGTACCGGGACACCATTGTATCACTAATGGCCTATGCAGGATCTTGATCATGCGAGGTTGTCAAGATACACGTCGAAGTACATGCGGGTGCTCCGGTTTTTGGGTGATAAGCTTGTGGGTTGGTCTTCAAAGAAGCAAATGAGTACTTCTATTTCCTCTACAGAGGGTGAATACATAGCCATGTCATCCTGTTGTGCTCAAATCTTATGGATGAGATCTCAATTATCTGACTATGGCTTTGTAGTTAACAAAATCCCTCATCTTTGTGATAATAAAGTGCTATTGCTCTCTCATGCAACAACGTTCAACACTCAAGAAAAGCATATATCGACATTCGACATCATTTCATCAGGGAACAAGTGGAAAAGGTGTGGTGGAACTATATTTTGTGAGGTCTGAATATCGGTTAGCGGACATCTTCACCAAAGCTCTTCCAAGAGAACGTTTTGAGTTTATTCATCCACGTCTTGGCTTAAAGCCTTCAACCGATACTCTCAAACGTCTTGAGGAGGAAGGCGAGTAAAGGTCTATCTTCATCTATCTCTTGTATATATCTATTCGAAAAATCAAAATACAAAATTATAAAACCTTCAAAATCCATAAAAATCTAAAAAATTCGAAAAAAATCTTCAAAAATATTGTCTTTTTGTCATGCGTTTTCTCGGTTCGATAATATCTACGGTCTTTGTTTTGTCATTCAAAGAATGACACGGGACTTTAGATGTTGGTCAATTCCAAAAAATCAAAAAATCAAAAAATTATGTTTGAGAGAAAAAAATGGTTTATTGTCATTTCGGCAATAACCGGTTTTAAAAGAGAAACGAGCCATGTTTTACCATGTTTTCAAATTCCATGCTCGATTCTATAACATTTATCTGCAAAACTAAATGCTTTGAAAAATAACTTCGTCTCTATTTTTGATAATCATCGGGACTTGTCAAAATCTCATCGCTCAATCAACAACCTATGTCATTGATTGAGGGGGAGAATGATTTCAATTAAATTAAAAGTTATTTGGCATTAAATTGTTTTCAAAAGATGTACATGCATGTTTAACCAATGGAGTTTAAAATCTCAACATCGGATCCTTATCAGTTAAAACGCTTTCATAATCAAGTCACAATTCTCCTTAAAAGCTTTCCATAATCAATTTAAATCTCTGAGTTCACAAATCTCAAATGTTTTAATAATTGTGATCGGGGGAGAAGTTGTGATTTAAATAGGATTTAAGCTGATAATTCGATAAATGGTTTCTTAAGTGATTAGCATGTTTGCCTCCCGTAAGTGACAAACGATTTCAAATTTTCCATGCACACATTGAGGGGGGGCATCTATATTAAACCACAATGATTTGAAACGTGATCACTTATCTCAATGTGCGGGTTCCCTCTAGTATGTGCAAAACTCTTTTCAAATCTCGAGGCACATATTGAGGGGAGCAAAATCATGAAAACCTCATCCTTCCCCAAAATGCTTTATCTACTTGATTCGATTAGGAAGTGATGTTGATATCTTTTAGAAAATGGTAATCAAAGAAGTTAATTCTTTTCTCTTGCCTCCGTGTGCAAAACATTTTCAAATACTTGATGCACATGTTGAGGGGAGTTCTCGTTCTAAAAATATCAAAAACAATTCTGGTACAAAATGCTTTGATAATATATCACAAGTATCTGAATTGACTTTCAAATGGTTTTCAATTGGATCCAATTGCAGATGAACAATACAAATAAACCGAGCCAACCTTACTTTATGTATGCGGTGATATAAGGATGATAAGGTTAGGTATTGGTTCCCATGATGTGAGCGGAGGGATCTACCGAGGACAATCCACTAGTTAGTGTAGAAGTCCTTAGGCATGATGATAAAAGGAGAAAAATGAGATATGGGAAGAGTGCGGACTAAGACTGAGCTCTGGAATAAACCCAACAAAGTTCTAGTTATGAAGTCTCGGTAAGCACTGAAGGGGTTGAAGAATTAAAAAGAATTGAATGAGAATAGGGTGAAAACAAATAGCCCTCCATTTATTCAACCTTAGGGCAGAAACCGGGTTCAATTCATATGCTACTTATGGTAACATCGGTATTGAAGACAAGGCGTCATGGACGGTGGCGCACGCACTACAACTTCCCAAACCACTCAAGTTCCTCTTAAAAGGACTTGTTTCATTCTCACGGGAACAGGCATTATCTATCGACTTTCTCTTAGAGATTGTTGATATTGAAGGAGGAGACCTCTCCCTAGTCTCCGATATAGGATCCAAATATGCACAAATTGAGTCTAGAGCCACGAGATCATCAATAAATCTCATTAGGACACTTTCAATGAAGACTCTCTGTTTCACACAATGTGGAAAGAGAGATTATATCTTGAGTCCTACGCATTATCCTTGTGGTATTGCGAGAACATCACGAGTGATATGCAAACATACTCACAATGAAGATGGAAAGACTTCTGGAGCCAACATCTAACAAGCTCTGGGTAGGTGGCATGAGAGATCTATTATCTGATCAACCATGACAAGCTGACGAAACAATGGGCGATTCATTCTTTTGAATCAATCTGGTTCGGTTATGGATTGACGGATACCTTTGAAAAACCGGTCTTTGTGCTTTAAAACTCTTTTCATTAGCACGTCGACCGTGTACTAATTTTCAAATCAAAAGGTGTTTTATGATTGATAATTGATTTTCATTAAAACCTTCGTTATATTGCAAAACAATTTCTATTGAGCAATACACGATTGTTTTTCAAATTTCTTTTAATCAATCGATTGGACGTAAATTTGGTTCACTCAACGTGTTGTCTTCTTTGAGCGTTCGGTTTGAGGAAGGCTAGAAGCACAAACCCAACCAGAAATTCTTGAGATTATACGCGATCCTGGCGGTGATACTTTATGCTTGATCAGAGCGTGGGCGTGTACCTCAATTCATCGAAAGTATCAAAGACACTTTCGTAAACTTTACCTAAGCTGTCTTATGCGAGGTACACCCGGCGTTCGCATTCGGGGAAGCGGTCAATCCATAGCCAGCATGCTCACCTAACACATTCATCTCAAAAGAAATCATGATTAGTGCATCAATGACTCGATATTTTACTCCATGCTTACGCTCTGGCTGCTTTGCCAATATCATGAATCAACAAATGCTTCGCTACTCGGTGAGTATATGATCGGAAATGTGAGCATAGCCGATTCAGGAATATATCACATAATACCAACACGCAATGGATGTATGGAGATTTTCTACTAGGCGATGATCTCAAAATTTTCAGCTCAAGCATTATTATCACGGTGGATCAGTAAGACCTCCACTTGGTTAACAAACATGCAATGAGGTGGAATCAATGACTCACGACTTGAACAAGTACTACATCAAGAATGCAAGATCAATTGTTAATGTAATATCTGATTGTATTCAATGTCATTATAGTATATGTTTGAGTGACCTCCGCAGGGGAGATTGTTAGAATTAGAAATTT
>OU343219.1:107668209-107902342 GCA_910596185.1 Chrysanthemum makinoi
CTCAAAAACCACCTAAAACCACTAGAAATCCAAAGATGTGTAAGATATGATTCAAATCCATGGCTCTTGATACCAATTGTTGGATATTGGATTTCAAAAACACATCAAACCATTAACACAAGCTGCGGCGAAGTTGAATTTGTAGAGAGAAAGTTAGAGGTTTAGGAACTTAGTGAGAGAAAATGAAAATATTATTATGAGCTCCAACTCCCTACCTTGGGAGGTAGAGAGTATTTATAGTCTTACATAAAACGCCACACAACGGGTCATGGATCGTGCATACAGCCGGTAAAGACCGTCCGGGCCCTCCACTAAGCTACTTTATCAAAATACTACTTAACTAAATATAACTATGACTACCAGCATTCTAACGATTACATATACTTGAGGTGACCGACTCTTTAATACCGGAATTTCTAATTCCTAACACATTTAAACTTTCAAACCATAACCAATCTTGCACGTTAAAAACTTATTGAAGGTCTCCCAAGATTTCGCACTTCTAGACATCATCTATGCTCACAATATTCAGCTGTTCCGGTCATTGATGGTGTATTTTCATTGAAAACGGGTTATGGATCAAAAGTTATGGCCGCTTGAAGTTTTGACGAAAAGTCAACTCTTGGTCAAACTCTTCTTCAAAAATCAACCAAGTTGCTAGAAGATAATGCACCAAGTCGCTAACACCTAATTCGCTACACCCTTAAGTCGCTAAAGTTCCAAGTCGCTATACAAATGCAAGTCGCCATAGTGGCTATAGTAACCGCTAACCTTCGTCGCTAGCAAATTTTATGGCGCGAATTCGCCACTAAGTCGCTAAAACTTCAAGTCGCTAAAGAGCAACCTGCATCAAGTCGCTACCAATTGGTCGCAAGCAATTCCGAGTGGAGAATCCACTACTTGTAATTGTTAATCGCTAGGTTCAAGTCGCTAGTTCCCAAAACTGAATCGCTACAAAATTAAAGCAAGTCGCTAATGAAAGAAGTCCTGATGTCAAGTCGCTAGCAAGAAAAATCACATAAACATCACTTTTCAATCCAAAACAACCCAACCAAGATGATTCAAGCTTACCAAATGAAAACCTAAACACTTGTGATGATTCTAAACATAAAAGTACTAACAAAATCCAAGTTTTAACACAAGAAATCAACCAAATGATGCACAAACCACTAAACTTTTTCAAACTCAAAACCACCTAAAAACCACTAGAAATCCAAAGATGTGCAAGATATGATCTAACCATGGCTCTTGGATACCAATTGTTGGATATTGATTTCACAAACACATCAAACCATTAACACAAGCATGAGATGCTGGAATTCTAGAGAGAAAGTTAGAGGTTTAGGGAACTTAGCGCAGAAAGAAAAATATTATTATGAGTTCAACTTTCACCTGGGAGTGTAGAGAGTATTTATAGTCTACATAAAAACGCCACACAACGGGCCGCGGGATCGATAATAAAGTAAAGAATCTGGTCTCCACGGTGTTACTTATCAAAATACTACTTAACTAAATATAACTATGACTACTAGCATTCTAACGATTACATATACTGAGGACCGAATTTTTTAATACCGGAATTTCTAATTCCTAACACATTTAAACTTTCAAACCATAACCAATCTTGCACTACAAACTTATTCAAGGTCTCCCAAGATTTCGGTAATTTACATCATCTATTCACAATATTCGTGTCGTTCCGTCGCTTTTGATGTGTATTTCACGAAAACGGAGTTACTTGATCAAAAGTTATGGCCGCTTGAAGTTTTGACGTAAAAGTCAACTTTGGTCAAACCTTCTTCGTAAAATCAACCAAGTCGCTTGAAGATAATGCACCAAGTCGCTAACACCTAATTCGCTACACCCCCAAGTCGCTAAAGTTCCAAGTCGCTATACAAATGCAAGTCGCTATGTAGTGGCTAAGTAGTAACTCGCTAACCTTCAAGTCGCTAGCAAAATTTTGGCAACACTACACTCAAGTCGCTAAAACTTCAAGTCGCTAAAGAGCAACTCGCCATGCATTCAAGTCGCTACCACAAAGTCAAGCACTGTGAGGGAGAATCCACTACTTGTACCGTTAATCGCTAGGTCTAAGTCGCTAGCTCCAAACTGTGAACTCGCTACAAAATTTGTGAAGCAAGTCGCCATTAAGAAAGAAACCTATGTCAAGTCGCTAGCAAGAAAAATCACATAAACATCACTTTTCAATCCAAAACAACCCAACCAAGATGATTCAAGCTTACCAAATGAAAACCTAAACACTGTGATGATTCTAAACGTAAAAGTACTAACAAAATCCAAGCTTTAACACAAGAAATCAACCAAATGATGCAAAAACCATTAAACTTTTTCAAACTCAAAAACCACCTAAAAACCACTAGAAATCCAAAGATGTGTAAGATATGATCTAATCATGGCTCTTGATACCAATTGTTGGATATTGGATTTCACAAACACATCAAACCATTAACACAAGTGGCGATAAGCTGGAATTCTAGAGAGAAAGTTAGAGGTTTAGGAACTTAGCGAGAGAAAGAAAATATTATTATGAAGTTCCAACTCTCTACCTGGGAGGTAGAGAGTATTTATAGTCTATTATAAACGCCACAATCCGCCGCGGGATCGTGCATACAATGGTAAAGACCGTCCGGCCCTCCACGGTGTTACTTAACAAAATACTACTTAACTAAATATAACTATGACTACAAGCATTCTAACGATTACATATACTTGAGGTGACCGACTCTTTAATACCGGAATTTCTAATTCCTAACAAATTTAAACTTTCAAACCATAACCAATCTTGCACGTTACAAACTTATTGAAGGTCTCCCAAGATTTCGGTACTTTAGACATCATCTATGCTCACAATATTCAGGTTGTTCCGTCGCTTTTGACAGTATTTCGCTGAAAACGGAGTTACGGATCGTTATGGCCGCTTGAAGTTTTGACGAAAAGTCAACTTTGTCAAACTCTTCTTAAAAATCAACCAAGTCGCTAGAAGATAATGCACCAAGTCGCTAACACCCACTCCGCTACACCCCCAAGTCGCTAAAGTTCCAAGTCGCTATACAAATGCAAGTCGCTAAGTAGTGGTTAAGTAGTAACTCGCTAACCTTCAAGTCGCGTAGCGTTTCGCATGTTAATTCGCCACTCGTCGCTAAACTTCAAGTCGCTAAAGAGCAACTCGCATGCACCAAGTCGTACTAAAAGTCAAGCACCGTAGTGGAGAATCCACTACTTGTATCGTTAATCGCTAGGTCTAAGTCGCTAGCTCCAAACTCGTGAACTCGCTACAAAATTATGAAGCAAGTCGCTACGAAGAAAGAAGTCCGTATGTCAAGTCGCTAGCAAGAAAAATCACATAAACATCACTTTTCAATCCGAAAACAACCCAACCAAGATGATTCAAGCTTACCAAATGAAAACCTAAACACTTGTGATGATTCTAAACATAAAAGTACTAACAAAATCCAAGCTTTAACACAAGAAATCAACCAAATGATGCACAAACCACTAAACTTTTTCAAACTCAAAACCACCTAAAAACCACTAGAAATCCAAAGATGTGCAAGATATGATCTAACCATGGCTCTTGATACCAATTGTTGGATATTGATTTCACAAACACATCAAACCATTAACACAAGTATGAGCAAGGGAATTCTAGAGAGAGAAAGTTAGAGGTTTAGGAACTTATGTAGAAAGAAAAAATATTATTATGAGTTTCCAACCTCTACCTCGGGAGGTAGAGAGTATTTATAGTCTTACATAAAACGCCACACAACGGGTCGTGGATCGCATACAATGGGTAAAGACCTCGTCCGTCCTCCACGTAAGTTACTTATCAAAATACTACTTAACTAAATATAACTATGACTACGGTATTCTAACGACACATATACTGAGGTGACCCAACTTTAATACCGGGAATATCTAATTCCTAACACATTTAAACTTTCAAACCATAACCAATCTTGCACGTTACAAACTTATTGAAGGTCTCCCAAGATTTCGGTACTCTAGACATCATCTATGCTCACAATATTCAGGGCTGTTCCGTCGTTTGACAGTATTTCACTGAAAACGAGTTACTGGATCAAAAGTTATGGCCGCTTGAAGTTTTGACGAAAAGTCAACTTGGTCAAACCTCTTCTTCGTGAAATCAACCAAGTCGCTAGAAGATAATGCACTGTCGCTAACACCTAATTCGCTACATCCCCAAGTCGCTAAAGTTCCAAGTCGCTATACAAATGCAAGTCGCTAAGTAGTGGTTAAGTAGTAACTCGCTAACCTTCAAGTCGCTAGCAAAATTTTTATAAAGAATTCGCCATCAAGTCGCTAAAACTTCAAGTCGCTAAAGAGCAACTCGCTATGCACTCAAGTCGCTACCACCAAGTCGCTACCAGAGTGGAGAATCCACTACTTGCAATCGTTAATCGCTAGGTCTAAGTCGCTAGCTCCAAACCGAACTCGCTACAAAATTGTGAAGCGTCGCCACTAAGAAAGAAGTCCAGATGTCAAGTCGCTAGCAAGAAAAATCACATAAACATCACTTTTCAATCCAAAACAACCCAACCAAGATGATTCAAGCTTAACAAATGAAAACCTAAACACTTGTGATGATTCTAAACATAAAAGTACTAACAAAATCCAAGCTTTAACACAAGAAATCAACCAAATGATGCACAAACCACTAAACTTTTTCAAACTCAAAACCACCTAAAAACCACTAGAAATCCAAAGATGTGTAAGATATGATCTAACCATGGCTCTTGATACCAATTGTTGATATTGATTTCACAAACACATCAAACCATTAAACACAAGTGGGCTTAAGGGAATTCTAGAGAGAGCAAGTTAGAGGTTTAGGGAACTTAGTGAGAGAAAGAAAAAATATTATTATGAGCTCCAACTCTCTACCTTGGGAGGTAGAGAGTATTTATAGTCTTACATAAAACGCCACACAACGGGTCGTGGATCGCATACAGTGGTAAAGACCCGTCCATCCTCCATGGTGTTACTTATCAAAATACTACTTAACTAAATATAACTATGACTGTAGCATTCTAACGACATATACTTGAGGTGACCGACTCTTTAATACCGGAAATTTCTAATTCCTAACACATTTAAACTTTCAAACCATAACCAATCTTGCACGTTACAAACTTATTGAAGGTCTCCCAAGATTTCTGTACTCTAGACATCATCTATGCTCACAATATTCGTGCCGTTCGCTGCTTTTGACAGTATTTCAATAAAACGAGTTACGGATCAAAAGTTATGGCCGCTTGAAGTTTTGACGTAAAAAGTCAACTTTGGTCAAACCTCTTCTTCAGAAAATCAACCGTCGCTAGGAAGATAATGCACCAAGTCGCTAACACCTAATTCGCTACAACCCCAAGTCGCTAAAGTTCCAAGTCGCTATACAAATGCAAGTCGCTAAGTAGTGGCTAAGTAGTAACTCGCTAACCTTCAAGTCGCTAGCAAATTTTGGCGCTAATTCGCTACTCAAGTCGCTAAAACTTCAAGTCGCTAAAGAGCAACTCGCTGCATTCAAGTCGCTACTAATTGTCAAGCACCAGAGGAGAATCCACTACTTGTATCGTTAATCGCTAGGTCTAAGTCGCTAGCTCCAAACCGAACTCGCTACAAAATTCAGAAGCAAGTCGCCACGAAGAAAGAAGTCCTATGTCAAGTCGCTAGAAGAAAATCACATAAACATCACTTTTCAATCCAAAACAACCCAACCAAGATGATTCAAGCTTACCAAATGAAAACCTAAACACTTGTGATGATTCTAAACATAAAAGTACTAACAAAATCCAAGCTTTAACACAAGAAATCAACCAAATGATGCACAAACCACTAAACTTTTTCAAACTCAAAAACCACCTAAAACCACTAGAAATCCAAAGATGTGCAAGATATGATCTAACCATGGCTCTTGATACCAATTGTTGGATATTGGATTTCACAAACACATCAAACCATTAACACAAGTGGGCATATAAGTGGAATTCTAGAGAGAGAAAGTTAGAGGTTTAGGGAACTTAGTGAGAGAAAGAAAAAAATATTATTATGAGCTCCAACTCTCTACCTTGGGAGGTAGAGAGTATTTAGAGTCTTACATAAAACGCCACACAACGGGTCTGGATCGCATACAAGGGTAAAGACCCGTCCTCATTCACGGTGTTACTTATCAAAATACTACTTAACAAATATAACTATGACTTAGCATTCTAACGATTACATATACTGAGGTGACCGACTTTAATACCGGAATTTCTAATTCCTAACACATTTAAACTTTCAAACCATAACCAATCTTGCATCGCACAAACTTATTGAAGGTCTCCCAAGATTTCGTACTCTAGACATCATCATGTCACAATATTCAGTCGCTCCTGGTCGCTTTTGACAGTATTTCACTAAAACGAGTTACGGATCAAAAGTTATGGTCGCTTGAAGTTTTGACGAAAAGTCAACTTTGGTCAAACTCTTCAGAAAAATCAACCAAGTCGCTAGAAGATAATGCACCAAGTCGCTAACACCTAATTCTCTACACCCCCAAGTCGTTAAAGTTCCAAGTCGCTATACAAATGCAAGTCGCTAAGTAGTGGCTAAGTAGTAACTCGCTAACCCTCAAGTCGCTAGCAAAATTTTGGCGTAAGAATTCGCTACTCAAGTCGCTAAAACTTCAAGTCGCGAAAGAGCAACCGCTACAGTAAGTCGTCTAGCAATAATTGTCAAGCACTCGTAGTGGAGAATCCACTTGTACCGTTAATCGCTAGGGTCTAAGTCGCTAGCTCCAAACTCAGTAATCGCTACAAAATTGTGAAGCAAGTCGCTACTTAAGAAAGAAGTCCAGATGTCAAGTCGCTAGCAAGAAAAATCACATAAACATCACTTTTCAATCCAAAACAACCCAACCAAGATGATTCAAGCTTACCAAATGAAAACCTAAACACTTGTGATGATTCTAAACATAAAAGTACTAACAAAATCCAAGCTTTAACACAAGAAATCAACCAAATGATACAAAAACCACTAAACTTTTTCAAACTCAAAACCACTTAAAACCACTAGAAATCCATAGATGTGTAAGATATGATCTAACCATGGCTCTTGATACCAATTGTTGATATTGATTTCACAAACACATCAAACCATTAACACAAGTGGGCTTAATGGAATTCTGAGAGAGAAAGTTAGAGGTTTAGGAACTTAGCGAGAGAAAGAAAAATATTATTATGAGCTTCAACTCTCTACCTCGGTAGAGAGTATTTATAGTCTTACATAAAACGCCACACAACGGTCGTGGATCGTGCATACAAAGGTAAAGACCCGTCCGGCCCTCCACGCAGTTACTTTATCAAAATACTACTTAACTAAATATAACTATGACTACAAGCATTCTAACGACATATACTGAGGTGACCGACTTTAATACCGAATTTCTAATTCCTACCACATTTAAACTTTCAAACCATAACCAATCTTGCACGTTACAAACTTATTGAAGGTCTCCCAAGATTTCGTTACTCTAGACATCATCTATGCTCACAATATTCAGGCCGTTCCTACCGCTTTGACAGTATTTCACGAAACGGAGTTACGGATCAAAAGTTATGGCCGCAGTTAATGACGTAAAAGTCAACTTTGGTCAAACCTCTTCTTCGGAAAAATCAACCAAGTCGCTAGAAGATAATGCACCAAGTCGCTAACACCTAATTCGCTACACCCCAAGTCGCTAAAGTTCCAAGTCGCTATACAAATGCAAGTCGCTATAGGGTAAGAGTAACTCGCTAACCTTCAAGTCGCTAGCAAAATTTTGGCGAATTGCTACTCAAGTCGCTAAAACTTCAAGTCGCTAAAGAGCAACTCGCTACGCACTGTCGCTACCACTGTCAGCAACCCGTGAGGGAGAATCCACTACTTGACTGCATCGCTAGGTCTAAGTCGCTAGTTCAAAACCGTAACTCGCTACAAAATTGCGGCAAGTCGCTACTTAAGAAAGAAGTCCGTAAGTCAAGTCGCTAGCAAGAAAAATCACATAAACATCACTTTTCAATCCAAAAACAACCCAACCAAGATGATTCAAGCTTACCAAATGAAAACCTAAACACTTGTGATGATTCTAAACATAAAAGTACTAACAAAATCCAAGCTTTAACACAAGAAATCAACCAAATGATGCACAAACCACTAAACTTTTTCAAACTCAAAAACCACCTAAAACCACTAGAAATCCAAAGATGTGTAAGATATGATCTAACCATGGCTCTTGATACCAATTGTTGGATATTGGATTTCACAAACACATCAAACCATTAACACAAAAGCATGAGCAAGTGGAATTCTAGAGAGAAAAGTTAGAGGTTTAGGGAACTTGAAGCAGAGAAAGAAAAATATTATTATTTCCAACTCTCTACCTTTGGGAGGTAGAGAGTATTTATAGTCTTACATAAAACGCCACACAACGGTCGTGGATCGTGCATACAAGGTAAAGACCCGTCTGGCCCTCCCACTGTGTTACTTAACAAATACTACTTAACTAAATATAACTATGACTACGAGCATTCTAACGATTACATATACTCTGAGGTGACCGATCTTTAATACCGAATTTCTAATTCCTACCACATTTAAACTTTCAAACCATAACCAATCTTGCACGTTACAAACTTATTGAAGGTCTCCCAAGATTTCATTACTCTAGACATCATCTATGCTCACAATATTCAGTCGTCTGCCGCTTTTGATTGTGTATTTCACTAAAACGGAGCATGATCAAAAGTTATGGCCGTATGAAGTTTTGACGTAAAAAGTCAACTTTGGTCAAACCTCTTCTTCGGAAAAATCAACCAAGTCGCTAGAAGATAATGCACCAAGTCGCTAACACCTAATTCGCTACACCCCAAGTCGCTAAAGTTCCAAGTCGCTATACAAATGCAAGTCGCTAAGTAGTGTATATAGTAACTCGCTAACCTTCAAGTCGCTAGCAAAATTTTGGCGCAATTCGCTACTCAAGTCGCTAAAACTTCAAGTCGCTAGCAACTCGCTATGCACCAAGTCGCTACCACTAAAGTCAAGCACCGAGGGAGAATCCACTATTTCAGACCGCATCGCTAGGTCTAAGTCGCTAGCTCCAAACTGTAACTCGCTACAAAATTGTGAAGCAAGTCGCTACGAAGAAAGAAGTCCGTGTGTCAAGTCGCTAGCAAGAAAAATCACATAAACATCACTTTTCAATCCAAAAACAACCCAACCAAGATGATTCAAGCTTACCAAATGAAAACCTAAACACTTGTGATGATTCTAAACATAAAAGTACTAACAAAATCCAAGCTTTAACACAAGAAATCAACCAAATGATGCACAAACCACTAAACTTTTTTAAACTCAAAAACCACCTAAAACCACTAGAAATCCAAAGATGTGTAAGATATGATCTAACCATGGCTCTTGATACCAATTGTTGGATATTGGATTTCACAAACACATCAAACCATTAACACAAGTGGCCTATGATAAGTGGAATTCTAGTGAGAGAAAGTTAGAGGTTTAGGGAACTTAGTGAGAGAAAGAAAAATATTATTATGAGCTCCAACTCTCTACCTTGGAGGGTAGAGAGTATTTATAGTCTTACATAAAACGCCACAACAACCCGTCATGATCGTGCATACAAATGGTAAAGACTGTCCGTCTCCACATGTTACTTATCAAAATACTACTTAACTAAATATAACTATGACTACGAAAAGCATTCTAACGACATATACTTGAGGTGACCGACTCTTATACCGGAATTTCTAATTCCTAACATTTAAACTTTTCAAACCATAACCAATCTTGCACGCTACAAACTTATTCAAGGTCTCCCAAGATTTCGTACTTTAGACATCATCTATGCTCACAATATTCGTGTCGTTCCGGTCGCTTTGACGTGTATTTATTGAAAACGGAGTTACGGATCAAAAGTTATGGCGCTTGAAGTTTTGACGAAAAGTCAACTTGGTCAAACTTCTTCAGAAAAATCAACCAAGTCGCTAGAAGATAATGCACCAAGTCGCTAACACCCACCGCTACACCCCCAAGTAATTAAAGTTCCAAGTCGCTATACAAATGCAAGTCGCTAAGTAGTGGCTAAGTAGTAACTCGCTAACCTTCAAGTCGCTAGCAAAATTTTGGCAAAGAATTCGCTACTCAAGTCGCTAAAACTTCAGTCGCTAAAGAGCAACTCGCTACGCATCTGTCGCTACCATTGTCAAGCACCAGAGTGGAGAATCCACTACTTGTAACAAGAATCGCTAGGTCTAAGTCGTTAGCTCCAAAACCAGAATCCGCTACAAAATTGCAAGCAAGTCGCTACGTAAGAAAGAAGTCCGTAAGTCAAGTCGCTAGCAAGAAAAATCACATAAACATCACTTTTCAATCCAAAACAACCCAACCAAGATGATTCAAGCTTACCAAATGAAAACCTAAACACTTGTGATGATTCTAAACATAAAAGGACTAACAAAATCCAAGCTTTAACACAAGAAATCAACCAAATGATGCACAAACCACTAAACTTTTTCAAACTTAAAAACCACCTAAAAACCACTAGAAATCCAAATATGTGTAAGATATGATCTAACCATGGCTCTGATACCAATTGTTGGATATTGGATTTCACAAACACATCAAACCATTAACACAAGTATATGAGGTGGAATTCTAGAGAGAAAAGTTAGAGGTTTAGGGAACTTGTTGAGAAAGAAAAAAATATTATTATGAGCTCCAACTCTCTACCTTGGGAGGTAGAGAGTATTTATAGTCTTACATTAAACGCCACACAACGGGTCATGGGATCGCATACTGGTAAAGACCGGCCCCGCCTCACGGTGTTATTTATCAAAATACTACTTAACTAAATATAACTATGACCTACGAAAGCATTCTAATGATTACATATACTTGAGACCGACTTTCTTTTACCGGGAATTTCTAATTCCTAACACATTTAAACTTTCAAACCATAACCAATCTTGCACGTTATAAACTTATTGAAGGTCTCCCAAGATTTCGCATTCTAGACATCATCTATGCTCACAATATTCAGCTGTTCTACGCTTTGACGTGTATTTCACGAAACGGAGTTAATGGATCAAAAGTTATGGCCGCTTGAAGTTTTACGTAAAAGTCAACTTTGGTCAAACCTCTTCTTCAGAAAATCAACCAAGTCGCTAGAAGATAATGCACCAAGTCGCTAACACCTAATTCACTACACCCCCAAGTCGCTAAAGTTCCAAGTCGCTATACAAATGCAAGTCGCTAAGTAGTGGCTGGTAGTAACTCGCTAACCTTCAAGTCGCTAGCAAAATTTTTGGCGAATTGCCATCAAGTCGCTAAAACTTAAGTCGCTAAAGAGCAAATTGCCATGCACCAAGTCGCTACTCAATTGTCAAGCACCGTGAGTGGAGAATCCACTACTTGTACTGTTAATCGCTAGGTCTAAGTCGCTAGCTCCAAACTGTAACTCGCTACAAAATTGTGCAAGTCGCCATTTAAGAAAGAAGTCCGTATGTCAAGTCGCTAGCAAGAAAAATCACATAAACATCAATTTCAATCCAAAATCAACCCAACCAAGATGATTCAAGCTTACCAAATGAAAACCTAAACACTTGTGATGATTCTAAACATAAAGTACTAACAAAATCCAAACTTTAACACAAGAAATCAACCAAATGATGCAAAAACCACTAAACTTTTAAACTCAAAACCACCTAAAAACCACTAGAAATCCAAAGATGTGTAAGATATGATCTAACCATGGCTCTTGATACCAATTGTTGGATATTGATTTCACAAACACATCAAACCATTAACACAAGTAGATAAGTGGAATTCTGGAGAGAGTTAGAGGTTTAGGGAACTTAGTGAGAGAAAGAAAAATCTTATTATGAGCTCCAACTCTCTACCTTGGGAGGTAGAGAGTATTTATAGTCTTACATAAACGCCACACAACGGCGTGGATCGGGCATCATGGGTAAAGACCGTCCGTCCTCCACGGTGATACTTATCAAAATACTACTTAACTAAATATAACTATGACTACGAGCATTCTAACGATTACATATACTTGAGGTGACCGACTCTTTAATACCGGGAATTTCTAATTCCTAACACATTTAAACTTTCAAACCATAACCAATCTTGCAAGTTACAAACTTATTGAAGGTCTCCCAAGATTTCGGTACTTGACATCATCTATGCTCACAATATTCAGGCTGTTCCGGGTCGCTTTGACAGTATTTGGCAGTTCTGGATCAAAAGTTATGGCCGTTTGAAGTTTTGTGTACGAAAAGTCAACTTTGGTAAAACCTCTTCTTCGTAAAAATCAACCAAGTCGCTAGAAGATAATGCACCAAGTCGCTAACACCTAATTCGCTACACCCCCAAGTCGTTAAAGTTCCAAGTCGCTATACAAATGCAAGTCGCTAAGTAGTGGCTAAGTAGTAACTCGCTAACCTTCAAGTCGCTAGCAAAATTTTGGCGTTAAGCTACTAAGTCAAGCAAAACTTCAAGTCGCTAAAGAGCAACCGCTTCTGAGACCAAGTCGCTACCACTGTCGCTACCCGTAGTGGAGAGTCCACTACTTGTACTATTAATCGATAGGTCTAAGTCGCTAGCTCCAAAGTAACTCGCTTCACAAAATTGTGAAGCAAGTCGCTATGAAGAAAGAAGTCCGTATGTCAAGTCGCTAGCAAGAAAAATCACATAAACATCACTTTTCAATCCAAAACAACCCAACCAAGATGATTCAAGCTTACCAAATGAAAACCTAAACACTTGTGATGATTCTAAACATAAAAGTACTAACAAAATCCAAGCTTTAACACAAGAAATCAACCAAATGATGCACAAACCACTAAACTTTTTCAAACTCAAAACCACCTAAAAACCACTAGAAATCCAAAGATGTGTAAGATATGATCTAACCATGGCTCTTGATACCAATTGTTGGATATTGATTTCACAAACACATCAAACCATTAACACAAGTAGGTATAAGGGAATTCTAGAGAGAGAGAGAGAAAGTTAGAGGTTTAGGGAACTTAGTGAGAGAAAGAAAAATATTATTATGAGTAACTCTCACCTTGGGAGGTGAGAGTATTTATAGTCTTACATAAAACGCCACACAATGTCAGGATCGTGCATCACGATGGGTAAAGAGACCATCTCCTCCACTGTGTTATTATCAAAATACTACTTAAGTAAATATAACTATGACTATGAGCATTCTAACGATTACATATACTTGAGGTGACCGACTCTTTATTACCGGGAATTTCTAATTCCTAACACATTTAAACTTTCAAACCATAACCAATCTTGCACGTTACAAACTTATTGAAGGTCTCCCAAGATTTCGGTACTCTAGACATCATCTATGCTCACAATATTCAGGCTGTTCCGTCGTTTTGGCAGGTATTTAAGCTAAAACGATTCTGGATCAAAAGTTATGGCCATTTGAAGTTTTGACGTAAAAAGTCAACTTTGGTCAAACCTCTTCTTCAGTAAAATCAACCAAGTCGCTAGAAGATATGCATAAGTCGCTAACACCTAATTTGCTACACCCCCAAGTCGTTAAAGTTCCAAGTCGCTATACAAATGCAAGTCGCTAAATAGTGGCTAAGTAGTAACTC
Source organism: Chrysanthemum makinoi (assembly GCA_910596185.1). Classification (NCBI taxonomy): domain Eukaryota; kingdom Viridiplantae; phylum Streptophyta; class Magnoliopsida; order Asterales; family Asteraceae; genus Chrysanthemum; species Chrysanthemum makinoi. Next base: position 107,681,907 of record OU343219.1, read on the forward strand.
GCTAACCTTCAAGTCGCTAGCAAAATTTTGGCGACAATTAGCTACTCACTGTCGCTAAAACTGTCGCTAAAGAGCAACTCGCTTCTGTCGCTACCACCAAGTCGCTACCGTAGTGGAGAATCCACTACTTTGTACTGTAATCGCTAGGTCTAAGTCGCTAGCTCCAAACTGTAACTCGCTACAAAATTGTGAAGCAAGTCGCTACGAAGAAAGAAGTCCATATGTCAAGTCGCTAGCAAGAAAAATCACATAAACATCACTTTTCAATCCAAAACAACCCAACCAAGATGATTCAAGCTTACCAAATGAAAACCTAAACACTTGTGATGATTCTAAACATAAAGTACAAACAAAATCCAAGCTTTAACACAAGAAATCAACCAAATGATGCACAAACCACTAAACTTTTTCAAACTCAAAAACCACCTAAAACCACTAGAAATCCAAAGATGTGTAAGATATGATCTAACCATGGCTCTTGATACCAATTGTTGGATATTGGTTTTCACAAACACATCAAACCATTAACACAAGTGGTATAAGGGAATTCTAGAGAGAAAGTTAGAGGTTTAGGGAACTTAGTGAGAGAAGAAAAAAATTATTATGAGCTCCAACTCTCTACATTGGGAGGTAGAGAGTATTTATAGTCTTACATAAAAGCACACACAACGGCTGGATCGCATACAGCTGGTAAAGACCGTCTCCTCCACGGTGTTATTAAACAAAATACTACTTAACTAAATATAACTATGACTACGAGCATTCTAACGATTACATATACTTGAGGTGACCCACTCTTTAATACCGGGAATTTCTAATTCCTAACACATTTAAACTTTCAAACCATAACCAATCCGTTTACAAACTTATTGAAGGTCTCCCAAGCTTTCGGTACTCTAGAAATCATCTATGCTCACAATATTCAGTCTGTTCGTCGTTTTGAGTATTTATTTGAAGTTACTGGATCAAAAGTTATGTCCGTTTGAAGTTTTGACGTAAAAAGTCAACTTTGGTCAAACCTCTTCTTCGTAAAAATCAACCAAGTCGCTAGAAGATAATGCACCAAGTCGCTAACACCTAATTTGCTACACCCCCAAGTCGCTAAAGTTCCAAGTCGCTATACAAATGCAAGTCGCTAAGTAGTGGCTAAGTAGTAACTCGCTAACCTTCAAGTCGCTAGCAAAATTTTGGCATTAAGCTACTCGAGCTAAAACTTCAAGTCGCTAAAGAGCAACGCTCTAGACCAAATCGCTACCATTAGCTACCCGTAGTGGAGAATCCACTACTTGTCTTTCGCTAGGTCTAAGTCGCTAGCTCCAAAGCTGTAACTCGCTACAAAATTGTGAAGCAAGTCACTCTGAAAGAAGTCCGATGTCAAGTCGCTAGCAAGAAAAATCACATAAACATCACTTTTCAATCCAAAACAACCCAACCAAGATGATTCAAGCTTACCAAATGAAAACCTAAACACTTGTGATGATTCTAAAAATAAAAGTACTAACAAAATCCAAGCTTTAACACAAGAAATCAACCAAATGATGCACAAACCACTAAACTTTTTCAAACTCAAAACCACCTAAAAACCACTAGAAATCCAAAGATGTGTAAGATATGATCTAACCATGGCTCTGATACCAATTGTTGGATATTGGATTTCACAAACACATCAAACCATTAACACAAGTGGCGTATAAGTGGAATTCTAGAGAGAGAAAGTTAGAGGTTTAGGGAACTTAGTGAGAGAAAAAAAATATTATTATGAGCTCCAACTCTCTACCTTGGGAGGTAGAGAGTATTTATAGTCTTACATAAAACGCCACACAACTCCGTGGATCGGGGCATACAGGGGTAAAGACCCGTCTGTCATCCACGGTGTTACTTATCAAAATACTACTTAACTAAATATAACTATGACTAGGGAGCATTCTAACGATTACATATACTTGAGGTGACCGACTCTTTAATACCGGGAATTTCTAATTCCTAACACATTTAAACTTTCAAACCATAACCAATCTTGCACGTTACAAACTTATTGAAGGTCTCCCAAGATTTCTATACTCTAGACATCATCTATGCTCACAATATTCAGCTGTTCGGTCGTTTTGACAGTATTTCACTGAATTCTGGATCAAAAGTTATGGCCATTTGAAGTTTTGACGTAAAAAGTCAACTTTGGTCAAACCTCTTCTTCAGTAAAATCAACCAAGTCGCTAGACGATAATGCACCAAGTCGCTAACACCTAATTCGCTACACCCCAAATTAAGTTCCAAGTCGCTAGACAAATGCAAGTCGCTAAGTAGTGGCTAAGTAGTAACTCGCTAACCTTCAAGTCGCTAGCAAAATTTTGGCAGCACTACTCAAGTCGCTAAAACTTCAAGTCGCTAAAGAGCAACTCTACGACCAAAGTCGCTACCACTGTCGCTACCCGTGGTGGAGAGTCCACTACTTGTACTGTTAATCGCTAGGTCTAAGTCGCTAGCTCCAAACTGTAACTCGCTACAAAATTGTGAAGCAAGTCGCTAGAAAGAAAAAGAAGTCCGTATGACAAGTCGCTAGCAAGAAAAATCACATAAACATCACTTTTCAATCCAAAAACAACCCAACCAAGATGATTCAAGCTTACCAAATGAAAACCTAAACACTTGTGATGATTCTAAACATAAAGTACTAACAAAATCCAAACTTTAACACAAGAAATCAACCAAATGATGCACAAACCACTAAACTTTTCAAACTCAAAAACCACCTAAAACCACTAGAAATCCAAAGATGTGTAAGATATGATCTAACCATGGCTCTTGATACCAATTGTTGGATATTGGATTTCACAAACACATCAAACCATTAACACAAGTGGGCTTGCGTATAAGGTGGAATTCTAGAGAGAAAAGTTAGAGGTTTAGGGAACTAGTGAAAGAGAAAGAAAAATCTTATTATGAGCTCCAAATCTCTACCTTGGGAGGTAGAGAGTATTTATAGTCTTACATAAAACGCCACACAACGGGTGTGGATCAGGCATACAGTGGGTAAAGACCCGTCCGTCCTCCACGGTGTTACTTATCAAAATACTACTTAACTAAATATAACTATGACTAAGAGCATTCTAACGATTACATATACTTGAGGTGACCGACTCTTTAATACCGGGAATTTCTAATTCCTAACACATTTAAACTTTCAAACCATAACCAATCTTGCACGTTACAAACTTATTGAAGGTCTCCCAAGATTTCGGTACTCTAGACATCATCTATGCTCACAATATTCAGGCTGTTCCGGTCGTTTTGACAGGTATTTCGCTGAAAACGGAGTTACGGATCAAAAGTTATGGCCGTTTGAAGTTTTGACGTAAAAAGTCAACTTTGGTCAAACCTCTTCTTCGTAAAAATCAACCAAGTCGCTAGAAGATAATGCACCAAGTCGCTAACACCTAATTCGCTACACCCCCAAGTCGTTAAAGTTCCAAGTCGCTATACAAATGCAAGTCGCTAAGTAGTGGCTAAGTAGTAACTCGCTAACCTTCAAGTCGCTAGCAAAATTTTGGCAGCAATTCGCTACTCAAGTCGCTAAAACTTCAAGTCGCTAAAGAGCAACTCGCTCTGAGACCAAGTCGCTACCACCAAAGTCGTCAAGCTACCGTAGTGGAGAATCCACTACTTGTACTGCTAATCGCTAGGTCTAAGTCGCTAGCTCCAAAACTGTAACTCGCTACAAAATTGTGAAGCAAGTCGCATGAAGAAAGAAGTCCGTGTATCAAGTCGCTAGCAAGAAAAATCACATAAACATCACTTTTCAATCCAAAACAACCCAACCAAGATGATTCAAGCTTACCAAATGAAAACCTAAACACTTGTGATGATTCTAAACATAAAAGTACTAACAAAATCCAAGCTTTAACACAAGAAATCAACCAAATGATGCACAAACCACTAAACTTTTTCAAACTCAAAACCACCTAAAAACCACTAGAAATCCAAAGATGTGTAAGATATGATCTAACCATGGCTCTTGATACCAATTGTTGGATATTGGATTTCACAAACACATCAAACCATTAACACAAGTGGGAGTATAAGTGGAATTCTAGAGAGAGAAAGTTAGAGGTTTAGGGAACTTAGTGAGAGAAAGAAAAATATTATTATGAGCTCCAACTCTCTACCTTGGGAGGTAGAGAGTATTTATAGTCTTACATAAAACGCCACACAACGCCGTGGATCAGGCATACCGTGGGTAAAGACCCGTCCGTCCTCCACGGTGTTACTTATCAAAATACTACTTAACTAAATATAACTATGACTACGAGCATTCTAACGATTACATATACTTGAGGTGACCGACTCTTTAATACCGGGAATTTCTAATTCCTAACACATTTAAACTTTCAAACCATAACCAATCTTGCACGTTACAAACTTATTGAAGGTCTCCCAAGATTTCGGTACTCTAGACATCATCTATGCTCACAATATTCAGACTGTTCCGGTCGTTTTGACAGGTATTTCGCTGAAAACGGAGTTACGGATCAAAAGTTATGGCCGTTTGAAGTTTTGACGTAAAAAGTCAACTTTGGTCAAACCTCTTCTTCGTAAAAATCAACCAAGTCGCTAGAAGATAATGCACCAAGTCGCTAACACCTAATTCGCTACACCCCCAAGTCGCTAAAGTTCCAAGTCGCTATACAAATGCAAGTCGCTAAGTAGTGGCTAAGTAGTAACTCGCTAACCTTCAAGTCGCTAGCAAAATTTTGGCAGCAATCGCTACTCAAGTCGCTAAAACTTCAAGTCGCTAAAGAGCAACTCGCTACAGCATCAAGTCGCTACCAATGAGATAAGTCGCTACCACGTAGTGGAGAATCCACTACTTGTACTGTTAATCGCTAGGTCTAAGTCGCTAGCTCCAAAACTGTAACTCGCTACAAAATTGTGAAGCAAGTCGCTACGAAGAAAGAAGTCCGTATGTCAAGTCGCTAGCAAGAAAAATCACATAAACATCACTTTTCAATCCAAAAACAACCCAACCAAGATGATTCAAGCTTACCAAATGAAAACCTAAACACTTGTGATGATTCTAAACATAAAAGTACTAACAAAATCCAAGCTTTAACACAAGAAATCAACCAAATGATGCACAAACCACTAAACTTTTTCAAACTCAAAATAGCACCTAAAACCACTAGAAATATAAAGATGTGTAAGATATGATCTAACCATGGCTCTTGATACCAATTGTTGGATATTGGATTTCACAAACACATCAAACCATTAACACAAGTGGGCGTATAAGTGGAATTCTAGAGAGAGAAAGTTAGAGGTTTAGGGAACTTAGTGAGAGAAAGAAAAATATTATTATGAGCTCCAACTCTCTACCTTGGGAGGTAGAGAGTATTTATAGTCTTACATAAAACGCCACACAACGGGCTGTGGATCAGGCATACAGTGGGTAAAGACCCGTCCGTCCTCCACGGTGTTACTTATCAAAATACTACTTAACTAAATATAACTATGACTACGAGCATTCTAACGATTACATATACTTGAGGTGACCGACTCTTTAATACCGGGAATTTCTAATTCCTAACACATTTAAACTTTCAAACCATAACCAATCTTGCACGTTACAAACTTATTGAAGGTCTCCCAAGATTTCGGTACTCTAGACATCATCTATGCTCACAATATTCAGGCTGTTCCGGTCGTTTTGACAGGTATTTCGCTGAAAACGGAGTTACGGATCAAAAGTTATGGCCGTTTGAAGTTTTGACGTAAAAAGTCAACTTTGGTCAAACCTCTTCTTCGTAAAAATCAACCAAGTCGCTAGAAGATAATGCACCAAGTCGCTAACACCTAATTCGCTACACCCCAAGTCGCTAAAGTTCCAAGTCGCTATACAAATGCAAGTCGCTAAGTAGTGGCTAAGTAGTAACTCGCTAACCTTCAAGTCGCTAGCAAAATTTTGGCAGCAATTCGCTACTCAAGTCGCTAAAACTTCAAGTCGCTAAAGAGCAACTCGCTACAGACCAAGTCGCTACCACCAAGTCGCTACCCGTAGTGGAGAATCCACTACTTGTACTGTTAATCGCTAGGTCTAAGTCGCTAGCTCCAAAACTGTAACTCGCTACAAAATTGTGAAGCAAGTCGCTACGAAGAAAGAAGTCCGTATGTCAAGTCGCTAGCAAGAAAAATCACATAAACATCACTTTTCAATCCAAAAACAACCCAACCAAGATGATTCAAGCTTACCAAATGAAAACCTAAACACTTGTGATGATTCTAAACATAAAAGTACTAACAAAATCCAAGCTTTAACACAAGAAATCAACCAAATGATGCACAAACCACTAAACTTTTTCAAACTCAAAAACCACTAGAAATCCAAAGATGTGTAAGATATGATCTAACCATGGCTCTTGATACCAATTGTTGGATATTGGATTTCACAAACACATCAAACCATTAACACAAGTGGGCGTATAAGTGGAATTCTAGAGAGAGAAAGTTAGAGGTTTAGGGAACTTAGTGAGAGAAAGAAAAAATATTATTATGAGCTCCAACTCTCTACCTTGGGAGGTAGAGAGTATTTATAGTCTTACATAAAACGCCACACAACGGGCTGTGGATCAGGCATACAGTGGGTAAAGACCCGTCCGTCCTCCACGGTGTTACTTATCAAAATACTACTTAACTAAATATAACTATGACTACGAGCATTCTAACGATTACATATACTTGAGGTGACCGACTCTTTAATACCGGGAATTTCTAATTCCTAACACATTTAAACTTTCAAACCATAACCAATCTTGCACGTTACAAACTTATTGAAGGTCTCCCAAGATTTCGGTACTCTAGACATCATCTATGCTCACAATATTCAGGCTGTTCCGGTCGTTTTGACAGGTATTTCGCTGAAAACGGAGTTACGGATCAAAAGTTATGGCCGTTTGAAGTTTTGACGTAAAAAGTCAACTTTGGTCAAACCTCTTCTTCGTAAAAATCAACCAAGTCGCTAGAAGATAATGCACCAAGTCGCTAACACCTAATTCGCTACACCCCCAAGTCGCTAAAGTTCCAAGTCGCTATACAAATGCAAGTCGCTAAGTAGTGGCTAAGTAGTAACTCGCTAACCTTCAAGTCGCTAGCAAAATTTTGGCAGTAATTCGCTACTCAAGTCGCTAAAACTTCAAGTCGCTAAAGAGCAACTCGCTACAGACCAAGTCGCTACCACCAAGTCGCTACCCGTAGTGGAGAATCCACTACTTGTACTGTTAATCGCTAGGTCTAAGTCGCTAGCTCCAAAACTGTAACTCGCTACAAAATTGTGAAGCAAGTCGCTACGAAGAAAGAAGTCCGTATGTCAAGTCGCTAGCAAGAAAAATCACATAAACATCACTTTTCAATCCAAAAACAACCCAACCAAGATGATTCAAGCTTACCAAATGAAAACCTAAACACTTGTGATGATTCTAAACATAAAAGTACTAACAAAATCCAAGCTTTAACACAAGAAATCAACCAAATGATGCACAAACCACTAAAATTTTTCAAACTCAAAAACCACCTAAAAACCACTAGAAATCCAAAGATGTGTAAGATATGATCTAACCATGGCTCTTGATACCAATTGTTGGATATTGGATTTCACAAACACATCAAACCATTAACACAAGTGGGCGTATAAGTGGAATTCTAGAGAGAGAAAGTTAGAGGTTTAGGGAACTTAGTGAGAGAAAGAAAAATATTATTATGAGCTCCAACTCTCTACCTTGGGAGGTAGAGAGTATTTATAGTCTTACATAAAACGCCACACAACGGGCTGTGGATCAGGCATACAGTGGGTAAAGACCCGTCCGTCCTCCACGGTGTTACTTATCAAAATACTACTTAACTAAATATAACTATGACTACGAGCATTCTAACGATTACATATACTTGAGGTGACCGACTCTTTAATACCGGGAATTTCTAATTCCTAACACATTTAAACTTTCAAACCATAACCAATCTTGCACGTTACAAACTTATTGAAGGTCTCCCAAGATTTCGGTACTCTAGACATCATCTATGCTCACAATATTCAGGCTGTTCCGGTCGTTTTGACAGGTATTTCGCTGAAAACGGAGTTACGGATCAAAAGTTATGGCCGTTTGAAGTTTTGACGTAAAAAGTCAACTTTGGTCAAACCTCTTCTTCGTAAAAATCAACCAAGTCGCTAGAAGATAATGCACCAAGTCGCTAACACCTAATTCGCTACACCCCCAAGTCGTTAAAGTTCCAAGTCGCTATACAAATGCAAGTCGCTAAGTAGTGGCTAAGTAGTAACTCGCTAACCTTCAAGTCGCTAGCAAAATTTTGGCGCAATTCGCTACTCAAGTCGCTAAAACTTCAAGTCGCTAAAGAGCAACTCGCTACAGACCAAGTCGCTACCACCAAGTCGCTACCCGTAGTGGAGAATCCACTACTTGTACTGTTAATCGCTAGGTCTAAGTCGCTAGCTCCAAAACTGTAACTCGCTACAAAATTGTGAAGCAAGTCGCTACGAAGAAAGAAGTCCGTATGTCAAGTCGCTAGCAAGAAAAATCACATAAACATCACTTTTCAATCCAAAAACAACCCAACCAAGATGATTCAAGCTTACCAAATGAAAACCTAAACACTTGTGATGATTCTAAACATAAAAGTACTAACAAAATCCAAGCTTTAACACAAGAAATCAACCAAATGATGCACAAACCACTAAACTTTTTCAAACTCAAAAACCACTAGAAATCCAAAGATGTGTAAGATATGATCTAACCATGGCTCTTGATACCAATTGTTGGATATTGGATTTCACAAACACATCAAACCATTAACACAAGTGGGCGTATAAGTGGAATTCTAGAGAGAGAAAGTTAGAGGTTTAGGGAACTTAGTGAGAGAAAGAAAAAATATTATTATGAGCTCCAACTCTCTACCTTGGGAGGTAGAGAGTATTTATAGTCTTACATAAAACGCCACACAACGGGCTGTGGATCAGGCATACAGTGGGTAAAGACCCGTCCGTCCTCCACGGTGTTACTTATCAAAATACTACTTAACTAAATATAACTATGACTACGAGCATTCTAACGATTACATATACTTGAGGTGACCGACTCTTTAATACCGGGAATTTCTAATTCCTAACACATTTAAACTTTCAAACCATAACCAATCTTGCACGTTACAAACTTATTGAAGGTCTCCCAAGATTTCGGTACTCTAGACATCATCTATGCTCACAATATTCAGGCTGTTCCGGTCGTTTTGACAGGTATTTCACTGAAAACGGAGTTACGGATCAAAAGTTATGGCCGTTTGAAGTTTTGACGTAAAAAGTCAACTTTGGTCAAACCTCTTCTTCGTAAAAATCAACCAAGTCGCTAGAAGATAATGCACCAAGTCGCTAACACCTAATTCGCTACACCCCCAAGTCGCTAAAGTTCCAAGTCGCTAAATGTATGGCTAAGTGGGTAAGTGTAATTCGCTAACCTTCAAGTCGCTAGCAAATTTTGGCAGCAATTCGCTACTCAAGTCGCTAAAACTTCAAGTCGCTAAAGAGCAACTCGCTACAGACCAAGTCGCTACCACCAAGTCGCTACCCGTAGTGGAGAATCCACTACTTGTACTATTAATCGCTAGGTCTAAGTCGTTAGCAAGAAAAATCACATAAACATCACTTTTCAATCCAAAAACAACCCAACCAAGATGATTCAAGCTTACCAAATGAAAACCTAAACACTTGTGATGATTCTAAACATAAAAGTACTAACAAAATCCAAGCTTTAACACAAGAAATCAACCAAATGATGCACAAACCACTAAACTTTTTCAAACTCAAAAACCACCTAAAAACCACTAGAAATCCAAAGATGTGTAAGATATGATCTAACCATGGCTCTTGATACCAATTGTTGGATATTGGATTTCACAAACACATCAAACCATTAACACAAGTGGGCGTATAAGTGGAATTCTAGAGAGAGAAAGTTAGAGGTTTAGGGAACTTAGTGAGAGAAAGAAAAAATATTATTATGAGCTCCAACTCTCTACCTTGGGAGGTAGAGAGTATTTATAGTCTTACATAAAACGCCACACAACGGGCTGTGGATCAGGCATACAGTGGGTAAAGACCCGTCCGTCCTCCACGGTGTTACTTATCAAAATACTACTTAACTAAATATAACTATGACTACGAGCATTCTAACGATTACATATACTTGAGGTGACCGACTCTTTAATACCGGGAATTTCTAATTCCTAACACATTTAAACTTTCAAACCATAACCAATCTTGCACGTTACAAACTTATTGAAGGTCTCCCAAGGTTTCGGTACTCTAGACATCATCTATGCTCACAATATTCAGGCTGTTCCGGTCGTTTTGACAGGTATTTCGCTGAAAACGGAGTTACGGATCAAAAGTTATGGCCGTTTGAAGTTTTGACGTAAAAAGTCAACTTTGGTCAAACCTCTTCTTCGTAAAAATCAACCAAGTCGCTAGAAGATAATGCACCAAGTCGCTAACACCTAATTCGCTACACCCCCAAGTCGTTAAAGTTCCAAGTCGCTATACAAATGCAAGTCGCTAAGTAGTGGCTAAGTAGTAACTCGCTAACCTTCAAGTCGCTAGCAAAATTTTGGCAGCAATTCGCTACTCAAGTCGCTAAAACTTCAAGTCGCTAAAGAGCAACTCGCTACAGACCAAGTCGCTACCACCAAGTCGCTACCCGTAGTGGAGAATCCACTACTTGTACTGTTAATCGCTAGGTCTAAGTCGCTAGCTCCAAAACTGTAACTCGCTACAAAATTGTGAAGCAAGTCGCTACGAAGAAAGAAGTCCGTATGTCAAGTCGCTAGCAAGAAAAATCACATAAACATCACTTTTCAATCCAAAAACAACCCAACCAAGATGATTCAAGCTTACCAAATGAAAACCTAAACACTTGTGATGATTCTAAACATAAAAGTACTAACAAAATCCAAGCTTTAACACAAGAAATCAACCAAATGATGCACAAACCACTAAACTTTTTCAAACTCAAAAACCACCTAAAACCACTAGAAATCCAAAGATGTGTAAGATATGATCTAACCATGGCTCTTGATACCAATTGTTGGATATTGGATTTCACAAACACATCAAACCATTAACACAACTGGGCGTATAAGTGGAATTCTAGAGAGAGAAAGTTAGAGGTTTAGGGAACTTAGTGAGAGAAAGAAAAAATATTATTATGAGCTCCAACTCTCTACCTTGGGAGGTAGAGAGTATTTATAGTCTTACATAAAACGCCACACAACGGGCTGTGGATCAGGCATACAGTGGGTAAAGACCCGTCCGTCCTCCACGGTGTTACTTATCAAAATACTACTTAACTAAATATAACTATGACTACGAGCATTCTAACGATTACATATACTTGAGGTGACCGACTCTTTAATACCGGGAATTTCTAATTCCTAACACATTTAAACTTTCAAACCATAACCAATCTTGCACGTTACAAACTTATTGAAGGTCTCCCAAGATTTCGGTACTCTAGACATCATCTATGCTCAGCTTGTGAACAAGGGAAAAGCACTCGTGGTCATTTTCCCTCAAAGGTGGAACACAACTCTCAGCATGTGCTTCATCTTCTTCACATGGATTTGTGTGGCCCGATGCGCGTGCAGACGATTAATGGCAAAATCTACATTTTGGTAATTGTGGATGACTACTCAAGATGGACTTGGGTTTATTTTCTTCTAAGTAAAGTTCAAGCTCCATAGATGATCATCTCCTTTCTCACAAAAATTGAAGTTCAGCTCCGGAACACAGTCAGAAAAATCAGAACAGACAAAGGAACTGAATTTGTAAATCAAACTCTTCATGCATATTATGAGAAAGTGGGAATTGAGCATCAAACATCAATTGCACGAAAACCAGAACAAAACGGAGTTTTTGAAAGACGAAACCGTACGTTAGTGGAAGCTGCAAGAACAATGTTAATTAATGCTAAAATTCAAGATTACTTGTGGGCTGAAGCCGTATCAACTGCATGCTAAACTCAGAAACCGTTCAATGATTACCAAACGCCACAACAAAACACCTTATGAGCTTATCCACAATCGTAAACCGAACCTCAAACACTTTCATGTATTCGGATCCCTTTGTTACCCAAATAATGATCGTGATGACTTTGGTTTGCTCAAAGCTAAAGCTGACATAGGAGTCTTTGTTGGATACTGTGAGAATTCTAAAGGATAGCGGATCTGGAATCGTCGTACAAGGGAGATTATGGAAACGATTCATACAAACTTCGATGAGCTTACAGAAATGGCTTCTGAGCAAAACAGCTTGGAACCCGGACATAACCGTCTAAACTTCCCCCAAACCCCATCATCAGCTGAACCAAGCTTACAGCTTACTCGTCAACAAATGGAACAACTATTTGCTCCTATGTTTAGTGATGATATTGATCAACGTGCTCCAGATGTATCAAATGTTTCCGCTGCTCAACCTGATAATAATCCAGTACATGATACACCTGAAACAACAACTGTTGAAGAAGCACCTCCAATTGATTCTACAACAACAGCTGAACAAACCGCATCCAATGACGTTGAACCAACTAATAATCTTCTGAACCATGAAGTACCCTGATAACGCTCAAATTGTGCATGTTTTTAGTAGCGTTATCCGTGCTTTTATGTGTGTTATTTGGTTATAATCATATGCTTTTGATGCTTAATCGTACAAAAGTGCGTTGCTAGTTCATTTGTAGCCAAGTACAGGAAAGTGGAGAGAAAAATGCGGAAAAAAGAAGTAAAATACGAAGATTTCTCCATGTACGAAAGAATTCCGACAAAGAAAAGCTTGCGGAGTATATTCGAGAAGATAAAGTCATCAATTTAGTGGTCCAAAGACTCAAGAATAAAGTTCAAGAAGGAAAACGAGAAAGAAATGAAGAAAAAAGAAGCTTAACAACGAAGAATATTGGAAGACTCGTTGTCCCCGACACACCTTCACCATTTTGGCCATAACTTTTGCATACGGACTCCGTTTGACCCCCCGTTCGCGGCCACAGAAAGCTAAGAGAAGGATCTACAACTTTTCAGTTTATGAATTTTTGTGATTTTGCTCCAACCGATCGGTCGAGCCCCGTAACCGATTCGGTTGGAGAGCTGTCAAGAAGACCAACCGATTCGGTTGGAGCTCAACCGGATCCGGTTGGAGGTCCTGTTTCAGCCATTTTTCCATCACTAAGAATCCAAACGTGTTCCAAATGATTCTAGTCCCTTCTTACATGGTTTCTAGTCCCTTCCAAGCTCCTTGGCCTCCAAGAAATGCATTGAATACCCTAGGCCTTGGTAGTAGTATAAATAGAATCCATTTGGCACCTCATTTCATCATCCCTTCTCCATCTTTCTCATCCCTTTCATCCACCATTCCTCTCTAGGTGTGAAATTCAAGCCTCCACCCTTAAGGACGAATTTCCACCTAGAGACCAAACCATAACTTGAGAGAACACAACCACTCTCAATACCTTCACCAAAGGTGTGAAATTCAAGCCTCCACCCTTAAGGACGAGTTTCCACTAACTATCCTATCCCAACTTGTGTGAATTCAAGCCTCCACCTTAAGGACGAATTTCGACCAAGCAAATTTCGCATATATCCACCAACTTATCTCCCTACCCTAAAAGACCACAAACCTCTGCCAAATTGTGTAGTGTGCTCAAGGGTTGTCGAGGCGTCGTTTGGACATTATTTTTCGGCTTGGTAGAACTATTGTAGTTGATTGGAAGCTTGAAGGTTGCTATAATCCTTCATCTTTGCCTATTGTAATTCATACTTTGGGTAAACCTTGTTACTTTTCTATTTAAAGATGTTTGTTATTGATATGATTATTGAGATTTTGTGTTTGATTGGAATAATGATGAATGTCTTGATACTTGCTTGTTCTTATATTGCTTTTCTTTTTGGTTTGATCCGTGACAATCATAACCATCAACTTGTTACTTGTTCTTATAATGCTTTTCTTGTTGGTTTGATCCGTGACAATCATAACCATCAACTTGTTACTTGTTACTTGCTTAAACAAACAAACGACACTTGTAGTGCAACCAAGTCTCTTGGGACGACCTTGATTTACCATATACTATACTACAACTTGACTAGGGTATACTTGCCCGAATGTGTTCCTAGTTATCCGGTAATTCTTGTTTACAAATTTAAAACCCGATGAAGCACATCAAGTTTTTGGCGCCGCTGCCGGGGACTTGCGTTTGTATTCTTGTGTTTGTTTGCTTGTTGAAATTGATTGCTCTTGATGTTTGCTTATGATGTTTGCTTGAATGCTTGTCTTTTTCCAAATCTCTCATTTTTCAAAATTGTTCAAATGATCTTTGCATCAAAATCGTGTTTTTGATGTTGGGATTTCGTTTCATGTGTTCTAAAAATGCTCATTTCAATGATTGCTTTTTAAGTGTGCTAAAAATCGCTTTCGAAAAAAAACCACCAAAACCACCCAGATCACTCTAACCGAATCGGTTGGCACTCCAACCGGATCGGTTGGAAGCCTCGTACTTAATAAAACCACTACAACCAATCGGTCACTACCCGTAACCGGATCCGGTTGAGAGTTCTGTAAAAAAAAAAAAAAAAAAAAAATCTCTTAAAAATCGCCTCAAACCGATCGGTCACTTCCCGTAACCGAATCGGTTGGAAGTTGGGTCTCATTTGGTTTGTCCCAACCGATCGGTCACAACCCGTAACCGGATCGGTTGGACGAATCTTAAAAAAAAAGGTTGATTTTTCGTATTTTTTTATGTGTTGTGTTTAGATAAAATAAGTTTAAATGTCTTTTTGTTTTTGCAAGAGTTTCATTTCTTTTATTTGGTTTTTCCATTTTAATTTTGTTAATATTTTGTACATTGTGAATAAATAAGTACATGTGTCTTTAAAAAATAAAAATGTTTTGAACTTTGTGGGTATGTTCACTGGAAACCCTCACGAGACTATAAATCGTCCACTCGGGCCACCGAGGGGTTTAAAGGCTTGTTGCATGCGCTAAATGCAACCGTGATGCCTACGAAAGTGAGTTTTAGAATTTTACGCGTTTTTGTAGTTTATTTTGTTTTTACAGATTTAATAAGCTCTTGGAGGAAGGATTGGTTGGATCGTGAACCTTATGCTCTTGATTGGACATGTTTGGTTGGAAGAGAAATCGATTGATCTCACACGCTTATGCTAGTGTTTGCTTAGCATCTTATCATATGGAGTTCGATCGTGATGTTTAGCCCGGGAGGTTTCGTTTCTCTTAGACTTATAGTTTTATTTTTCCCTCTGTTACATGCTTCGTACTTTATTTTGCACAATTGCTTTATTTTGTTTCTTTGTTATTTTTCCTTTGTTTGTTTGTTTGGTAAACTATTTTAATAAATTGATTTGTTTTATCCTTCGAAAGTAAGGCTCACCCATTGTAAACAAACTGTGTGAGAGGTATAAGGCAGGTCTCCCTGATTCCCTAAAGAAGTTTGGTTTTTAATATGTTTCGCGCTGACCTGCTTCTCCGCTTCTTTGTGCGTTTCAATGGAGCTACCGAGAACTCGTGGGACAAGAATAAGTCATGTTTGGTTTAAAAAAAAAATAAATAAATAATTATAAAAAAGAAAAAGAAAAAAAAAAGAGTCATTAAGTTATTTTTCTTTTGTGTGCTTAACTTAAGTGTGGGGGGAAAATATTATTGTGAAAAGCGAAACTAGTTTTTAGATTCCAAATGTTTGGGCTAATTTTGAAAATTTTGTGAACTTGTTTGCCCTTATGATCTAGTTGTTTTCACGCTTATAGGATAATATATTAGAATAATTGGATCAACCCACTGGTGAAATCAATAATTTTTGAAAAACTTGAGATGTGTCCCGATTATTATTGCAATCCATTTGGGAGATGATGACATTTGGTAGCACATATTATAGCCCTCCACTAAATGTGAGGATTTGAGTCTGTTTCTTATTAGCATACATTTTTTATGCTTTGATCGTTTGCTATGAGTGTGCCGGTGATTTTATTTATTCTATAACTTGTACTTGTAAATCACTACCAGACCGCAGTAAGATCACATTCGTGTGATATAAGTGTATTCGTGTGATAAAGAGGCAACCTTAGGAATAAAACCCAAATGGCCTTCCGTTTACATCTAATAATATATTAGCTGACCACATCGGTTAGTTAACCACCCATATAGACCCATTTGTTAGCGTTCATCTTTAGCGCTAGATACCCTTAGTTACACCCTCCGAGCCATCCCTTTCTTTTTGTTACATCCAGAAAAATACAAAAATATTTTACACTTTAAACCTTAGCCTACCCCTTGTCAATGTCTAAATGGCTGGTTGCTAGTTGCTTGGTATGATTGGATTATTTTTGATGATTATTAGTTAGCCACACTTTGCCATTCGTGTGTGCCATTCCGACAAAGATGAAGACTGCAGCTTCTTATTTGTATTTTTGTGGTGTGTGCTTATACGAAGTGTGGGGGAGATGTGATGTATGAAGAAGAAGTGTTGAAAAAAAAAACGTAAAAAAAAATGTGAAAAAAAAATTGAAAAAAAAAAGAATAAGTCATCGAAAAAAAAATGGAAAAAAAAATATGTGATGACAAGGATGAAGTATGTTTGAGATATCGATTAGTCAAAGTGCTAAGACGTGATATATATTTGGTGATCGATATGTGAAGAGGAGAAGATTGTGACTATAATCATTTTCGGGTTTGCGGATTGTTCGTGACTAGCAACATGGGTATTAGACTTGACTTTATTTTTTTTTAAAACCAATTTCATAATAACCCCATGCCTTATCCATAGCCTTTAATCACCCGAAGCCTATCATTTTATCCCGAATAAAAGCCCTCTTTAGATGTTTACGCTTGGTGCTTACGCCACGTCGGTGGAGTTTTGTTTCTTGTACAAGCCTATGGTAATATTTAGATCATGACTGAGCAATATGAGTGTACTATTCCTTAATACCATCCATCACAAATAAATTGAGTGTTGAGTGAATTATACTTCATTCTTTTTCGTGAGGTGCTTAGCCATGTTATCAAGCGAGAAAATTTATAAGGTATTGTCAAACATCTCAGTTTTTAACTTAAAGCTTAAAACGATGAATCTTATCTTGTACTTGTACTTGGTAGATTTGCATCACATTTTTCTAATCATATTTCATGCACCATGTGGGATTTATTTTTCTTATTTATAGATTTCCTTGAGGGCAAGCAAAACCTTAAGTGTGGGGGAGTTTGCGCTCATTTTTCGCTTATTTTTATATATATATTAAAAAAAAAAAAAAAAAGCCAAAAAAGATTTTAATTTTAATTTTTCTTTTTGTTTTGTCATTTAGGTTTGTCTTTCATTTTTCTTTTCTTAGATTTTCTTGAGGGCAAGCAAAGTTTAAGTGTGGGGGAATTTGATAACGCTCAAATTGTGCATGTTTTTAGTAGCGTTATCCGTGCTTTTATGTGTGTTATTTGGTTATAATCATATGATTTTGATGCTTAATCGTACAAAAGTGCGTTTGCTAGTTCATTTGTAGCCAAGTACAGGAAAGTGGAGAAAAATGCGGAAAAAGAAGTAAAATACGAAGATTTCTCCATGTACGAAGAATTCCCGACAAAAGAAAGACTTGCGGAGTATATTCGAGAAGATAAAGTCATCAAGTTAGTGGTCCAAAGACTCAAGAATAAAGTTCAAGAAGGAAAACGAGAAAGAAATGAAGAAAAGAAGCTTAAACGAAGACATATTGAAAGACTCGTTGTTCCCGACACACCTTCACCATTTTGGCCATAACTTTTGCATACGGACTCCGTTTGACCCCCCGTTCGCGGCCACAGAAAGCTAAGAGAAAGATCTACAACTTTTCAGCTTATGAATTTTTGTGATTTTGCCCCAACCGATCGGTCGAGCCCCGTAAACGATTCGATTGGATTGGAGACTGTCAAGAAGACCACCCGATTCGGTTGGAGCTCAACCGGATCCGGTTGGAGGTCCTGTTTCAGCCATTTTTCCATCACTAAGACTCCAAACGTGTTCCAAATGATTCTAGTCCCTTCTTACATGGTTTCTAGTCCCTTCCAAGCTCCTTGGCCTCCAAGAAATGCATTGAATATCCTAGGCCTTGGTAGTAGTATAAATAGAAACCATTTGGCACCTCATTTCATCATCCCTTCTCCATCTTTCTCATCCCTTTCATCCACTACTCCTCTCTAGGTGTGAAATTCAAGCCTCCACCCTTAAGGACGAATTTCCACCTAGAGAGCAAACCATAACTTGAGAGAACACAACCACTCTCAATACCTTCACCAAAGGTGTGAAATTCAAGCCTCCACCCTTAAGGACGAGTTTCCACCATCTATTATCCCAACTTGTGTGAAATTCAAGCCTCCACCCGTAAGGACGAATTTCGACCACTTATCCACCAACTTATCTTCCTTAAAAGACCACAAACCTCTGCCAAATTCGTGTAGTGTGCTCAAGGGTTGTCGAAGGCGTTTGGACATCATTTTCCGGCTTGGTAGAACTATTGTAGTTGATTGGAGGCTTGAAGGTTGCTATAATCCTTCATCTTTGCCTATTGTAATTCATACTTTGGGTAAACCTTGTTACTTTTCTATTTAAAGATGTTTGTTATTGATATGATTATTGAGATTTTGTGTTTGATTGGAATAATGATGAATGTCTTGATACTTGCTTGTTCTTATATTGCTTTTCTTGTTGGTTTGATCCGTGACAATCATAACCATCAACTTGTTACTTGTTCTTATAATGCTTTTCTTGTTGGTTTAATCCGTGACAATCATAACCATCAACTTGTTACTTGTTACTTGCTTAAACAAACAAACGACACTTGTAGTGCAACCAAGTCTCTTGGGACGACTTTGATTTACCATATACTATACTACAACTTGACTAGGGTATACTTGCCCGAATGTGTTCCTAGTTATCCGGTAATTCTTGTTTACAAATTTAAAACCCGATGAAGCACATCATACCCCAACCTGCAGATTATGATCCAAATGCGTTCTTCAACCCTTTTGCAAATGCAACTGCCACTTCTGATGTTGCGGAATTATCTACAAGCCATTTGAATCCTCCTAATCTGCACAATGTATATCAACATCAACCCTCCACACATCGTTGGACTAGAGACCATCCTCTTGTGAACATTATTGGAAACCCGAATCAACCAGTCGTAACTAGACAACGCCTTCAGACTGATGGTGAACATTGCATTTATGCACTTACCGTCTGCCAAGCTGAACCCAAAAATATTAAAGAAGCCATGACATATGACAACTGGATTGAATCCATGCAAGAAGAACTTAACCAGTTTAAACGTCTTGAAGCATGGGAACTGGTTGAAAAACCAACTGGGGTCTATGTTATTGGTCTGAAATGGATTTGGAAAAACAAATTGGATGCTGAAGGTACGGTTATCAAAGATAAGTCACGTCTGGTGGCTAAGGGTTATAGACAAGAAGAAGGGATTGACTACGAGGAATCATTCGCACCGGTTGCTAGACTTGAGGCTGTACGGATTTTTCTGGCATTCGCTACTCACATGAACATCACGGTCTTTCAGATGGATGTCTAAACTGCTTTTCTGAATGGTAAACTGAAACAAACGGTCTATGTTAGTCAGCCAGAAGGATTTGTTGATCCAGAGTTCCCTAATCACGTCTACAAACTGAACAAGGCTCTCTATGATCTCAAACAAGCCCCTCGAGCGTGGTATGATAAGTTGTCATCCTTTCTCATCTCTCATAATTTTTTCGAAGGATCGGTCGACCCAACACTATTCATACAATATCACAGGGAACACATTTTAATCGCTAAAATTTATGTGGATGACATCATTTTTGGGTGAACACATCTAAAGTACTCAAACGCTTTTTCAAAACTTATGAAAAAACATTTTGAAATGTCCATGATGGGTGAACTTACGTTCTTTCTAGGACTGCAAGTTCATCAATTACCCCGTGGTATTTTCTTGAGTCAGTCCAAATATGATCTTGAAATTTTAAACAAACATGGAATGCAAAACTGTGATACATATGCCACACCGATGGCACATACCAAGAAAATGGAAGCTAATTTGCATGGAAAATTGGTTGACCCTACCAAATACCATAGTATTATTAGGTCTCTCATGTATCTAACAGCCAGTAAACCTGATATAGTATTTGATGTATATCTTTGCTCCCGTTATCAGTCGTGACCAACTGAAACTCACCTCTCTGAGGCTAAAAGAATCCTCCGATACATCAAGAGAACCATTAATTTGGGAATCTGGTATCCGAAGGATTCTGGTTTTGAACTAATAGCTTTTTCAGACGCTGATCACGCAAGTTGCTTAGATTCTCGGAAAAGTACTTCAGATGCTCTTCAATTTTTTGGTCATAAACTGGTGTCATAGCAATCAAAGAAGCAGGATTGTACATCGCTGTCCTCAACCCAAGCAGAATATGTAGCCATGTCGGCGTGTTATGCTCAAGTCATTTGGATGAGAACACAACTCAAATAATATGGTTAGGTATTTGACATAATCCCAATGTACTGCGACAATCGAAGTGCTATTGCGATCTCGTGCAACTCCGTCCAACATTCGAAGTCTAAGCACATCGATCTTCGATATCATTTCATCAAGGAGCATGTGGAAAAGGGTACCGTTGAATTATATTTTGTGGGTACTGAATACCAACTGGCGGACCTTCTCACCAAAGCGTTAGCTCCTGCTAGGTTTACTGAGTTGGTCCACCGGATTGGTATGAGGTGTTTGACTCCAGAGGAACTGGACGAACTTTTGACACAATCTTAAAACCAGTCAAATACCAAAACCTCTTTTGTAAATATTTTATCAAAAACAAAGTACAAAAATATAAAATTTATAAAATACAAAAATATTCTTCTATCTAAATTTCTTTCAACATGACAAGTGCAATTCTTTCGTCAACACTTTACTCTTTCAAACATTTTAATATTTTTACGGTCAAGTGTTGAGGGGGAGAAAGTAAATATTTTATGTTTCATAAAACCTTGTACTTGCATGTTACCCTAAACTGGTTTTATCTTTGATACTGGTGGTTACGTTTCTTGTTTCTTGACACTCCTCGGACTCAAATTTATAAAATTTCAATATTTTCAAAGTCGAGGTGGAGTGTCGATATGTTTCTTTCCAAATTTATACTTGTTACTTAACCAAATTGGAAGTTATGGGCTATGGATGAAAATGGTTAAGGTGGAGGGGCCAAAGTTATCAAATGCTTATACTCATTTTTACAAAACACCTCCACCTAATTTCCTTATTCATTTATTTCATGCATTATATTCTTTCAACTAACACATCCTACGCCTATAATTGCTTCTTCAAATCCGTGCTTTAAACTCCAAATTTTTAAGTGTATTAAGCTTCATTGAGTGATTCTAAACAATGGTTTTTAATGGCATACCAATCCAACGGTTAGATTTTAAACTACGCATGATTATGTGTTCTACGCGTAAGCGTATGATCATATGATCATGTGTGATTGTTTGTTGTGAAATGGGTGTGTTAAAAGACATCTAATATTAATCCTTTAACTATTTCCAACATTTATATATACCCTGAAAATGTTTTAATCACTTTTCAAAAATTAGGGTTTATGCGTGATAATTGGGTATTTTCTATTGTGAATGTTTCTGGATAATCAGTTGCTTATATGTTGACTGTTACATGTTTAATTAACTAAAACATACCTTGAATCATACCCAGAAACTTTAATTGTTCTAGATTAAGATTTAGGGTTTAAGTGCTCGTTAAAAAGGGTACTTTTGATTCTTGAAGTGGTTGATGTTATAACTTGTTGAAAACATATCATATTGCTTCTAAGATATCCTAGAATCAATTTGGTGCACTTTCCATGGTTAAATTTCTTAGGCGTAGGATTTGAATGTTTAGGGTTTAAACCTTACGCGTAAGATTAATCTACACATAACTGATAACTATTGTGTATCTATGTGAAGATGATAAAGATTGAATAAGATTTTAATGGAAATGTTATGATGAACTTATTTCAGGTTTTACGCGTGAAAAATCAGAATCAAGGTTAAGATTGGAACTCTATGCATAAGGATCACCTTACGCGTAGAAGGTTACACGTAAGAGAAATCTTACGCGTAACTCTTACGCGTAAGGTTCTACATGGGGACTACGCGTATCCTGTGAAGGATATGCGTAAACTTGAGTCTTACGCATAAGGTTCACTCTTATGAGTAAACCTTGCGCATAAGCTCCAACATACGCTTACGCGTAAGCCTTATGCCAAGAGCTTTTTCCTACGCGTAAGAGAAACTCCTACGCATAAGCTTAGGTCTATGCGTATGGACACATACTGTTTACGCATAAGCTTGCATTCTTACGCTTAAGCCTTAATTTATCCTTACTTATGAATTGTTACGCGTACAAACTTGTAAATAAGTTACTCATAACGTCACAAGACCAAACTGTCACTAATAAGCTATAATGGTTAAAATATTGTGTGAATGAGTGAAAATTTGGACTTTAAAATTCAAAATTAATATACTCACGAAGCTTATCACGACTACTCTGGACTATTGGACAAACAAGTGACATTGGACTCGTAACATTCATTAACATAACATATTCAACAATTGGACAATTAAATAAACTTTTGACTAACGTAATGTCTTTCGATATGTTGGTTCTTTTGGCTCAATATCTTTCAGATCACAATATGGACGTCACAATGGAAAACGTTAACGCACCAAACTTACTCACAATGGAAGATATTTTCCCTACCGGTTATAGTATGAAGATTGGAAAGAACAACCTCAAAGTGGACTTTGATAACTTCACTTGCTCTGAGTCTTCATGCCGTATTGCTGTGGATATTCTGAAGACTCATCCTTACAACAACATGCTCACCAACACAGCAACTGTACCAGAAATTTATATTCACCAGTTCTGGCATACTATGAAGAAAATTGATGGTCAAGATGCTGTTACAGTGACACTCAACGATAAACAAGTCACCGTCACAGTTGCTGATGTACGAGCAATTCTTCTGCTCCCTGCTATCCAGCCTGCTCAGTACGTGCCAACTCCAACTGAAGAGGCTACTCTCAGATTCATGGTCGATATTGGCTATGATGAAGCTGCAGGGATCATTACTAAACATTCTTCAGTCGATTTAAAGAACATCCCTCAGCCGTGGAGAACTTTATACATCATGATTGCAAAGTCTGTTTCCGGCAGAGACAGCGGTTATGAGCATCCAAAGCTAATGGAACTACAAGTCTTCTGGGGCATGGTCAACAAGATGCATATTGACTTCGCAAGTCTGATTTGGGAAGACATGATGTCTTACCTCAAGAAGCCTGGCACGAAGGTCCCTTACATCAGATATACTAAGTTGTTAATCCAAAGGATTCTCGGGAAAAATCAAGACATTCCTTTGAGACTTGATGACCCCAACCATCATTCTGCATTGTTTGAGCCTACTTTAAATGTTGTAAGATTCAAAGACTCATCAACAAAGAAACAAGGTGTAGTTTTGACTGACTGCCTACTCACTGATGACATTAAAAGCCTTCAATCGTATTCATGATATCAAGAAGCAGTGACCTTAGGCAAAGTCGGCTTCATGGATGAAAAGTCTTCCGCCATACCAGTTAAGAAGACCAGGAGAGGCAGTGCAGGAAGTGTTGCAAGCACTGGAAGTGCCCTAAAGTATCCAAAGAGAAATCCTCCCAGCAAAAGAAAAGTTCCATCAAAGAGAGCCACTCCTAATCCTCAACCGGCACTCAAATTAGAGGATCAAGACTCCGAGGATACTGACATTGATGAAGAGGTTCACTACTCAGAATCTGCTACGGATGATACATCAACAGTAGAAAAACAACAAAGTCCCAAAGCTGATAAGGGTAAGACTCCAATGACTGAAGAAGAAGAAGAGAAATCAGATGAAGAACCAAAGGACGAGCATAAAGAATACCACAAAACCTTGAAGCATCTAAGGACTCAGCATGCTGCTACGGAATTTAACCGCCAACAAACTCGTGGCCCTTGAGGTTCAAGTGGTGGTGCACAAACCACACCAGTTCTCGATGCGGTTAATCAACCCGATAAGGGAACTGGTACCACCACTCACGAATCTGAACAACAACAGCAAGAGGATGATATCATCTTCGACTTTGAGGAAGAAGAAAAGGAGAAGGATGAGAAGATCACTGATAAGGACATTGAGGAAGCTTCTAGGGAAAGAGCTGAAGAGGAAGCTCGAGCTAAAGAAGAGGCTAGGGTAAAAGCTGAAGAACAGGCTAAAGCTGAAAAAGAAGCTGATGATTATCTTCTAGATATTCCTGAACATAACCCGGAACAAACTTCTGAGCCTCCAACTGACCCAGAGCCTTCTCATGACTCATCTTCGTTTAACTCATTGTCTCATTCTTCACTACCACCATCCAAAGATGCTACCACAAGATCCACATCCAAATCGGTTAAGAAACCAACCAACACTTGGGCATCACGGGCAAAGACC
Source organism: Chrysanthemum makinoi (assembly GCA_910596185.1). NCBI lineage: Eukaryota > Viridiplantae > Streptophyta > Magnoliopsida > Asterales > Asteraceae > Chrysanthemum > Chrysanthemum makinoi. Next base: position 107,706,508 of record OU343219.1, read on the forward strand.
AAAATTTTCAAGGCTGTCAGGAAAGTTCGGAAGCGAAACGTGGTCAACAAGAAATTTAATCAATTGGCCAACAGACTTAATTTACTCCAAGACGTGGTGAACGAGTTTTTGGATGAAAGGGAACAGATTCAACAGTTTCTCAATAGAGATATACAAGGGGAAATGGACAAGACGATCAGAGAATATACTCACAAGTTTCTTCTCGACACCGTCCCTGAGTGACAAGAGAAATGTTCGCCAGACAACTCTATCCTAATCTCATGCGATTGGTCAAGCATACATTGTCAACTACTCCTTTTGCTATGCAAATCAATCCAGTCATGCCTCAGGTTGTCTCTGATGATGAATTGATATCGAAGTTGGTATTGAAAATGTCTCAACGATCCGGCACTTTCACTTCTGACGAAGCTAAACTATTTGAGGCATTGCTTGAATATCAACTCAAGACACCGTGTAAAGAGTCAGCTGAAAGGGCTAAGCGACCAAGAGATGACGATGATGCGGACAAGGATTCTGAGCCGAAACGCAAGAAGAAAACTGACGAATCCTCATCTATGCCTCCACCACCCCAAAGGACCACCACCACTAGAAGATCTCAACAACGTCCTCCTGCTACAGACAAACCTCAGGACTCTGAGTCTCCACCACCAACGGAGAAAACTGGTGATCATTTTGAATACACTGGTGGTGACGATGAGGAGATTCCTGAGCCCCAACAACAACCTCCTTCTTCTACATCAACTAAGCAACCAGCATCATCCTCCAAGCCAAAGAAGAAAAATTCAACATCAGTTGTATCATGGCTAGATGAAGATGAAACTGAAGAATATGACTGGTTTTCAAAGCTTGTTGATGCAACCCCTCAATTACCGGAAGGCCAAGAACCGGTAGATGGTCGAACTCTGGAGCATGCCAAGTTAATTCAAGATAAGTTTAAGGTGAAGAAGATGACGAAAGCAGAGTTAAGACGCATCAAGAATGAAGCTTTTCAACTGCTAAAAGACAGCTCCGACAGTGCAATTGAAGTCGAATATCATCTCGACAACATAGCACGAGCCATGTCCAACAACATTGATTGGCTCAACCCTGAATCCAATATCGACTTCACCAGACCTGACAAGGCTCCATACTACACCGACTGGACAAAGCCACTACCCACCATTGGCCGACCTGATCAACTGAAGATTCCCTACCGATATTTCTTCAACAATGACTGGAAATTTCTTCAGCACGGTAGTGAAGTAAGCAAGAAATACGCCACCTCACTCACCTTCCCTTTCCCCGGTAGCAATCTTCTCCAAAAATGTGGCCATCAAGGAAGAAGCCACACATATGTTCGTTGATAATGTGGTTAAGTATGACCTCGATGCACTATATGGAATTCATCATTGGCCTGAACGAAGAAGAATATTCTGCAGAAGCTGCCAGGTACTCAAATCGAAAAAGGAGGTGTAAAGTGACCAACGGATCGTTGCCATAATGCATGTTAGCCTGTCTACCAAGTGGGACTACTCATTCCTGAATAAAATCGTAGTCTAACGCCAAGACGAACATGAATATGACTGTACTGAAGCGGATTTTCCGAGATTGTCACTCAATGACATTGAAGATATGTATCTTGCTAAGGTTCGGGACGGGTTAACATATCGGGTTAACAAACCACCACTAGAAGATCTCCACAACGTCCTCCTGCTCCAACTTTTCCACCACATATTCCACCTTCGACAAATCAAACCTACCAGGAAACCATCCACACACAATACCCACATCATTTACATAGTGAACATTGCCAATCCACTAGGGAACTTGCAATGGAGATAAGGGATGAGATGCGATTCATACCTAACCACATTCTTGATCGCATCAACATCATCACTCACAAAAACTTTCATAATTAACCTTATGCAAGCATGGAAGGAATGATATTACTATTTTCTCTATTTTTTCTTTTGAGTCATTTTAAAGAACAAACCTTGTTCTTAGTTTTTATATTTTTGTATGTGGCCTATACACCACTACACCTTGTCATTTTAGTACAAGGCTTTGTTTACATACCTTGGCTCTCCATCTTGTTTCTCGTCCCATACATGATTTTATTACATGTTACTACTAACATTTTCTTTGTAGGTATTATATTTTCTCACTTGACGTCCAATTCTAGGGGGAGCTACCGTCAAGGGGGAGTTAGTGCTTAGTGGATTATACTAATTTTTTTTCTCTCTCCACACTTTATTTCTTCGTTAGGTTCTATTTTTGTTTCGACAAAAAGGGAGAAGAAGTAAAACTTACATATGATTTCAAAACATACATCTAAGCTTAAGTTTTACGTATCATAACATTATATTTTGTCATCAACAAATAGGGGGAGATTGTTAATACAAGTAAACCGTAAAAGTGATTATTCATATTTAGCGATCTCTTTGTGTTTTGTTGATAACAAATATAAAGTTATCATAAGTAAAATTATAAGGATACATGTTATTTTTGTAAAGTATTTACTTATAGTCATTTAACATAAATTGTTGTAATAATTCATTTTGTTGCAATAGTTTATTAGGATGGGTAATATCCAAGACTCATGACCCATACCCATGGAGCTAATCCATAACCCATACCCATGATCATATGTCTAGATACATTGTATCTATTTGGGTACACATGACCCAAAGTCCATGACCCATGACCCATGATCCATGATCCATGATCTATAACTCAAATAAGAAGGAGCGTCCACGGATCCCTGGGAAAACACTGGACGGATTCGGGGAACAGTAGACATTTTTGCCTATAAATAGTGAGCCATTTCTTCATTGTTCCTCACCCCTCTTCTTACAAACTCTCTCATATATTACTTCTCTCTTATAATCTCAGATCTCTTGATCTATATAGTAGTTCTTCTTTCTTTTGTTGTGATTCTCATATAGGTCCTTCTTAAAGGCGAGATCATGAGATACTACAAGTCATCCGAGCAAGGGGTCCTTTATTGATTTGTTCCTTCACAAGATTTCTGTAGCAAGATCTTGTATTTCATATTTCACATAGTTGTTTTGTTATAGTTGTGTTGGTTTTTTCCTCCGTGTTAAGGAATCGGTATTTAGCTTTGTACCAGAAAAAGTGTAAGCGACGTTGTGAGGCTTCTCCGCCGAGTTGAAGGAGCTTGTTGACATAGTGCTTGAACTCTCGAGTAGGTGACTCTGGGAGTGGAGTAGGGCAAGGAAGGTGTCCTTGTAGCCAAACCACTATAAATCGGTTGTGTCATTACTTTCTATCCTTTACCTTACTTGCTTTCATTTCTTACATTACTTATTGCTTTATACTTTTTATCCATCCATACGAATTCACATAAGATCGAATCAAAAGTTTTTTAAACTAAACTTTAAATCGGTAAAACTATTCAAACCCCCCCCCCCCCTTCTAGTTTTCCACATGGATAATTATCCATTTAACCTTGGGCTATTGGCAGTTTTACTCCTTTAAGTTTTATACTTCCTATTTTGGCCACATAAGTACCTTTTTCATATAAACTACATACTAACACAATATTAGGCTATAACTTATAACATTAATAACTAATATAATACTTCTAATAACATAATATAATACCTTAACGGAAACAAGTGTAACAATATCATCACAATATATTCATCAAAATAGATTCGATGGTTTATGTGTTTGTACCATAAAACACAAGGTTTTTTATGTTGGGCCATAAAACATAACGGGTTTAGTTGTACCTAAATAAGGACTCGATATTTAGCTTAATATCAGATAAAGTATAAGCGACTTGAGGATCGGTGGTGTTCGGTTAAGTATATATATAATATATAATAGCGATACTTAACAGACCAATTAGTCAATTCGCTCTCTAACCGAGAGTGAAAATCCCAAACGGTAAAAGAAAGTCAAACTATATATATTTCCGGAAGTAGTTAATATTCCCGGGTCGTTAATGTCCCAACGAAGTGTGAAACTGAAAATCAGATTCGATTCGTGATCGGGTGATTGAATAGATATTTTTGATTTTGGTATTTAAAATGGAATACATAAACAAGGAAGAAAACAAAAGCACATAATTCAAGAAAACAAAGCACAATTAAGCTCTAACGCAAACTAAACTCAAAACGGGCCTTTAACGGGAACTTAACGAGCGTGAAAACCTAAATTATCAAATTTAACCCTAAAAATGCAAATTTAATTTCTAAAAGTCCTAAATGATTAAAAATAATTTTATAAAAAAGAATTATATTTTTATGATTTTTATTTTATTTATTATTAATTAAAAACACTTTTAATCTAAAAATATTATTAAAAATACTAAACTATAAAAGAAAAATCTGAGAAAATTATGGAAAGTACTTTAGGCAATTAAGAATCTAAAAAAAATAAAATGGGAGATCCAACTTATTTGAATAAGCTGGAAATAAGCTAATAAGGGAAATAAGTAAAATTGGAAAAAGGTAGTTAAATAAAGATTGTATGCACCCCATAACTGTACGTCCCTAGGGCGCAAATGGTAAAGGGTGTGTGTGGAAAGTCTTGGTTGAGCCTGGTTCACCCTTGGCTTCCTAGTTTCCCAAGTTTTTTATTTTTGCAAATATTATTTTCGAAATTTAAAGATAAGCTTTTAGTGTTTTACCTTGATCCTACCTCAAACAAGGATCAATTAAGCTCGAGGAGCTACTCTACAAGCTCCAGCTTATCAACTGATAAGCTGGTGAGATCCCATAAGCCCTTCCAAGTCCGGCTTATCTTCCAAAGTGTTGAGTATATTTTAGCCAAATTTTATTTTTGGTCACGTATGAGTTAATGTTTAATTTGTCTAAAATGCATATTTCATTTTATGGTTAATTTGTCAAAAAGTGTTGAGTATATTTTAGCCAAATTTTAGTTCAAATTTAATTCAATCAGCATACACATATGAGTGAATGTTGATTGATCAGTAGGTTTACAAGCTTTGTTTCAGCTTATTTTTTTGTCTAAGTAGCTTTTAATAATCAAATAGATTAGTTTTATAAACTTTTGAGTCATTTTTGCAAGTTTTATAGTCTTAATTTGAGTCTGCAAGTTCTTGTTTTCCTAAACCAAAAATCCAAAAATAGTAGTGTAATTGACCTCTTTTCACAGCTTATTTTTAAGTTCAAAATTAGTCCAAAATTCTTAAAAATTGGTTTTACGAGTTCATTAGTTGATAATCTTCATCTGTTTTTAGGTTTTACTTTTTAGCTTTAGCTTTTGGTAGCTTAAATTTAGCTTAGAAAGTAGAGGTTCATTCTGTTTTAAAGTCTAAACTGTCCTGTTTATCTGCTTATTTTTAAGCTTAATTTAAGCTCAAAATGTTTAAAAATGATTTTTGAGTTCATTGGACTATAAGCTCTGTTGTTTTCAAGGTTTTATGGATTAGCTTATTGGTTTGGTGGCTTATTTTGTAGTTTTAATATGCCCTCTCAGGTTGTTTTCCTAGCAGTTTTAGTCTAAATTGCTTATTTGTTGATTTGAGTTTTTGGCTTTTTGAGAAGGAAAATGATATAGGTGACTAATTTGTATGCCTAATAATGAGACTAATTCATACAAAATATGACAAGTGGAGGATGCGTTTTCTCTCTCTTGATGATAACCTTTGATTATGCTATGTGTTTTGATCTATTTGTTAGGCATGTGTTTTAGGCATGCCAATCACTTCTCTATTGAAAATTGCTAATTAGAGTTTAGAACTGCTTATTAGATGTATTTTTAGGTTTTAGAAGCTTATTTGAGTTAAGCACAAGCTTATAGAAGCTTGTGCCTAAAATCAGTTTAGCCTTTTAGCCCTTAACTTAGTTTAGTAATCTGTTGTGCTTTCTAGCTTTTTCCAGCTTATATCTAAGTCTTAAAATTTTTGTTTTCATAAAAGTTTTTTACTATCATCTTATCTTTAAATATCGAAAATAAGTTTTGCAAAAATAAAAAACTTGGGAAACTAGGAAGCCAAGGGTGAACCAGGCTCAACCAAGCCTTTCCACACACACCCTTTACCATCTGCGACCTAGGGACTTACAGTTATGGGGTGCATACAATATTTATTTAACTACCTTTTTCCAATTTTACTTATTTCCTTGTTAGCTTATTTCCAGCTTATTCAAATAAGTTGGATCTCCCATTTTTTTTTTAGATTCTTAATTGCCTAAAGTACTTTCCATAATTTTCTCAGATTTTTCTTCTATAGTTTAGTGTTTTTAATAATATTTTTAGATTAAAAGTGTTTTTAATTAATAATAAACAAAATAAAAATAATAAAAATATAATTCTTTTTTATAAAATTATTTTTAATCAATTAGGACTTTTAGAAATTAAATTTGCATTTTTAGGGTTAAAATTTGATAATTTAGGTTTTCACGCTCGTTAAGTTCCCGTTAAAGGCCCGTTTTGAGTTTAGTTTGCGTTAGAGCTTAATTGTGCTTTGTTTTTTTGAATTATGTGCTTTTATTTTCTTCCTTGTTTATGTATTCCATTTTAAATACCAAAATCAAAAATATCTATTCAATCACCCGATCACGAATCGAATCTGATTTTCAGTTTCACACTTCGTTGGGACATTAACGACCCGGTAATATTAACTACTTCCGGAAATATATATAGTTTGACTTTCTTTTACCGTTTGGGATTTTCACTCTCGGTTAGAGAGCGAATTGACTAATTGGTCTATTAAGTATTGCTATTATATATTATATATATACTTAACCGAACCACCATCGATCCTAACGGTCGCTTATACTTTAGTCCGATATTAAGCTAATATCGGAGTCCTTATTTAGGTACAACTAAACCCGTTATGTTTATGGGCCAAACCCCAACATAAAAACCTTGTGTTTTATGGTACAAACACATAAACCATCAAATCTATTTTGGTGAATATATTGTGATGATATTGTTACACCTGTTTCCGTTAAGGTATTATATTATGTTATTAGAAGTATTATATTAGTTATTAATGTTATAAGTTATAGCCTAATATTGTCTTAGTATGTAGTTTATATGAAAAAGGTACTTATGTGGCCAAAATAGGAAGTATAAAACTTAAAGGACTAAAACTGCCAATAGGCCAAGGTTAAATGGATAATTATCCATGTGGAAAACTTGAAGGGGGTGGGGTTGAATAGTTTGACCGATTTAAAGTTTAGTTTCAAAAAATTTAGATTCGATCTTATGTGAATTCGTATGGATAGATAGAAAGTACAAAGCAATAAGTAATGTAAGTAATGAAAGCAAGTAAGGTAAAGGATAGAAAGTAATGACACAACCAATTTATAGTGTTTCGGCTACAAGGACACCTTCCTTGCCCTACTCCACTCCCCGAGTCACCTACTCGAGAGTTCAAGCACTATGTCAACAAGCTCCTTCAATCGGCGGAGGTGAGAAGACCACAACGTTCGCTTACACTTTTTCCGGTACAAAGCTAAATACCGATTCCTTAACACGGAGGACCAAACCAACACAACTATAACAAAACAACTATGTGAAATTTGAAATACAAGATCTTGCTACAGAAATCTTGTAAAGGAACAAATCAATAAATGACCTCTTGCTTGGATGACTTGTAGTATCTCATGGTCTCGCCTTTGAGAAGGACCTATATGAGAATCACAACAAAAGAAAGAAGAACTACTATATAGATCAAGAGATCTGAGAATATAAGAGAGAAGTAGTATATGAGAGAGTTTGTAAGAAGAGGGGTGAGGAACAATGAAGAAATGACTCACTATTTATAGGCAAAAATGTCTACTGTTCAGTGTATTCCCAGGGATCCGTGGACGCTCCTCCTTATTTGAGTTATGGGTCATGGACTTTGGGTCATGGGTACCCAAATAGATACAATGTATCTAGACATATGATCATGGGTATGGGTTATGGATTAGCTCCATGGGTATGGGTCATGAGTATTGGATATTACCCATCCTAATAAACTATTGCAACAAAATGAATTATTACAACAATTTATGTTAAATGACTATATGTACATGCTTTACAAAAATAACATGTATCCTTATAATTTTACTTATGATAACTTTATATTTGTTATCAACAAAACACAAAGAGATCGCTAAATATGAATAAACGCTTTTACGGTTTACTTGTATTAACAATCTCCCCATTTTTGTTGATGACAAAACAGAATGTTATGGTGAGTTAAACTTAAGCTTAGATGTATGTTTTGAAATCATATGTAAGTTTTACTTCTTCTCCCCTTTTGTCGAAACAAAAATCGAACCTAACGAAGAAATAAAGTGTGGAGAGAAAAAAAATTAGTATAATCCACTAAGGACTAACTCCCCCTTGATGGTAGCTCCCCCTAGAATTGGACGTCAAGTGAGAAAATATAATACCTACAAAGAAAAGGTTAGTAGTAACATGCAATAAAATCTTGTATGGGACGAGAAACAAGATGGAGAGCCAAGGTATGTAAACAAAGCCTTGTAATAAAATGACAATGTGTAGTGGTGTATAGGCCACATACAAAAATATAAAAACTAAGAACAAGGTTTGTTCTTTAAAATGACTCAAAAGAAAAAATAGAGAAAATAGTAATATCATTCCTTCCATGCTTGCATAAGGTTAATTATGGAAGTTTTTGTGAGTGATGATGTTGATGCGATCAAGGACATGGTTAAGTATGAATCGCATCTCATCCCTTATTTCCATTGCAAGTTCCCTAGTGGATTGGCAATGTTCACAATGTAAATGATGTGGGTATTGTGTGTAGATGGTTTCCGGGTAGGTCTGATTTGTGGAAGGTGGAATATGTGGTGGAAAAGTTGGAGCAGGAGGACGTTGTGGAGATCTTCTAGTCTTTTTAAACCGTAACTGCTTCATGGCGTGCAAGGAGCTTCACAAGTTTTGTGATCATACTTTAAAGAAGGTTCGGGATGGGTTAACATATCGGTTTAGGAGATTCATGAAGGCATAGGGTCGAAGAAGAGGTGGAATTCTAGGGACAAGAGGGATGTGAAGAAGATCATTACAAGGATTGATGAAAGGTTGTTTCGTCGCGATCAGATGAGGACTTTAAGCTTCGTGGGTGGACGTCAGAGCATATCTCTAACAGGCTATCAACGTCCAGAAAGAACTCCTGGTGTTATTGACGGACTTCCTGGTACTCCTTGATTTGTTTCTTTCATTAATATTTGGATGTGTTGATCTATACTTGACTATAGCTTGTACACACATAACAGTGTACAACCCGTACATGTAATGAAAGGACCATGTGGTACGCTTCAGTGCCACAATCCTATAAAAGGAGCGAAAGCTTCTTACTTTTGAGTAAAACTTATCAAAACTTTCACTTTTTAATGTTTTGATCAAAAGAATAAGTACTTCCCCTTATGATTTTCAAAACCTCAAAAGTTAACATCACTTGTTGAGGGGGAGTATTTGCTTAAAACTTTGTTCACAAATTGTTCTTCGTGGAAATCTTCCCACAAAACTCGAAATGGACATATTTGATATCAAAATTTCGTCAAAAATAACATTTATATGCCATTTTTTAGGGGGAGAAAAATTATGTGATAAGAAATATGTTGTGAATTGCTATTGAATCTTCGTGCTAAAGACTTAAGCAATGAATTGACGAGCTCTTAAATGTTAGTAACTCGAAAAGACTTGTCCAGGACCGGTAATAATTTCAAGCTAGTTCGCTAGTGATGTAAACGTGTCTCGCAAAGGACTTGTCCTAGTAGAATGTACCATTCGAGAAACTCTTGGTAGACATGAACCTTGACGGGTCAAACCTCCTCACCAAGGAGTATATAAAACTTCAAGCTGACCTAGTCAGTGATGTAACCGTGTCTCGCGGGGAATTGTCTATCTTGAGTTTATCAATTCAAAAGTGCGCGCTCTTCTCTGACCATGCAGATTTCTGTCAAAATACTTTAGCACGTGTGGAGGGGGAGTATTTCTGCAAAATATAAAAACTCGCATAGTGGTACAAAATGTTTTTTAATCATAAACACTTTGAGAGATTTTTCAAGAAAATGGTCCTATGGCAACATAGGTTAGTCATGGAGTTATAAGGTGACTAAGGTTAGGAATAACCGTCCTATGATCCGCCAGAGCCGGAGGGATCTACCCAAGGAAACCACCAATAGTTAGAATTTAGAAGTCCTTATGTATGATTATAAAAAGTAGAAAATGAGAATCGGAGAAAGAAGGAGTTGAAGAATTAAAAAGAAACGTAATTAAAAGGGTGAAAAGAAATATCCCTCCAGATTATTCAACTTAGGGCATACACCGGGTTCAATTCATATGATACTGGTTATCACTTGATGACACCGGTATTGAAGATTAAAGTCGTCATGGACCCAGTGACGCATGCACTAAACCTTCTTAGCCATTCAAGTTTCTCTCAATAGAAGCTTGTTTCATTCTCACAGGGAACCCTACGTAAGATATCGGCTTTCTGTTAGAGATTGCTGGCATTGAAGAAGGAGACCCTCTCCCTAGTCTCCGCTCAGGAAAACCAAAGCGCACTATTAAGTCTAGAGCCACGAGATTCATCAAAAGATCTCTTAGGAACACTTGACATTTCATCACTTTTCGTTCAACAATAAGGATGCAAGTGATACATTCTAGAGTCCTTCACAGATCTTAGCAATTTGTCGAGAACATTTATGAGGGGTTCACAACTCTGATCCTCAGTGATTGAATGGAAACTCCTGCCAGGGTCAACATCAAAAGTACTCGACAGCAGGTCACTTTGGTAACTCCTAGTGGGTTACGCTTAGTATTGTCTCAAACAGTCTACAGTCATGGGGTGATGCTTCGGTGTACCTCAACGACTCACCTGAACCGTAGATGTACTTCGGTATATCGTGTTAGCCTTCTTGAGGGCATCCGGTTTCAGAACACCTTTGCTAGAATTAAAGATGTGTCTTCACATTATGCTGTTGACACTCTCGAAGTTCGAACTTGTAAGTGATGGAAATCCTGCTAAGGACATTCCTTTCAAGAATCGAGTCCTGAATATGTGGGTCATTACTTGAACTTGTTCAATGTAATGGAATCAAGGCATTCATCAGTAGAACAATTGTAGTAATCAATTTTTTATTAAAAGATTGCAATGATCAATTGGTGTTCAGACTTATCTCTGGAGATGTTGCTGGCTTTGATGGATGCTCGCGGGAGGAAGAGATCGTGCTGATTCTCCACATGCTCATACCAAAAACATCACAAAATAATTTCTCTCAAAATCAAAGCCAACACAAAGTCATAATGATTCTTCATCAAATCAAAGAATCTACAAATTTATAAAGACTCGAGAATTACTTCACATCTGGAATTCATTGTCAAATGAGCGTGTGAGCATGTTGGAGAAAGACGTGGAGACGCTGGAGCAACGAAGCTAACTTGTGGCTGACAACAACATACTATCACAACCACCACAAAGAACAAAGAATTAAAGAACAAAGAAATCAAAGATGTCAAAGCAGAACACTTCAAAAGAGACAAGATCCCTACACTGGGAGATTGTTGGAATCAAGGCACTTCTTCTCACAAGAAAGAAGAATGTCAGAAGACGTCAAAGAAACTTTTACATCAGCACCAACAACGTTTCAAATTACTTAAGACATTAATTACCAACACTTAGGGGGAGATTGTTGGAATCACTCCTAAAGTATATTTCAAGTGTTTGTAATCAATATGTAATATGTTGCTTAATTAGGCTTTTATGTTTGTATTTAAGGAAAGGCTTATGTAGAAAGCCCATAAGCCTTGACCCAAGCCCAATAAATAGTGAAAAAGACTAGATGTGTTGCCCTAGTCATCTTCCCTATAAATAGTCTTGTAAACCTTCCTTAGAAGGTTGGTTGTTCACTTTCACTTAATTCCTAAGCCTAAAGGTTATTATTCATACATGTGTTTTGTGTCTCGTGTTCAACCGATCTATCTCTATCTCATTTCTAACATATTGATGCTTATGTTACAATATGGTGACCTAACACTCTATATGCTTGGTGCGAGAGTGCAACACCGGGATTCTTACTAAGTCAATAGCACCTTTATTGTCGCATAAAATGGCTATGTCACTTAGATGAATGTCGTAGTCAACTAACGCTTGTTTCATCCATAGTGCTTGTTGGTATGCTTTGCCGGCGAAGACATATTCGGATTCGGTAGTTGATATGGCCAATGTCATTTGCTTCTTCGAGAACCCAGATGTCAAACAATATCCCATAAAAGTACATATACCACTTGTACTCTTGCGGCCAACATAATCAGCTGCATGGTCAGAATCCGCATATACAATAGTTTCTACCCCCGTTCCTTTAGGATACCATAATCCCAATTGAGTCGTACCCTTAATTTATCTAAATATTCTTTTGACTGCATCTAGATGTGAAGTTTTAGGGTCTTCTTGAAACCTAGCACATAGATAAACACTAAACACGATATCCGGCCGAGTAGTCGTAAGATAGAGAAGACTACCAATCATACCACGGTATTTGGTGTTATCAACGGATTCACCGTCTTCATCTTTTGTAAGTTTAGTATCGGATGACATTGGTGTTCTTATAGGTTTTTACTCTTCTAAACCAAATTTCTTTAACATTTCCTTTATGTATTTGGATTGATTAAAATGTAGGATTGTAAATATTATTGTGTTGATGATTTGGGTGGTCTTTGATGATGGAAATACATGTTAGCCATTTAGAGAGATAAAGAGATGAGAGGGTGTTCTTGGTAGAGACTTGCTTTACAAAAAGTGAAAGGTTAGATTATGAGAAGCACCACCCCTTCCATGGATAGAAGGGGTATTTATAGTTACAATGAATACGTCCTCCTATCGGACTGTGGATCAGGCATACAGTGGGTAAAGACCCGTCCTTCCTCCACGGTGTTACACTAAACTATTCTACGCTGCTAATTAACTAATTAACTACAAAACAACGTAAATAACTACAAGTCCACGAGCTAACATATGCTAGACCATAATTGTGGTGACCGACACTTTAACATGGAATTTACAATTCCTAACAATCTCCCCCTAAGGGAGGTCACCCCATGAAATATATTTTGAATCTAGCATTCTTTATTTTACTTTAGTTCCCGAGCTCGTAGACTTCAATTCTTCAAGTTTCGCAATCTTTGTGCATTAGTAGCGATTCTTCAAAGTCCGCATAATTTGTACTTTCAGTGGAGGTCTTTAACTGATCCACATCTTTGATGATATTTGAGCTTTCATTGAGATCATCAGCCACAGTAAATCTCTGGATCACCCTTTATTGTGTTGCCATCATGTGATGTTGTGACTTTCGGACCGACATGCTCACACTTTCTGGATCATGACAACTTTTCATCGAGTAGCGAAGCTTTACTGACTCATGATATTTGCGGCGTATGCAAAAAACATAGTATAAAAATATCGAGCCAGATTCATGCTGATATGCACAAGTCTGATCAATCGCGAACCGTCAAATGTACCGCAAACAACAAGTTAGCAATAACACATACGAAAGTGTCTTTGATCACTTTCGTTGAATTGAGGTACACGGCCCACGGTTCCCCGGATCAAGATAAGTACTCTTACTGTGATCAGGTATAATTCCGAAGAATATCCGTGACAGGGTTTCGCAGCTGTTCTAGCTGTTCTCAAACCGGAACGTCTCAAAGAAGACAACACGGAATGAGTGTACTAGCGAATTTGTGATTCACTGATTGATGAAAAATTGATTTGAAAAACAATCGCGTATTGCTTGAAGAAAGAGTTTGGCAATACGACGAAGGTTTTATAAGAAAGATCAATTTTCAATCAAAAATACTTTTTGTATCTCAAAAGAGTACACATTCGATGTGCTAGAAAAAAGAAGAAATTTGCACATCGAACAGTTTTTCCAAAAGCATTTTTTTAATCAGAGATACTTTTTGAGTTTGAAATATGAATACACATTCGATGCACTAGAGAAAAGAAGATTTGCACATCGAACGGTTTTTCCAAAAGTATTCGTCAATTCATTACCTGGACCAAGGTTGATTCACGAGTGAATCGCCCCATCGTTTCTATCCAGTTGTCACAAGCTTGATCTTTTGAAAAGATCTCACATGTCACCCACCAAGAGCTTGTTTGATTTTGGCTCTAGAAGGCTTTCCATCTTCATCGTGAATATTTAACATATCACTCGGATGTTCTGGAAATACCACAAGGATAATGCGTAGGACTCTTAATATACACTCACTTTCCACATTATGGGAAACAGTAAGTCTTCAAGAATAATGTGTCCTAATGAGATATTGTGGATGATCTCATGGCTCTAAACTCAATTGTGCACTTTGGTTTCCTATGTCGGAGATTAGGGAGAGGGTCTCCTTCTTCAATATCAACAATCTCTAAGAGAAAGTCGATAGATAATGTAGGTTCCCCGTGAGAATGAAACAAGTCCTTTTAAGAGGAACTTGAGTAGCTTGGGAAGTTTAGGTGCAGTGCGTCACTGGGTCCATGACGTCTTGTCTTCAATACCAGTGTTACCTTAGTAACCACTAGTAGCATATGTATTGAACCCGGTTTCTGCCCTAAGGTTGAATTATTGGAGGGCTATTTCTTTTCACCCTTTTTCCATTCATTTCTTTTTCATTCTTCAACCCCTTCAGTGCTTACCGAGACTTCATAACTAGAACCTTGTTGGGTTTATTCCAGTTCTAGCTCTATCTCAGTCCGCACTCTTCCTATATCTCACTTTTCTCCTTTTTTCATCATACCTAAGGACTCTACACTATCTAGTGGATTGTCCCTGGGTAGATCCCTCCGGCTCTGGCGGGATCGTGGGAACGAACACCTAACCTAACCATCCTTATAACACCATGCATAAAGTAAATTGGTCGGTCTTTGGTATTGTTCTTTCCTTCTCGAAACCAATTGAAAAATCATTTTGGAAAATCAATCAAGGTACTTGTGATATAAAATCAAAATATTTTGTACCTTAATTGTTTTGATCATTTTAGAAATGCTCCCCCTCAACATGTGCATATGACTTTGAAATTGTTTAGCACATGGAGGCAAGAATTCTTTGAAATAATTTCTTGATCACAATTTCCAAGGAAAAAAGCCATTTGATTTTCTTTGGTAAATTCTCCCCCTCAATATGTGGGTAGGATATTTTTAAATCATTTTATCACATAGAGGAAAAAGTTCTTTTGAAGCACATCCACGATCACAAAAGCCATTAAGAAACCATTAGAAGATCAATCAAGGTACTTTATGTTGAAACATAGAATCTATTGTACCTTGAAAGTTTGTTTTCTTTTGAAATGCTCCCCCTCAATATGTGCTTCGAGATTCGAAAGCGTTTAGCACATATGGGAGAGCAGTATGCACATTTGAATCAAAATGATCATCTTTAATCAAGTTTCATTATTAAATCACAAATTCTCCCCCCGATCAAAAATATCAAACCCTTTGAGATTTTGGATCTCAAGTGATTTAATAAGGTTTAGAAAACATGAGAGAATATGTGCCTTGTTTAAATACTCATCTTGTTTTTGGATAAATGCTCCCCCTCAACATGTGCATTATGTATTAGAAATCGTTTGACACATGGAGGCATGAGTGCCTTTAATGGACTAAAACCAATTCCATTTAAACAAATTTGAGATTTAAATCACGATCTCTCCCCCGATCAAAAATTTCAAACCAATTGAGATTTTTGATCCCAATTGATTTAAATCATTTAGAAAATTTTGGGGAAAGACATGGCAAGATTTGATTTTGAAAAATGATGGATAAGGATCAATATAAGACATTAAATATTGTTAGTGTCAGGTATGATAGTTTTTTAAGAGATCTTTAAGTAAAATAAAACAATTTCACAATCAAACAAGAACAGAAAAAAATTTATTTTGAAAGATCTTGATTCTAAAGAAAAATCATACCATGACTTAACATTAAATCTTTAGATCACCACATTAATACGTACAAACGGACTTTTATGAAGAGATATCGTTTGAAAATATTTTATTTTAAATCACTCTCCCCCTCAATCGATGACCGTAGTCGATGATTGAGTGACTTAAGTTTTGATAAATTGAAGTCCGGTGATTTTCAAAAATAAGTCCAATTAATTTTCAAAACAATATTTTCCATTTTCAAAACAATTTAATCAAAATTTTTTTTTTCAAAATTGTTTAAAAATGATATCCTGCACAAAGATACGTTCGGTGGTTGAGAAGCTTATGTTGTTGCTGTATGGTTTAGAAGAAAAACCGTCTGCTGATGCAGTGAGACTTCTTACGTTGCATTATAAAGCCAACTGAGGTCAAATTAAGCTCCGTTTCTTCATTTGCTGATGAAGAAAACCATCTGCTGATGCAGTGAGACCTCTTACATTGCATTTTTCCATGCCAACTCTCCATAGAAGTCCAATTAAGCTCCGTTTCTTCATTTGTCAACCCAAGATATAGTTACCCTTTCCTTTCGGCATCCAATCATCTTCATTTGTGGGATCCGGATCGGGAACATTCTTATATACCAATATACCTGCATATGTTAGTGAACACACATACAGATATATGGTGGTCGACGTCACCCAAACAGCAATCGACTAATAAAAATCAATCCAACATAACAATCAGTTCATATAAGGTATGGGATTTATGTGTTTATCAAACTCCAATCATCTAATCCTAACAATCATATCCTAAATTCCTAGTCCTTCGACATAGGCAAATATCATTTTTAATTACGCACGTAGGATAATTAAGAAAGCCCGTTAGATGATGTAAATTTGAAAACATTCTCCCCCTCAATCAATGACTCATTTTATGAAAAGTTTAAAAGCGCTGAAGTCATTGATTGAGTTTTCAATTTTTTCGAAAACTCTGAAACTGATTGATTTTCAAGCAACTCATTTACCACCACTTTTTGAAAACAAAAAATATTTTTCAGAAGAATTTTAGACGGAAAAACATTTGTGTAGGAACAGCAGTCCTTCGACATACTTTCCTCAAATAGTTTTAGGATAAGTGCACGAAATTATAGAAAATTGGTTTAGCCAGCACTTTCCTTCCTTGAAGAGCGGGTTGCTATCTGAAATAATAGCAAACCATGGTTTAAGCACGGGTTACAGTCTGAAGTAACTGTAAGCCATTTTTTGAAGCGCGGGTTACAGTCTGAAATACCTATAAGCCATAGTTTGTGACATGTTTTGAAAAGAATATTTACACCTTCTGCTCGAACTTCATCTATGGTCCCGTGCCATTATTGAATGACATTTCTAAGACCGCAAATGTTATCGATACCAGAAGACATGTCTTTGAAAAACAATAATTTTGGTATTTTTCAAATTTTCTAATTTTTATGGGTTTTTGTTGGTTTTATATTTTTCTATTTTCTTTTTGTTGGTTTTATATTTTTGTATTTTGTTTTTGATAAATATTTACAGTGATAGAGTAGATGATATAGTTTAAGAGGATGATGAAATGAGTACCGAGATAAGGATGTCGAACATCACGTCGTAGAAGATAGAATTCGTCATCTCTTAAACTTCCACCATCAAAGCTTTCGAGGCTCTTGAAAAGAAGAAATAGAGCCTTTAAGAATGTGAGACTTTGGAAGCTTCCCCCCAAACCGAAAATCCTTTAGCTGAGCAGATTCAAAGCTCTCTTTCAAGCTTCCCTTAGCTAGGTGTACGAAGAAGCACACCATTATCATCGATCTTGCTGCTCCTTTTAAGAATAATCACCGTGATTCTTCGTTCGAGGTTATATCATCCAAATGAACAACAACAACGTATCATCCCACATTTAAATAATCTTCTCAAGTTCCTTTTCCACTGAAGTCTGAAGCAATCCATTCCAAAAGGTGTCAAGAGACCACTTTCCCCAAGTAGATGAATTGATGCAGTCAGTCTCTTAGACTAGAGCTCACGAACCCGAATACACATATACCCGAAGACAGAGAAACTTATACCGTCGAAGTAGCAGATTAAGTCCAATAGCCAAAGAATAACACCGATGTATACTTTTCTCTCCCCCTGAAGAAAGTGTATGAAGGTCAAGAACCCGAAGTAACCGAATGCCCAAAGAGAGAAAAACCGATAACATTGAAGAAGCAGGCCGAATCACTGATTTTCTCTGCGGAGGACTATCTCTGCGGATTTCAACTCCGGAATAAGTGATTATATCTCTGAATCACTGATTAAGCACTCAAGTGAAACAGCTGAGCGTCCCCAATGTACACAATCTCTCTCCCCTGATGATTGCGATAGCATCGAAATCATCACACACTTGTGTACCTCTTTTATCTTCAGAAACTAACTCTTCCATCTCTTCCCCCACATAGTTGGAATAAGAACACTAAGCGCCATGAGTAAAACCTTGAGTTTCTCTGCGGTCATGACATATGTCTTCCCGGGATATCTTCAATCACTTAGAAGAATTAAGTTCATCAAGTTTACTCGCGTTTAGATACGTGTCTCCTTCCCCCTTGCTGGTTTTGATACTTCAGAATCAGCAACACATTGTAAGCCCAAATACTTGAACTCTGTTGAGAAGATCGCTTGAAGTCATTGTGAGAATCAACTTGCTGAAGAACAGTGTGAGCAAATCTAATTGGGTATTAAATCTGACTTTTCACTCTCCCCCAATTAGTGCTCTCCCCTAAACCGACAATCTTTATGATGAATGCTTGAATTAAGAAGAAATCTTTAGATCGTTAAATGCAACTCGTCTTTAGTCTTCTAACATGTAGCAGAGAATGTAGAACCGACTGTAGACTCGACCTTCTTTATGATTGTCCAATTGGGGAATAGAAAGTCAACATCTTCAACTCACCGAATGCATTCATGTTACCTTATATGTAGCAAATTTCCTTAACTAAAATCCCTCCCAATCAAACAAGAACAGAAAGATGTTCATCAAAGAAATCAGCCCAAAAACTATAAGCACTTTGTCATTTAATCATATCAACCCATGAAGATGTCAACCAATGGCTCTTAGAAGAAACTCTATGTAGAAATGACCCGATAAGAAGAAGCTCGGTTTTTACATGAGTTTGGAGTCGTTTGACCATTTATTCTCTAATAACAATAAACCATGCAGAATTATCATACTTCTTCTCCCCCTCAAGGATTGCATACGGAGATGCCATTCTTGATTGAATAAGTGAAATCATCCAAATGTAGTCTATTCACACTTCTCCCCTGTAAAATTAGCACATGATGTCGCTATCGTCATTATAGTTGAGCAAGTGGAATAAGAAAACAATCAACGGTAGCCCGGTTCACTTGATAATCGAAAGCACATGGAAAAAGCATGAAGCATGTTGATGAGAATGGTCATAATAGAGAAGATTTCTCTTCTTCAGAAGATAAAGCGCACTGACACGTACACTTTTCTTTTCTTTGAGGAACGAGGCTTGAACTGTTGTGTACAAACGTCATTTTCTCTCTCTTTTCTTCATCTCTTGGCAAAACATATAATCAACCCCATTATCATTCAGTAGGCTCTTTGTAGTGACAACTGATGGAGAGAACCCAATATGATGAATTTGACCCTGAAGTGAACTAACCCGAACTCGTGACTTAAACTTACACATATGTAACAAAGAGCGGTGCCGATTTCCATTAGCATCTCTAAGTACTCTCTAAGTAATCTATACTCTTCAACCAACCAACCATCAAGTATAAGACGTACATCACCTCTTAAAAATCCACAATTGAATGTGACACTAAGCACTACAACGTAACTCCTTAAAGTGATAGTTATTTTGTGGTGGTAAGAGCCCAATTCCCCTAAGTGGTAAAAGAAAAGGTAAAAGACACCCAACAATAACTAGATTTCCAAGTCTTTGTTTTTTATAATAAGCTCGAACAAGGATCTTGAAGAATCTTCATCCAACCATCCCCGATACCTTCAGATACTAAGTACACTTGCCCGTGTCATTTCACTTCAACCTCAAATAAATAATAGTGAATTAACGCCGTTGTCACATCTTCTAGTTAAAAGCTCAAATCTAGCCTCCTTTGTCGTTTTAAGTGAACTATGATAATTATTTTCATTCCGACCATGGTTAAAAGCACATAACCTCGTAAAACCATGTAATAGCCAAACTGCCATGACGAATATCCAAACACACATCCAATTCATGAAGTACACCCTTTTATCCCTTCTTCGAAGTAGAAACTGTAGCACCAGCATCAGATGAGACCTCGAAATACACTTTCCTTTTCCACAGGATGGTTCCATCATTACGGGATTTTACAACTATATGGTTTAAACCGAAAAATAGTTTCTTTTGCGGGATTTTACAAAACCAAGAATAAACCGTAAGATAGATCCGAAAATGCACTTTACTATTACCAGGATGTTTCCATTGTCACGGAATTTTACAAGTCTATGATTTAAATCGAGAAATAGATTCTTTCGTGGGATTTCACAAAATCAAGACAAAACCATAAACAATGTCAGCTTGACTGTGTTATAACAGCATTGGTTTCGGTGAATATCTGTTTTAGGGGATCATGCAGCGGTTCTTCAACAGTTCATTCTCCAACATCATAAACATCATCAACCATCCAATAAATATTCTGGTAAACACATCATTCACACATTCTGTCGGCTATTGCAGTGACAACATGGTGAAGTAAACCCGATATGCCAAACTTGATCATGAAGTAAAATTTCCCATATTTGTTACTTAAACCTTGTACTAATCCTCGTGGAAAAGAAACGGTGTACCTAATGTACAAAACCTCTTGACATTCTCAACTGAGTGAGACACCGAAGTGATAGCTACGTTGTGGGTTAAGTGAGAAAGAATCACAAACGTAACTAAATAGCCAAGTCTTTATCACCCTCTATAAATGCCCTAACAAGTCATCTTCGCGGAATGGTAGAAAGAAAGAAGACAAAATAAGTAAACGCGCCCGGAAATCTTCACTTCAAATCCAAATAAGAAATACCGAACAAACATCCCCGTAGACAATCTTTTTCAAATATTAACTCAAGCCATGAAATAATATTCTCAGTGAAAATATATAAACCAGAGTATCAAGCCTCATAGCACATCAAATCTCATCATCACTCCAAATCATATCGACAAATCTCATCAACCAATCCCATCATTAATTCACATAAATCCGATCTCAAATTGAGAAGCCCATCTGACCATCATACAAATCCAAGCTTCATGGCCCAATGTTCAAGTGAACTTGTATATCAATCACTTATACTCCCGTTATGGTAAATTTCATTTCTCAAACATTAAGCTCAAGCCGTGCATTTGTATCCACCGTGAAATATAATCATACCAAAAATACCACTCTTTACTCCAATATTAAATAAATTGTATCCAAAATTTTTTATTTAGAAAAATACGGATAACAATTTTTTCAGTTCATTCTTAGGATAACCATTTATTCAGCCCATGCCAAAATTCAGATAGTATCATTAAAGTCCAAACACGAAATATTCGTAGGTTTGGTTCAAACGAATCAGAGTTAGTTAGCATAGCCCAAATCCAATCTTTAACAAATACAAACCGGATCCAACTAAACACACGGGCCCAAATCCATACAAGTTACTAATAACAGGTTATATAAGATGAGATACCCTAAATATTAGGTTATTACTTTAACCCTAATCACAATAACCTTGTGATGTCCACCCCCTCCTCCTCGTTTCTCTCTCTCCTCAACTCAGATCTAACATCAACTCATAGAAAATAACTCATCTCATCACAACAATTCATCATCAAATACACTAAATCCGAATCATACAACATAAACACAACCACGAAATTAATATCAATTAAGTCTTCAGTCGGTGCTTGGTTCAAATCAAGAAAGTAAATGAGAAGCTTCAAGATCCAAACGGGGTCTCGGGTAGGTTTGAATATGTTGTTATGTGATTGTTGTTTGAAAGGTTTTGAACGAAACAAGAAAACGATTGTAACATGCTTGTTATGAGTCGTTTCTTATTTTCTTTCGAATATTAATAATGAGGTATAACCTCAAACAAAGTCTGTGATGATTTTTTCGTGAGAACCTGAAATGGTTTTGGTATATCTTTGAATACTCACGAATACAAATCTGAGATAAGTTCTTGAATGAGTTTTTCGTTGATAGATTGGACTTGTGAAGAGGTTTAAGAGATTGTTGTTGGGCTGTTGCAATTGGTTTCGAATCTGTTTTATAGATTCTTGACATTTCGATTTCTTTACAAGTATTCCATGGACCAATGATGTAATGGTACTGAGGTCGGTGGTATTTGGTTAATGGTATTGATTTGTGGTCAAGTCCTGTTGTGGTCACGGTCATTTGGTAAATGTTCTTTTAGGTCAACAAGTCGCTACTTCTTTTTCTGTCACAAGTTGCTAACCTGTTAAATAACAAGTCGCTATACGATTTTGTCAAGTCGCTACAGTCAAGTCGCTAGACCAAGTCACTGCGACTTGTAAAGACAAGTCGCTAGATTTTATGTGTGTCAAAACACACAAGTCGCTATTGTTTATATGAGTCAAGTCGCTACATGATTTTGAGTCAAGACGCTATTAAGAAACATAATGACCATTTTTTCGTTCAGCTTCATAGCAAACCCAGAAAACTTGCATAAAAATGCATCCTTTTTTTTACCCATTTTGACCATAGAAATTGACCAGTTTCAAAAAGACCCATAAAAATGCATATGGACTCCATATTTGACCTGTTGATGACCACGATTGACCACATATATGACCATATAATATGCATGAATTGGTACCAAAAACAGTAGAGAGATGATAAACGTCTGTTTGGACAAAAAAATTGACACAAGACAGGTTTTTTTTAACTTCAATACCAAAGGACTGTTTTGACCAAAAGTGATACACAAAACATGTTACAAACTGTTTCTCACATGAATAGGAACAAAAAAAGATTTTTTCGACCATAAAAAATAGTACCAAAATACTTTACACATGTATTAAAAACCAACATAAATCATCAAACAATGTAACCATGTTACGAAACCACAAAAATCAACACAACACAATAACCATGGCTCTTGATACCATTTGTAGGATCGTAAATATTATTGTGTTGATTATTCGAGTGGTCTTGGATGATGGAAATACATGTTAGCCATTTAGAGAGAGAAAGAGATGAGAGGGTGTTCTTGGTAGAGACTTGCTTTACAAAAAGTGAAAGGTTAGATTATGAGAAGCACCACTCCTTCCATGGATGGAAGGGGTATTTATAGTTACAATGAATACGTCCTCCTATCGGACTGTGGATCAGGCATACAGTGGGTAAAGACCCGTCCTTCCTCCACAGTGTTACACTAAACTATTCTACACTACTAATTAACTAATTAACTACAAAACAACGTAAATAACTACAAGTCTACGAGCTAACATATGCTAGACCATAATTGGGGTGACCGACACTTTAACATGGAATTTCCAATTCCTAACAAAAGAAGATACCATCTTCTAGTTGTTTGATTTGTAGAACAAGAAAGAAACTTAGTTCTCTCATCATACTCATTTCAAACTCATCATGCATGATTTTTGAGAAATCATTTCACATGTCTTGACAAGTCGATCCGAATATAATATCGACCACGTATATTTAAACAATAATTATATGGGATTCCTTTTTCTTTGTGAAAAGTGTATTATCAACTAACCCCATGGTATAGTTATTTTTTATTAAAAATGATTTGAGTCTATTATACCAAGCTTTTGGAGCTTGTTTACGACCGTAGAGAGCTTTCTTTAGTTTGTACACATGTTTAGGTTTTTTAAAATCGATAAAGCCCAAAGGTTGAGCTACATAGACTTCTTCATTAATAAAACCATTTAGAAAAGCACTTTTAACATCCATTTGAAAAAGCTTAAGATCATGAGCACAAGCATAAGCAAGAAGTATTCTTATAGACTCTAATCTAACCACAAGAGCATAGGTCTCATCAAAGTCTATGCCTTCTTGTTCATTATACCCTTGGGCAACAAGTCTAGCTTTATTTCTAGACACTACACCGTTTGCATCTAACTTGTTTTTATATACCATTTAGTTCCGATTATGGTTTGGTTATTAGGTGGAGGGACAAGTGTCCAAACATTGTTAGAAACAAATTGATTTACCTCTTCTTGCATAGCCATTACCCAACTTTCATCTTTTATGGCTTCTTGTGTAATTTTAGGTTCTATAGTTGAGACAAAACAAAATAAACTACTTTCGTTTTCGACTTGAGATCTTAAGGTTCTTTCATTTAACTTTCCTTTAACTTTTTCTACGGGATGATCTTTAGATTCTTTAATATTGATGATTTCATTGTTTAATGGTTCATCTTCTTTATTTATATTTTCTTTGATTTCTATGGCATCACTTTCGATTAACTCGTCATCGACAAGAGGTAGGGTAGGTTTGGGTGGACTTTCATCAAATCTTACATTTAAGGATTCTTCAACCTTCATGGTTTCTTTATTTAGTATAACATAAGCTTTACTATTAGGAGAGTAACCTAAAAAGATACCTTCGGTTGATTTAGGATCAAATTTAGTTAGGTAATCTTTAGTGTTAAGTAAGAAACATTTACTACAAAAAACTCTAAAGTGTTCTAGCGTAGGCTTTTTGCCTCGAAGTAAATCTTATGGAGTTTCACCCAAGAATGGTCTAATTAGGACACAGTTGAGTACATAGGTTGATGTGTCGACGACATTGCACCAAACTTATTGAGGAATAGATTGCTCATTAATCATGTTGCGACTCATTTCTTGTAAGGTTCTATTTTTCCTTTCAACTACCCCATTTGATTGTGGAGTGCGAGGAGCCAAGAAATTATGAGTAATACCATTAGCATCACAAAAGGCTCAAAATTGCACTTCATTATCAAATTCCCTACCATGATCCGTTCTAATTGACACTATAGGACTTCCTAGTTATCTTTGTATTTTCTTACTTAATATTTTAAAGTAATTGAATGTTTCAATTTGATTCTTTTGAAATTTCGTCCATGTGTACCTAGAGTAATCATCCACTATAACTAAAGTATAGAAGTTACCTCCATAACTTTGTATAGCGGATGGACCAAATAAATCAATATGTAGTAAATCTAGACACTTAGTTGTTGAGACCATATTTTTGGCTTTATGGCTAGCATAGACTTGCTTTCCTATGTTACAAGCATCACAGAAATGATGTTCATATTTAATTTGGGTAGGTCTCTTACTAGTTCCTTAGATGATAGCGATTGAAGAAGTCGCATATTGGCGTGACCCAATCTTCGATGCCATAAGGTTGAAGTATCATCCATAGAAGTAAGACACAATTTGTCTTTTGGTTCATTATCTATTTTATTGACATAGACTCCATGTTTTCTAATGCATCTTCCTATAGTAATACCGTTTTTCAATATTTTACTACCGGTTTCACTAAAAAGTATGTTGCACTTATTATCACATATTTGTCCTATACTTAGAAGATTGAAGTTTAGGTTTTCTAAGTGACAGACATCGTTAATGGTTAAAGATTTGTGAGAAATTGTAACTTTACCAATGATTTTGCTCTTGGTATTACCAAACACCACATTTTCTCCATAGAAGGATTCGTATGTGGAAACCAAGTCTTTGTTACCGGTCATGTGCCTCGTGCACCCGCTATCCTTGATCCATTCATCCGGATCTAGGTCGACCTTTAAGCACACCTAAGAAAACAATAAAATCAGAATTTTGGTCCCCATTTGTTCATGGGTCCATTAGTGTTATACATTTCATTCATGTTAGGCATATATGGAAAAGGTGAGAAAGCATTCCAAGGTGTAAAGTTTTGAAATGGAAAACCATTTTGTACATTAGTATTCCATCCTATTTGATGGTGGTTACTTCTCGGATAAACATTATTTGGTCTTCTTATAAATTTGTTTGGTTTAGAAAACGATGGACCTTTATTTTTCATCAAACTTTGATTTTGTTTTAGTAGAGGTGGTTGTTTGACATTTCTAACAGTAACATGGGTTGGTTTCTTCTTGTTAATAATAACAAAGTCGGTTCTGGATGATGTAGTTACATTATTTCTACTGTTTGCTGGTACAGACCCACGGATCCCTGGATTTGCACTAGACGGTTCCTTTTTCAAGGGATCCATGGGATCTGTGACTATAGTAGCTTGTTTTTCAATTGCTTTAACGAATTGTGTTTCATTAATCTCACTAGTTGATGCATTAAGTTCTTGAATACCTAAACCCTTTTGAATTTTTCCCGTTTTAACACTATCAAGTATTATATCAAGAGTATTAGTACTCATTCTAGCAATCTTGGAATCAAGTTTATAAACTAACGTTTGAAGTTGAACACAAAGCTCACATTCACCATCTATTTTCTTCCCCCTTTCTAAACATCTTAATTTATCTTTTAACTCAATGACTTGCTTTTCTAAACGTTCATTCTTGTTTTTCAAAATCTTATTTTTGTTAATTACTTTAGACTAATTTTGTAAAGTTTATCATATTCACGATGCAATGATTCATCATCTAATGATGAGCTACTCTAATAAAGAGATTCGGGACATACCTCGTTTGAGTCATTTGCCATGAGACAAATTTCTTCGTTCTCCTCCTCACTCATTCCCCACGAACCACTTATGAACGCCTTTTGTGCGTCACGTTTGGGACACTCACTAATGAAGTGATTAGGTTCCCCACATTTAAAACATGTGCGTTCGTCGCTTGCTTTCTTGTCGTCTTTGCCTTTCCGGAACCCCTTGTTTTCGTCATATGGTTGCTTGACATACCTTCCTTTTCTTCTAAAGAACTTCTTGAAATCCCTTACCGCCATGGCATACTCTTCATCATCACTTTCTGAAGAAGAGGTTTCTTCATCGCTTGAGACCATCTTGGCTTTTAAGGCAAGATATTTATGCTTCTCTTTCTTTTCTTTTGAGGCTTCAGAGTCTTTAGCATGGACAAGCTCATAAACATTTAGATTGCCTATGAGTTCGACAAGAGTGAGGATTGACAAGTCTTTGGATTCTTTGATGGCCGTCACCTTTGATCTCCACTTAGATGGAAGCGCCCTTAGATATCTCCTGACATGATTACGACTAGAAAAAGACTCATCAAGTGCTTGTAATGAAGTAATGATAGTATTAAAGTTAGCAAAAGAATTATCTATACTATCCTCATCCGATATAGAAAATTGTTCATATTGTTGAACAAATAAATCTATTTTGTTTTAACTTGTTGATTTCCTTGGTGAGTTACAACTAAAGAATTCCAAATTTCTTTAGAGGTTTTAAGCATAGAAATTCTTTCAAATTCCTTTTTGGGTTAAGCATAGTATAAAACCATTTTTGCTTCACTATTTTTGAAAAGCTTTTTCTTTTGATCATCGGTGAGGCGATCACGAGGGATGTTTATTTCGTTGTCGGTTTTATCATCTTTTTTATTGGCTTGAAAGTCACCTTCAACAATGATGTACCAAAGATCAATATCTTTTGACTTCACATAAGTTTCAAGTCTATTTTTCCAATAAATAAAGCCATTTGTTTCAACTAGTGGAGGTCATTGCATACATTGCCCTTCTTTATTATTTTTGTTGGATCTTAATATTTATGTTGTTTGATGATTCGGGTGGTCTAGGACAATGATTAAATAAGAAAGCCATTAGAGAGATGAAGAGAGTTAAGAGGAGGTTCTTGAAAGAGAGTTGCTTATCAAAAGTGAAAGGTTAGATTCAAAGAAGCCACACCCCTTCCATGGATGGAAGGGGTATTTATAGTTACAGAAAACACGACCTCCTATCGGCCTGTGGATCAGGTATACAGTGGGTAAAGACCCGTCCTTCCTCCACGGTATTACACTAGACTAAGCTACGCTACAAATTAACTAATAAACTACTAAATAACGTAAATAACTATAGGTCTACGAGCTAACTTATGCTAGATAATAGTTGGGGTGACCGACTCTTTTACTATGGAATTTTCTAATTCCTAACAATC
This sequence comes from Chrysanthemum makinoi, assembly GCA_910596185.1. Taxonomy (NCBI): domain Eukaryota; kingdom Viridiplantae; phylum Streptophyta; class Magnoliopsida; order Asterales; family Asteraceae; genus Chrysanthemum; species Chrysanthemum makinoi. The sequence continues at coordinate 107,734,443 of OU343219.1, forward strand.
TCCCCCTAAGGGAGGTCACCCCATGATTTACATTTGGAATCCTAGCATTCTATTTAATCTTCAGTCTTGAGCTCGTAGACTTGAATTCTTCAATTTCCGTAAACTTTGTGCATTAGTAGCGATTCTTCAAAGTCCGCATTGATTTGTACTTTTAGTGGAGGCCTTTAACTGATCCACATCTTTGATGATCTTCGAGCTTTCATTGAGATCATCAGCCACAGTAAATATTTGGATCACCCTTTATTGTGTTGTCATCATGTGAAGTTGTGACTTTTGGACCGACATGCTCACACTTTTGGAATCATGACATCTTTCCATCAGAGTAGCGGAAGCTTTACTGGTTCATGATATTTGCAGCAGCGTAGCAGAGGCATAGCATAAAAATATCAGAACCAGGTTATGTTGATATGCACCAGTCATGATTTCTTTAGTTAAGCTTTACTGGTTCATGATATTTGCAGCAGCGTAGCAGAGACTTGCTGTTTGCACATCGAACGGTTTTTCCAAAAGTATTCGTCAATTCCATTCCTGGACCAAGGTTGATTCAAGATTGAATCTCCCCATCGTTTCTATCCAGTTGTCACAGGTTTGATCTTACGAGAAGATCTCACATGTCACCCACCAAGAGCTTGTTTGATGTTGGCTCTAGAAGGATTTCCATCTTCATTGTCAATATTTTACATATCACTCGAATGTTTTGGCAATACCACAAGGATAATGCGTAGGACTCTTAATATATTCTTACTTTCCACATTGTGTGAAACAGCAAGTCTTCAAGAATTTAGTGTCCTAATGAGATATTATGGATGATCTCTTGGCTCTAGACTCAATCGTGCACATTTGGTTCCTATGCCGGAGACTAGGGAGAGGGTCTCCTTCTTCAATATCAACAAACTCTAAGAGAAAGTCTATAGATTATGCAGGTTCCCCGTGAGAATGAAACAAGCCCTTTTAAGAGGAACTTGAGTGGCTTGGGAAGTTTAGTGCAGTGCATCACTGGGTCCATGATGTCTTGTCTTCAATACCAGTGTTACCTTAGTAACCACCAGTAGCATATGTATTGAACCCGGTTTCTGCCCTAAGGTTGAATTATTGGAGGGCTATTTCTTTTCACCCTTTTCACTTTTAATTCTTTTTCATTCTTCAACCCCTTCAGTGCTTACCGAGACTTCATAACTAGAACCTTGTTGGGTTTATTCCAGTACTAGCTCTGTCTCAGTCCGCACTCTTCCCATATCTCACTTTTCTCCTTTTTTCAATATACCTAAGGACTCTACACTATCTAGTGGATTGTCCCTGGGTAGATCCCTCCGGCTCTGGCGGGATCGTGGGAACGAATACCTAACCTAACCATCCTTATAACACCATGCATAAATTAAATTGGTCGGTCTTTTGGTATTGTTCTTTCCTTCTTGAAACCAATTGAAAAATCATTTGGAAAAACAATCAAGGTACTTGTGATACGAGATCAAAGCATTTTGTACCTTAATAGTTTTGATCATTTAGAAATGCTCCCCCTCAACATGTGCATATGATCTTGAAATTATTTAGCACGTGGAGGCAAGAATTCTTTGAAATAATTTCTTTGAAATAATTTCTTGATCACAATTTCCGTAGAAAAAGCCATTTGAATTTCTTTTGGTAAATTCTCCCCCTCAATATGTGCGTAGGATATTTGAAATCATTTTATCACATAGAGGCAAGAGTTCTTTTGAAGCACATTTACGATCACACAAGCCATTTAGAAACCATTTGAAAACTCAATCAAGGTACTTTATGTTAAAACATAAAAGCTTTTGTACCTCAATAGTTTATTTTCTTTAAAATGCTCCCCTTCAATATGTGCTTCGAGATTCGAAAACGTTTAGCACAGAAGAGAGAGCAGCATGCACATTTGAATCAAAACGATCACCTTTTATCAAATTTCATTATTAAATCACAAATTCTCCCCCGATCAAAAATATCAAACCCTTTGAGATTTTGGATCCCAAGTGATTTAATTAGGTTTAGAAAACATGGGAGAAAATGTGGCCTTGTTTAAATACTCATCTGGTTTTTGGATAAATCCTCCTCCTCAACATGTGCATTGTGTATTTGAAATCATTTGGCACATGGAGGCAGAAGTGCCTATAAAGGACTAAAACCAATTCCATTTAAACAGATAAGATATTTAAATCACGATCTCTACCCCGATCAGAAATTTCAAACCTTTTGAGATTTGTGATCCCAAAAGATTTAAATCATTTAGAAGATTTTGGGGAAAGACGTGGCAAGATTTGATTTTGAAAAATGACAGATAAGGACCATTTTAAGACATTAAAGATTGTTAGTATCAGGTATGATTGTTTTATGAGATCTTTAAGTAAAATAAAACAATTTCACAATCAAACAAGAACAGAAAAAATTTCATTTTGAAAGACCTTGATTCAAAAGAAAAATCATACCATGACATAACATTAAATCTTTAGATCACCACTTATTATCGTACAAAACGGAACTTTTGTGAAGAAATATCGTTTGAAAATATTTTATTTTAAATCACTCTCCCCCTCAATCCATGACAGAAGTCAATAATTGAGTGACTTAGGTTTTGATATAAAGAAGTCCGGCGATTTTCAAAATTTATTTCAATTTATTTTCAAAACAATATTTTCCATTTTCAAAAACAATTTAATCAAATTAATCAAAATTGTTTAAAAATGATATCATGCACAGAGATATGTTAGGTGGTTGAGAAGCTTCTGTTGTTGTTACTGTAGGGTTTGGAAGAAAAACCATCTGCTGATGCAGTGAGACTTCTTCTTACGTTGCATTTTGAATGCCAACTAAGGTCAAATTAAGCTCCGTTTCTTCAAATACTTAGAAGAAAACCATCTGCTGATGCAGTGAGACCTCTTACGTTGCATTTATGCCAAATCTCCATGGAATTCCAATTAAGCTCCGTTTCTTCATTTGTCAACCCATGATATCGTTACCCTTTCCTTTCGGCATCCAATCATCTTCAATTGTGGGATCCGGATCGGGAACATTCTTTTATACCAATATACCTGCATACGTTAGTGAACACACATACAAATAGATGGTGGTCGACATCACCCAAACAACAATCGACTGATTCAAGTCAATTCAACATATCAATCAGTTCATATAAGGTATGGGAATAATGTGTTCATCAAACTCTAATCAGCTAATCCTAGCAATCATATCCTAGGCACCTAGTCCTTCAACATAGGTTAACATCATTTTTAATTAAGCATATTAGGATAATTAAGAAAGCTCGTTGGATGATATAGATTTGAAAACATTGTCCCCCTCAATCAATGACTTTTTTTCTGAAAAGTTTAAAAGCGCTAAAGTCATTAATTGAGTTTGCAAATTTAATAAAAAAAACTCTGAATCTGATTGTTTTTAAAGCAACTCATTTACCGCCATTTGTGAAAACATCAAATATTTTTCTGAAGAATTTTTAGACGGAAAAACATTTGTGTAGGAACAGCAGTCCTTCGACATACTTTCCTCAAATTGTTTTAGGATAAGTGCACGAAATATTTGAAAAATTGTTTAGCGCAACACTTTCCTTCCTTTAAAGAGCGGGTTTCTATCTGAAATAATAGCAAACCGTAGTATAAAGCACGGGTTACAGTCTGAAGTAACTGCAAGCCATAGTTTTTTTTTTTTTGTGACATGTTTTGGAAAAGAATATTTACACCTCCTGCTCGAACTTCATCTATGGTCCCGTGCCATTATTGAATGACATTTCTAAGACCGTAGATGTTATCGATACCAGAAGACATGTCTTGAGAAAACATATTTTTGGTATTTTTGAAATTTTTCAGATTTTTATGGGTTTTTGAAGGTTTTATATTTTTCTATTTTCTTTTTCTTGGTTTTATATTTTTGTATTTTGTTTTTCTGAATAATATTTACAAGGATAGATTAGATGATATAGTTAAAGAAGATGATGATACGAGTACCGAGATAAGGATATCGAGCAGCACGTCGTAGAAGATAGAAGTCATCAACTCTTAAACATTCACCACCAAAGCTTCCAGGGCTCTTGAATCGAAGAAAGAAATTGAATAGCAACGTATCATCCCACTCATAAATAATCTTCTCAAATTTCATAACCACTGAAGTCTGAAGCAATCCATTCCAAACAGTGTCAAGAGAACAATTCCCCCAAGTAGTTGAATTGATGCACTCAGCCTCTTTGTATAATGCTCAAGAACTCTCCCAAATACACTTCATGAGGGGAATGAAGAACACCTTCCCATGTTCACATTTTTCTTCATTGATGAACATGTATGAAGCTCAAGAACCCGAAGTACACCAATATCCAAGAACTCTCCCGAATACACATCATGCCCGGAGAGAAAAACACCTCCCCAATGTTTGTGGTAAACAATGGCTTTCTTCCCTGATGATCGTGTATGAAGCTCAAGGACCCAACGTACACACATTCCCCAAAGAGAGAACAACCGATAACATTGAAGAAGCAGGCCGAATCACTGATTATCTGCGGATGACGATCTCTGCGGATGTCAACTCCGGAATAAGTGATTATATCTCTGAATCACTGATTAAGCACTCAAGTGAGACAACTGAGCTCCCTCAATGTACACAATTCTCTCTCCCCTGATGACTGCGATAACATCGAGATCATCACACACCAGTGTAACTCTTTTATCTTCAGAAACTAACTCTTCCATCTCTTCCCCCACATAGTTGGAATAAGAACACTAAACGTCTTGATGAGTAAGACCTTGAGTTTCTCTGCGGTCATGACATTTGTTTTCCCGGGATGTCTTCAATCACTTAGAAGAATTAAGTTCATCAAGTTTACTCGCCATGAGTCAAACCTTGAGTTTCTCTGCGGTAATAACATTTGTCTTACCGGGATATCTTCAATTACTTAGAAGTATTAAGTTCATAAAGTTTACTCGCGTTTAGATGCGTGTCTCCTTCCCCCTTGCTGGTTTTGATACTTCAGAATCAGCAACTCTTTGAAAGCCCAAATACTAGAAATCTGTTGAGAAGAACGCTTAGAGTCTTTGTGAGAATCAACATGCTGAATAATGTGAGCAAGTCTAATTAGGGATTAAATTTGGCATTTCAATCTCCCCCAATTAGTGCTCTCCCCTAAACCGACAATCTGTTAGATAAATGCCCAGATTAAGAAGAAGTCTTTAGATCGTTAAATGCAACTCGTCTTTTAGTCTTCTAACATGTAGCAGAAAATGTAGAATCGACTGTAGACTCGACCTTTTTCAAGATTGTCCAGTTGGGGAATAGATAGTTAACATATTCAACTCACACCAAAAAGGCATCCCACCAAAAAGTATCCCAATTAACTTACATCTTGAAAATCCCCTTAACTAAAATCCCTCCCAATCAAACAAGAACAGAAAGATGTTCATCAAGGAAATCAGCAATCAGGCCGCAACGAACACACAAGATGGTAACACCAAACTACCAATCACATCAAACAAGAACAGAGAGATTGTTCGGAATCATCATGTTGATGTATACGTGAAGCATTAACCGGAAGCACTTTGTCGATAAACTTATCAATCCGAGTGAAGATGTCAACCAACGGCTCTTAAAAGAGAAAAACTCCATGTGAAGATGACCCGATAAGAAGAAGCTCGGTTCTTACATGAGTTTAGAGCCGTATGACCATTTATATTCTCAAATATCAATCAACAATGCAAAAATTCACACTTCTTCTCCCCCTCAAGAATTGTATACGGAGATGCCATTCTTGACTAAATAAGTGAAAATCATCCGAATGTTCTATTCACACTTCTCTCCCGCAAAATAAGCACATGATGTCGCCATCTTCATTATAATCGAGCACGTGGAATGAGAAAACAATCAGTGGTAGCCCGGTTCACTTGATGACTGAAGTGCATGGAAAAAGTATGAAGCATGTTGATGAGAATGGTCATGATAAGAAGATTTCTCTTCTTTCGAAGATAATGCGCACTGAGGCGTACACATTTCTTTTCTTTAGAGAGCGAGGCATGAACTGTTGTGTTCATACGTCATAAGAAGATTTCTCTTCTTCGGAAGATAAAGCGCACTGAAACGTACACTTTTCTTTTCTTTAGAGAACGAGGCATGAACTGTTGTGTTCATACGTCATTAGAAGATTTCTCTTCTATTGTAGATAAAGCGCACTGACACGTACACTTTTCTTTTCTTTAGAGTACGAGGCATGAATTGATGTGTTCATACGTCATAAGAAGATTTCTCTTCTTTTGAAGATAAAGCGCACTGAAACGTACACTTTTCTTTTCTTTAGAGTACGAGGCTTGAACTGTTGTGTTCAAACGTCATAATCTCTCTCTTTTCATCATCTCTTGGCAAACATATAATCAACCCCATTATCATTCAGAAGGCTCTTTGTTGTGACAACTGATGGAGAAAACCCAATATGATGAATTTGACCCTGAAGTAAACTAACCCGAACTCGTGACTTAAACTTGCACATATGTAACAAAGAGCGGTGCCGATTTCCATTAGCATCTCTAAGTACTCTCTATGTACTCTATACTCTTCAACCAACCAACCATCAAGTATAAGACGTACATTACCTCTTGAAAATCCACAATTGAATGTGACACTGAGCACTACAATGTAACTCCTTAAAGTGATAGTTATTTTGTGGTGGTATGAGCCCAATTCCCCAAGTGGTAAAAGAAAAGGTAAAAGACACCCAACAATAACTAGATTTCCAAGTCTTCGTTTTTAATAATAAGCTCGAACAAGGATCATGAAGAATCTTCATCCAACCATCCCCTGACATCTTCAGATACTAAGTACACTCGCCCGTGATAATTCACTTCAACCTCAAATAAATAATAGTGAATTAACTCCGTTGTCACATCTACTGATTAACAGCTCAATTCTAGCCTCCTTTGTCGTTTAAAGTGAACTATGATAATGGTTTTCATCCCGACCATGGTTAAAAGCACATAACCCTGTAAAACCATGTAATAACCAAACTGCCATGAAGACAACCCAAACACACACTCAATTAATGAAGTACACCCTTTTATCCCTTCTTCGAAGCAAAAACCGTAGCACCAGCATCAAGTAAGATCCAGAATTACACTTTCTCTTCTCCAAGATGGTTCCATCATTACGGGATTTTACAACTCTGAGGTTTAAACCGAGAAATAGTTTCTTTCGCGGGATTTTACAAAACCAAGAATAAACCGTAAGATAGATCCGGAAATGCACTTTACTAATACCAGGATGTTTCCATTGTCACGGGATTTTACAAGTCTATGATTTAAACCGAGAAATAGGTTCTTTCGCGGGATTTTACAAAATCAAGACAAAACCGTAAACAATGTCAGCTTGAATGTGTTATGACGACTTTGGTTTCAGTGAATATCCGTTTTAGGGGAACATGCAGAGGTTCATCAGCGGTTCATAATCCAACATCAACAACATCCAATCAACACTTTTGAAAACACATCATTCACGCATTCTGTCGGCTATTACAGTGACCACATGGAGAAGTAAACCCGATATATCTGACTCGAACATGACGTAAAATTCCCTAGATTTGTTACTTAAACTTGTACTAATCTTCGTGAAAAAGAAACGGTGTACCCAATGTACAAAACCTCTTGACATATCCTCAACTGCGTGAGACACCGAAGTGATAGCTACGTTGTGGGTTAAGCGAGAAAGAATCACAACCGTAACTAAATAGTCAAGTCTTTATCACACTCAACAAAAGCCCAAACAAGTCATCTTCGCGGAATGGTAGAAAGAAAGAAGATGAAATAAGTAGACACGCCCAGAAAGCCACACTTCAAGTCTAAATAAGAACTACCGTAAAAGAAAAACCCCGTAGTCAACATTGTTCAATCATCAAATCAAGCCGTGAAGTAGTATCTGCCGTGATCATGTGTATGCCAAAGTACCAAACCTCATAACACAATAAATCTCAGAATCATAACTCATCATCAAAACTCATAACTCAAAACTCATAATCAAAATGCAGTCCAGGATATCGGATACAAATCATGATGATAAGAGGAAACACCAATTGCTAATAGTTAGATATGAGGCCCATGAAACCTACTTATCACCCGATCTAAAGGCGTTATCCTGGGCCCCAATTGAATTGAAATATTACTCCTTGAGATCCATTATCCCCTCGTCAATAAACTTCAAAGCCCATGCTATAAAAACAACTATACCCGATCCACACTAAACAATTTAGTCCAATCAATCAAAGCTCATAGCAAAGTCCAATATAACTAGTTCAACGTCAGCGCTTGATCTAAATAAATCGTGAAGTAATGAAGGGGTCATAGGCCCAAAGTAAAACAAATCGTCAAGGCCCGGTCCACGAGTTGATACCTGATTCATTGCAGTATACACTTCCTATATAACATAAAATTATCCGCCTCTCTCCTCTTTCTCACAAACAGACACAGCCAAAATGCAAACCCTAAAACTTCTCAACTACATCCGCCCCCATCTCTAACACACCATCATCGATACAAAGAATTAAAGTTTATTACAATATTGACAATCATCAACCCGTAGCAGTTCAATCATCATATTCTCAACGAGACCTCGCCACAGGGTTGGCTAGAGGGTTTTGTGGAAGGCTTCAAGATCAAACGTTGGGCAGCAGGTAGGAATACAAAGTATTTGTCTTGTTTAAGATCCTTTTTTGATTGCATAAATCAACACAAAGAAAACAGAAAAAGCATTATTGCTTATTTCTTTTCTTATCATGTTTCGTATATTAACAAGTAGTGATCAATGATAGATATGGTTCAATAAAAAATAAATCTTGTGATGATTGAACATGAACCTTTTCTGAGATCTCATATAGATTCGGTCTGAAATCATTTGTAATCACTGTTAAGAACGAACCTAGATGGAGTCATAATACTATTGTTATGCACTTTATCAATTGTTTTCGGATATGAAACAAAGAAGTTATGACTTTGATAATGATCTGTGATGATGTTTCTCTCATTTTTGTAAAGATCTGAAAGGGTCCACAAAAAGAAACTAGACTGAGATGTATATTATATTCCTTAAGTTTTGATTCGGATCTGGGATTTGTTATAGTAAGTGTTTGTAACGAAAGTGGAAATGATGAATCGGTTTGCAAATGTATATAGTAACTGTTGAGATATTGTATTTGGTTTGTTGGTCAAGTGGTCATGGTCATTACATCTCCTTCAGTCAACTCTCTTAGCAAAGAGAAACAACTCGCATATCTAACATGCATCACCAACTCGCATCATTAACCCGCATTTGTGCAGCATGACAACTCGCTTTTGAGATTAAATCAATATAAATTCGCTAAATAGCAGAGTGCAACTCGCTCAAAAGCAAGTCAACATAACATATGCGAGTTAAATAACTCGCATTGAAACAGGACCAGAAACACAACACGCAACCATGAATAGACCAACTCGCATGACATATCAATTAACACAACTCGCTTCATATACCAACTAGCATCAGTACCATTGAATCTGGACAACGAGTAGATAACTCGCTCATATGACATTTTCCAAGAAAGTCGCTTTAAGAAAAACACTTCTGGACAAATAAAATGGACAACTCGCATGTATGAATGGTACCAAAAAACTGTTATGAAAAAGTAGGAAAAAGTAGAAAATTTTCCAACATTAACCACGATATAAAGAGTAGCATAAACAGTAGTTCGAACCACACAAGCTCAATCAACAAACACAACCTGTGCAAACCGCATCAAACCTCATCCAAAACAACACATACCGCATCAAATAATAAACACACCGCATAAAACCATGAGATAAACCACGAGAATCAACATAAACAACACAACCTGGCTCTGATGCCAATTGTTGGATCTTAATATTTATGTTGTTTGATGATTCGGGTGGTCTAGGACAATGATTAAATAAGAAAGCCATTAGAGAGATGAAGAGAGTTGAGAGGAGGTTCTTGAAAGAGAGTTGCTTATCAAAAGTGAAAGGTTAGATTCAAAGAAGCCACACCCCTTCCATGGATGGAAGGGGTATTTATAGTTACAGAAAACACGACCTCCTATCGGCTTGTGGATCAGGTATACAGTGGGTAAAGACCCGTCCTTCCTCCACGGTATTACACTAGACTAAGCTACGCTACAAATTAACTAATAAAATACTAAATAACGTAAATAACTATAGCTCTACGAGCTAACTTATGCTAGATAATAGTTGGGGTGACCGACTCTTTTACTATGGAATTTTCTAATTCCTAACAATTTTCAAAACTCATTGTGATCGAAAAGTTTTTAAAATACAATTTACTTTAAATTTTTTTAAACCTTGCTCTTGATGCCAATTGTGGAAAACTAGAAGGGGGTTGAATAGTTTTGCCGATTTTAAGTTTAGTTTCAAAAACTTTAAATTCGATCTTATGTAAATTCGTATGGATGGACAGAAAGTATAAAGCAATTAGTAAAGTAAATAATGAAAGCAAGTAAAGTAAAGGATAGAGAGTAGTGACACAAGTGATTTATAGTGGTTCAGCTACAAGGACACCTTCCTTGCCCTACTCTACTCCTCGAGTTCCCTACTCGATAGTTCAAGCACTATGTCAACAAGATCCTTCAACACGGCGGAGAAGCCTCACAACATCGCTTACACTTTATTCGGTACAAAGCTAAATACCAAGTCTTTAATACGGCGGATCAAACCAACACAACTATTACATAACAACTATGTTAAATATAAAATACAAGATCTTGCTACAGAACTATTGTGGAGGAACAAATCAATCAAGGACCCCTTGCTTGGATGACTTGTAGTATCTCGTGATCTCGCCTTTGAGAAGGACCTATATAAAAATCACAACAAAAGAAAGAAGAACTAATAGATAGATAAAGAGATCTGAGATTAGAAGAGAGAAGTAATATATGAGAGAGTTTGTAACAAGAGGGGTGAGTAACAATGAAGAAATGGCTCACTATTTATAGGCAAGAAAACTCTACTGTAGCCCAATTCTTACGGATCCCTCACTTGGGGGATCCGTCCAGTGCAATCCAAGGAATCCAGCAATCTGGGTTGTACCACTCCGGGTTTTGGGTTGAAAAATGGGTCATGGGTCATGGGTATGAGCCTTGGGTACCCAACAAGGTACAATGTATTTAGACATTGGGTCATGGGTCTTGGGTTACGGGTTATAGATTTTCTATATGGGTATGGGTCATGGGTCTAGGATAATATCCATCCTATTAAACTATTAGAACAAATGAATTAATACAACATTTTATGTAAATGACCAAATATATATATACTTTACAAAAATAACATGTATTCTTATAATTTTACTTATGATAACTTTATATTTGTTATCAACAAAACACAAAGAGATCGCTAAATATGAATAAACGTTTTTAAGGTTTATTTGTATTAACAAAAGATTTAAAACATACACTTTTAGGGGGTCATTTAAGCCCTATTTCAACACATTTTATATCCGTTACTGCTTAAAATTGTTCATTTTCACTTTTTAGGTCTTTTGGAAGCAAAATGCTGGAAAGAAGCACATTTGGACGAAAAGGAGCAAAGACATGAAGAAAATGGCAAAGTCAAGATCGAAGACACTCAAAATTAATCAGCAGAACCAGACAGCGTCCCATCCAAAGGGCGACGCCGTCACTCTATGAAGAAATGATCAAAAAGTGCACGCGATGGCTCAATGGTTATTCTGGTATTAAATCCTAACGGCATCACGCCTAATATATGGAGGGCGTCACTCACACTTTTCACTCCAGATGACCCAGATCTAGAACTCAGATGACGTCGCAACTAAATACCGACTGCGTCACAACTCTCAAGTGACGCCGTCCCATCGATGACTTGGCCCAGACGAAACCCTAATGACGGCGACCTGACGACATCGCTAGAAAAAGGCAACACCGTCGCGATTGTAAATCTATATATAGAATTCAATTTTTCTGTATTTTAAAAGGTAGAATTTTAGAGAGCAAACCCTAACTCAGTTGTAGTCCAACTTAGACAGTATTCTAGGGTCCCATACCCTATTTTACACATCAAGATAAGTTTGTTATTCCAATTTATCATCATGTCTACCCCATGTTCAATTGATTGTGTGTATGCTTGCTTGTCTAACAAGTCTAGCTAAATTACTTTTGTGTTTGCTTAGATCTATGAAACCTAGTTATTGATTGTTGTTAGGTTGTTTCTTTTCTTAATTGATATAGGCTTAGGAGTGCAACTAGGCTTTCGTTGTATTTATTGCGTGAGTATGCTTGAAGACGATAGGGTTCTCGAAGGAAATAGCTTTATCTTGCCGATCCCGTGAATCCTATAGGAGAGATAACCTCATAGAACTAGGGAATATGCACACCCTACGACTAATAGGAATACAACGCATTAAGATAAAGGACGTGACAATTCAACCGACCAATAAAAGATAACTAGGGAGTAATAGTATCTAAGTAAACACATCTTTAATCACCATACGAGCACACCTCAATTAAACAGTGCTATCCGTAGTAATTAGTTAAATAAGATAATTAGTAGAAGTAGAAAAATCGGTAGAAGTACCACCCCCAATCAATTTCCCCGAGATTTTACCTTTGTTTTCTAAAAAACATAAAAAAGAAAAAAAATCATCATCAACCCCACCTTCTCGTCATAAATTTCTTACTAGCATTCCTATTCCCCTAGAGAACGATATCAATCCCCGAGGCTTACCCCATACTACACTACAACGATTAGGTTAACTGCCTAGAGCGTTGAAAAGCTTGCTTGCAGAAAAGGAGGTTTTCTCGGCCCCGAACCTACGCATCACCGAACCACTATAAGTTACTTGTGTCACTACTTTCTATCCTTTACTTTACTTGCTTTCATTATTTACATTACTTATTGTCTTATACTATCTATCCATCCATACGAATTCACATAAGATCAAATCTAAAGCTTTGAAACTTAAATTAAAATCGGCAAGACTATTCAACCCCAGTTCTAGTTTTCCACACACACTAAACCCGTGGACTTCTTAACACATCAGTTTAGGACTTGTGCCTAAACCTGCTCAGTCAACAACACTAATCATTACACCAACAAAAAGTGACTTCATTAATCAGTTCCCTCATGGTATATTCATTAATCAGTAAAAGTATACCATGGACCCTTTTGAAAAAACATGGTATGGAAAATTATGATAGCATTGGTAGATCCTAGAAAATATCATAGTATGATCGGGTCTCTCATGTATCTAACACCTTGCCGCAAATATATAATGTTTGTTGTTTGTTTATTTGCTCGATTTCAGGTAAGGACTACAGAGTTACACCTCAAAGAGGTTAAACGGATATTTCGTTATACCAAAAGGACCATTGACTTGGGTTTTTGTTACCCGAAGGACTCCAGAATAGAATTCATGGCTTTTTCAGATGCAGATCATGAATGGTGCCCAGTCACAGCAAAAAGCACATCCGAAGGTATTCAATTTCTTGGTAAGAAGCTTGTAAGTTGGTCGTCTAAGAAGCATGGAATGCACGGCGATGTCAATTGTAGAAGCATAGTATGTCTCTTTATTTGTATGTTACATGCAAGTTCTTTGGATTCCTACACAACTATCAGATTATTACTTACTCTTTAACCAAAACCCAATTTATTGCGATTAAAAGAGTGTCATAGCCATCTCTTGCAAATCATTTCAACGTTTGCGTACCAAACGTATCGCAATTCGATACCATTTCATCAAAGAGCATGTGGAAAATGGTACTCTAGGGCTATATTTCGTCAAGATGGATTACCAGTTAACTGACTTATTTACGAAAGCTCTTCCGAATGAAAGGTTTGCGTATTTGGTCAATCGAATTAGTATCCGAAGCCTACCTCCAGAGGAGTTGTACCACCGTGTCGAACTTTCTTGAAAATTTTCTCAAAACAAAGCTTCGGGTTTCAATATTTTTCAAAAAAAAAATATAAAATTAGAAAAACCAACAAAAATATTACAAAAATATAAACCCATAAAAGCATAATACAATAAAATTAAAAAATCCAAAAAAATATTCTTCTACGACATGTCTCTCGTATAATCAGGATACTTTACGTTTCTAGAAACGTCATTCGACAATGATATGGAAGTGTAAAGATGCTTGAGCGAGAGTTCATTAAAAATGTTTTCAGAACATGTCGTCTCTAAATTCTTTATAATGACTTGTCTACACATCATAGTGCACAACTCGCGCTTTAAAAAGAAATCTTTTACCTTTGAAAACGAGTATAATCAGACGAAAAGATCTCACAAAAAGTTTTTCAAATAAAGGACACTTTTGTACGCTTCAGTGCGACAATCCTAAAGGATAAGAAAAGAATTATTCTTAAATTTGGCAAATCACAAATATTTCTCATATTGAAACTCCAAATCATCTTTTACAAAATCTTTGTAATATTGTGCTGAAACTCCAAATCTTTTTATAAACCTTAAGCAGATTTGTTTTAAGAACTTTTCGACCTCAATTTTCAAATTCTTACACAATTTTACTTAAGAAGACTCCATCCCTTAAGCATTTAAAAAGTTTAAAATTCTCAAAACATATGCGGGTTTCTCCCTAATTAGCTTTCCAAAAACAAAAATGACTGACTCATGGACCCCTTTCGAAAGGAATTCAGACCTTTTTGGAGGGTTCAGTGGGATCTGTGATCACGTGACCAAAAATAGTTTGAAAAGTTTTAACTATTCTTTGTCGGGTTTGACTGGTAGGATTTATGGGATTTAATGATCACTAGATGTGTCTTATTTAATATAGATTAGAGGGAGGTAAATATCAGATCAACTAAAAGTAAACCTAATGAAGTATAGTGTAGAATATACAATGTGGTGATTGTGGAGCTGTCATAGCTGTTCTAAGTCTGCAGATGCTCACAAATCTCACGGGCCCTTTCTAAGGGATGCGCTCCCTTTGCAAAGGGATCCGGGTGTCTATGAGATAGCAGACACACTGAGTGACCATTTTTGGCTATTTACAATACAATTTCAACTATCTTCAAGAAGAGTATACTCACACAAGTATCAAAGAAACTACAAATACGTATGTAATACCTTGAGTCCTTTATCACTCGAAGGTCAATGTTGACTTTGTGTTAATTTTTGGATGAGTGCTTGTTAAAATACTTGAGTGTTAGTTTTCGGATATAACTGATGACTACAATCGTAAGTAAAATATACTTCAATATTTTAGACAAAATATTTAAGTTGTCAATCCTACTTTGTTTAGATTATAAAGCTTGGATCATAATCATGGATAGAAAGACTTGATAATAGTGTGAGTTATGATTCGATATAAATCCTTATCGTCTTGGAGGATGACACATTATTTTCATGTTAACCAAGTTAGGAAAAACAAGTAGATATAAGACAATATCTACGGTCATAAGTTAGACTTGTGATTTGATATTGTACGTTATCTTTGCAAATAATGAGTTCGGATTTTCATTTTTACAAGACACACAGAAATATGAATGGATAATGAAATCAACCATAATTTGAATAATGAGTTGATACATACCCATAATGTTTCTAGAGCTTTATGTACACACTTTTAAAGAAAAACAAATGAGGGTAAACTAAATGAGTTCCGATGAGATTAATTCTAATCTTGAGTTTGAGAAAATAGGAAGACAAGATGACCAACAAATATAGTAAAATCATCTACTTTACATTTGTTAACAAGTGCAATAAGCTTAGTTTTTGACATTTCATATGTATGAAAAATATCCTTACCAATTTTATATGCACCAAATACCTTTTTCAAAAACAATATATGTTTATATAATTACCGAAAGTAGTGACACGTTTTAACACTTGAACCCTATACGGGAGATTATGAAAAACAACATTTTTCAAACTACTTGATTAGCTTACTTAGTTCTCATTCCTAAGGAAATGGCAGAATTTGAACATTTTTTTATGGGGGGGGGAGAAATTCCGAAACACAATTCCTTATATATTTGAAATTTGATAAATAATCCATAAGACCTAAACAATTACAACTTTTCAACACTAGAAATTACAAATCAGCTTTATGACCTTTAAGGCTTTTAAATTCATCGATTACAGAGTTAGAATCAATTTTTTAGCAATTTATTTTTCAATGTAAACCACTAAGTTATCTGAAAGAAATTCATCTCCCATCTTATTTCGAAGTCGATTCTTACATATTTTCATTGATGAAAATCCTCTTTCGGTTGTAGCAGTAGAAACTGGAAGTGTCAAGACTAGCCGAATCAATTTTTCAAGTACATGATATGTCTCACGCTTCTCATTTTTTTACAAGACGTGTGCATAAATCTGCAATAGTTTATGCATCACTTAGCTTCGGGTTATTTTGCATTTCAATAGGGAAGAGCTCCAACTCGTGTCTCAATAGAAGTCTCTCTTGCTGTGTAGAATCTGTAGGATAATATTTTTCAGCTAGAAGACAAATCTTATCAATACTAAACTTTTCACAATCCGTTTTAAGAACTAAATAATAGTTAAGAGTTAACAGCTCCATCGCTTGATTACTAAATCTATTGTTCAGCTCATGTAGTTGTTTGTCAACAGTAGAAAGAAATGGGTTTACTCGATAACAATGTTTGAAAGTTACATGATTATCTTTTAAGCGAGGATGATAGCGACTAGATTTATATGGAGCATTCATATCAGGTATATCAACTTGATGCACTTCACAAAATAACTTTACCGTAGTGAGAAAAAATTTTCATCAATCATTTCCGAAGTCACTAAGACTTTTCTTTGTTGCTGAAAGTAGCTCTGTAACAATGACAATATCTTGAGATATCTTTTGTAAAGCTTGAGAAAGAATATTCATCTTCCCCATTATTTCCTTTACCAACTGAAAATTAAAGACAAAATCAAAGGACTTCACCTGACAATAAGCTCCATCATCATCTCCATGTTGAGAAGCAGTAGTGGAACATGAACATTTTTTATTGGTGGGGGGCGAAATTCTGAAACACAAGTCTTTATACATTAGAAATCCAAAAAGTTACATGTAAAATAAAGGAGATAACTAATCCATATAACCTAAAAATTTACAAATTTTCAACACTAGAAATTGTAAATCAGCTTTATGACCTTTAAGGCCTTTAAATTCATCGATTACATAATTAGAATCAAACATTTCAGCAATTTATTTTTCAATGTAAACCACCAAGTTATCTGCAAGAAACTCATCTCCCTCTTATTGTGAAGTCGGGTCTTACATATTTTCATTGCTGAAAATCCTCTCTCAGTTGTAGCAGTAGAAACTGGAAGTGTCAAGACTAGCCGAATTAATCTGTCAAGTACATAATATGTCTCACACTTCTCAGTTTCAACAAGAAATTTGCATAAATATGCAATAGTTGATGCATCACTAAGCTTTAAGTTATTTTTCATTTCAATGAGGAAAAGCTCCAACTCGTGTCTTAATCAAAGTCTCTCTTGATGTCTAATATATGTAGGATAATTTTTTCAGAAAGAACACAGAGCTTAACAATATTAAACTTTTCACAATCCTTCTTAAGAACTAAATAAGAGCTAAGAGTTAAGAGCTCCATCATTTGATCGACGAATCTATTGTTCAGCTCATGTAGTTGTTTGTCAATAGTAGAAAGAAATAGGTCTACTTGATAATAATGTTCAAAAGTTACATGATTATCTTTTGATCGAGGGCGTGACTAGATTTATATGGAGCATTCATATCAAGTATATCAACATGATGCACTTCTTAAAACTTTTTTACCGTAGTGAGAAAATTTCCATCCATCATTTCAGAAGTCATTAAGACTTTTGTCTGTTGCTGAAACTAGCTCAGTAGCATTGCCAATATTTTGGGATATCTTTTGCAAAGCTTGAGAATGAATATTTGTCTTCCCCATTATTTCCTTTAAAAAGTGCAAAAGAAAGACAAAATCAAAGGACTTCACCTGACAATAAGATCCATCAGTATCTCCACGTTAAGAAGTAGTGGCAGAACTTGGACATTTTTTATGGGGAAGGGGGTGAAATTCCAAAACACAAGTCCTTATATACTAGAAATCCAAAAACTTACATGTGAAATAAAAGTGATAACCAATCTGATAACTAATCAATATGACCTAAAATTTACAACTTTTCAACACTAGAAATTACAAATTAGCTTTACGACCTTGAAGGCCTTAAAATTCATCGAATACAAAGTTAGAATCAAACTTTTCAATAATTTCTTTTTCAACGTAAACAACCAAGTTATCTGCAAGAAACTCATCTCCCATCTTATTGCGAAGTCGAGTCTTACATATTTTGATGGATCTAAACACACACCTTGTGTTAGTGATACTTTGATTTATATTAATAAGTATGCGGAATATACTTAGTAATACTCAGAATATGGATTGTCTGATGTATTGTAAGTGAGAACAATGTAACACAAAGCTTCAATATTATTGAGAATAACACGAGTGATCTTGCTTATCACTAGGGTTACACCTTGAAGCATACGTACCAAGGACAATGACCTAGGATCTCCTTTTATAGCACAAGGAGTCCTTTACAAGATAAGTATAATGTTAACTATATAGAATATACACAAGATCTTTTCTATACTTATCTATATACGACTACATAACAATTATCCTAATAGCAGTGGTAATAATATGTACTAGCAGTGGTAATGTGTTTCCACTGCTAGTGCATTCTTCAGCAATGTCTTCCACAAGCGTATCTGTAGTAACTGTTAGCTTTATTCCCAACAATCCTCCCCTAAACTTATGATTTCTCTGCAAATCAATAAGTTTCTTCAATCTTCATCATCTGCAAGGATTTGGGAATTCTTCCAAACACTTCACTTTCTTTTTAAATCTTGAATAACTCTTGAACATTGATCTTGAAGCCTATGTAACAAAGCTTTGACCTTCTCAGTATCTTCATGAACTCTTATTGTTGTAGACAACATCATAGTGAGAGTTCCAGCTCTGAGTGGGAATTCTTTCTTAGCAAACATAAATGCATCCACTCCAATATTTGTAGAAACATGATAAACTTCACATGAATCATAGTAAGTCCATGTAGTACCAACACATTGAGCTTCAAACTTCCAGAAAGTATCATTAGCATCTGGTTCATAGAGCCTTCTTAGATCAACCCATAACTGCATTTCCTTCATATCTTTAAGCTTCTCAGCATCAAACCTTTCTTGAACTAATCTCCACAATGTATCCAGATCATGTCTGTCACATAAGGTGTTCAAACAGAATGAATGACGAAGTTTCACCACCTAGCCTTGTAATCTTCCATGTTGGAGCAAAATTGCTAGCAGTATACACTTCCCAATCAACAATAGGATGTCTGACTTGCAGTGGGCTAGGATAAAAATCTTCTTCTTCAATCAAAATCATACCAGTCAACTGTTCTTCAGTGAATTTCTCAGATTGAACTTCTTGTTTTTCAGCAAATTTTGTTTTCTTATATATCTGAGGTTCACTATCTTTGGCTTTTCTCTTTAGATGAGGATATCTTCTTTCTTCTTCTTCAGAGTTCATAGGAATGAACTCACTATCTTGCCTTTTAACCCTGTAGTAGATACCTTCAACCTGATCATCAGTCATCCCTTTGAACTGATGCTTTTTCTAGCCACCAACACTGCAACAATAAGCTTTCATCATTGAGATAACTTGTGCCTTGGTTGGTTGTTTTGGTTTCTTTTGACCCTTTCTGAATGAACCAATTGCATCCTGAAGTGCATGAGTATTCTTCATTTGAATGAATTCCTTCAACTGTGTTGTTCTTTGTTCTTCAGTTAAAGACTTATCTGCAACTAGGTCAATTGCCTTCTTCTTGACTACTGGATCATTAGTAATCAAGAACTCAATCTCTTTTTCTGTAGGTACATAGCTAAACTCTGGAGTCTTTTCTTTGAATATT
Source organism: Chrysanthemum makinoi (assembly GCA_910596185.1). NCBI lineage: Eukaryota > Viridiplantae > Streptophyta > Magnoliopsida > Asterales > Asteraceae > Chrysanthemum > Chrysanthemum makinoi. The sequence continues at coordinate 107,754,384 of OU343219.1, forward strand.
GTGGGTGGAACAGTGGAAAGTGGATTTTCATCCATCGGATCAGTGGTTTCCATTCTGTCCAGCCTTTTAGCCTCTATTGGATCAGTGGTTTCCATTCTGTCCATGCTTTTAGCCTCCATGAAGTCTAGCAACTTCTTTATCATGAGCAATATGAGCTTGTTCTCTCTTTGAAACTTTCCTTCTTGATTGCTCTTCACTTTGCACAACTGCTTTACCTTTCACCTTCTTCTTCTTTTTAATTTCTTCCTCTGCAGTGGTAATATCTTGTCCAGCAGTGGGAACTGTTTGCTCTGCAGTGGGAATTGTATCAGTGGTTGCAGCAGTGGAAGTTACTTGCTCAGGTTGCTGTTGAGGAACTTCTTCTTGAGTATCAATTTCCTCAGTAACTCCAAAATCAAAATCACCTTCATCTCCAAAGTCTATTTTCCTCCCCTTGGTTTCAGCATCTGTTTTCCTCCCCTGTTTGGGAGAATTCCCAAAATCTTCACTGAAGCCCTGTGAGTCACCATCATGAGGTAAGGATGGAGATGATATCACTATCTTTGCAGGTTTCCTTTTCTGTTTCAACCCCTGCAACTCTTTCTTCAAAGTCTGAATCTCTGCTTTCAAAGTGGTTTAACAACCCTATTGGCATCCTTATTCATGTTTTGAAAAACTTTGGGCTTAAGGCAACGGATTTTATAAACTCTTGTATGGGGTTTCATTTAACACTACTTGCACAAACCTTGGATACATCAAAAATTTTGTTGAACTCTTTACATTGCCTTGCGTAGTTGTAAAAATATATTTAGACCAATTAAAAATCCTATCAGTGGCTAGACAAACCAAAGGGTAAGCCATTGTTGAACTTAATTGTTCATAAGAAGTTTTCTTAGGACTTAGGCAATGTAAAAGAGTATGTATTAAAAATCTCCAATGAGGACAGAAACCGCTCTTTTTGAAAGTAGCCTTTTTGTCAGTGGTATCAGACCCCATGGATGAAAGATGTTCAAGAATTTCTGGCATGGGCAATGTGATGATACCATTGAGATCATCCAATTGGAGAATTCTCCTCAAGGATGACTCAGTAACATCAATATTTACCCCATCCACTATGGCTATAAGAGCATCAACAGTTTCATGTGTGTCTCCATCTTCAATAGTGATGGACGTAACAGAGGTCCAAAACTGCTTGATTTGAGAGATATAGATTGTGGGATTGAGAATTAAAGCATACCTTACATGAGTAGTATTTAGAAAATCCACAATCTGATGAAAAACAGGGCCACTCTTGTCATTTTACTTTTCCAAATAGGCCACTTGATTGTGCTCATCTGCAAAGGTGATTGGTGCCATAGTATCTTTTGATGAAAAATATGTTGTGTTAGTATGAATTGAATAGCGAACTCTCCAATTGAGAGAAAAATATACATACTATTAGGGTTTAAGAGTTTTGCGCAAGAAAGATTATCCAAGGAAAAGATTTATCTTAAGAGAATATATTGCAAGTAGGAAAGTAGATAATCTTCTAAAAACATTTACCCTATAAATATAGAAAGTAGTTACTCTTAACGGCTAGTAAAAATTTGTTACTGACGCAACAGTTGTAACGGCTAGTTCATCAGTGGTAAAAATAACACTGGCAGTGGAAACTGTGAACTAGCAGTGGGAATTTTTCAAAAAAATTTGCAAGAGCAGTGGTAAGTAAAACATATAAAAATTTGACTGCTCTTATTATAGTTTTTAGCAAACTACCAGGTATCAACGGATTTGATATGTCTTTACCATTAGCCGTTTGCTATGGACTAGCCAAATCTTAATCATATAGAATATGGTGAGTTGATAACCATATAGTTTTTGGTAAACTATCAACCATAAACGGATTTGTTAAGTCTTTACCAGTAGCCGTTTGCTCTGGACTAGTTGATTCTTATGTGGATTAGACATGGTGAATCAATAACCGTTTGTTGTGTGTCTCAGTTACACACCTTTTATGATAAACTCCCAGCCAAGTTTGGCTATGTACCTGCAAGTGTTAGTATAATATAAAGAATATGCATAACCAACTTGTTTTAACCAAAGTTACTTTTAACCAAGCCATTATCTAAAAATATCTTCCCAAAGTCAACCCGATAATATCTATATTTACTTTTCAACCTACCAAAATAGGGAAAAATAAATATATCCTTTAATGAACCCTTATGATCGACTTTGCCTATATAAAGTGGCTCGGATCTTCATAATCTTTATCAAAACACATTCTAACTTGCACAAGAACCCTAAAAATCACCATGAGTCATTCACACCCTATCAATCTCTCATCTGACAGCTCATTCTCTGATAGTGCTTGGGATGAGTTTGTTTTGAACAATCCAGGTAGAGTTGAGAAAGAGGAGTTCGAAGAGGTTGCTTCTAGAAGGAGAACTCATTCAGGATCTTTAGTGATGAAAAAGCCCTGCAGTTGCTGGTCCTTCATCTCTCCAACCAATGCCTCAGAATGCTATCAAGGAAGACAGCTCAGACATAAGTTCCTATGTGTCTCCTTATGAAGATACAGATGATGAAACATCTGCAAGAGTCCATGTTGTTCCTCCCCTTGCTACAGAGCTTCCACCAGAAGAGCTGCAAGCACCACCTTCTCAAGCATTATTGACAGCAGCACCACCAGAGGGACCATCTTCTTCCAAGAAGTCAACTAAGTAGACTGCCAAGTCTGCACCTGTTGCCAATCCTGCACCTTCTCTTGAGTTCTACACCAGCTCATCAGATGATGATGATGATGATGAGACCTACTCCTTGTCCAAGAAGTTGCCAAGGGCTCTGACAAAATCATTGGGAGTAGCTCTCTCCAACATGAAGCAAATTTCCATACAAGAGAAGCCTGCAAGACTACTAAGGCCTCCTCCACAAGTTCTTGGTCTTGCTTGTCCAAGAATGCAGTCAACCTTTGAAAAAAAGAGGAAGAGAGCACAGAAGAACAAGCATGACTATGAGGGCAAGGGCAAGAAGCCAATGGAGGAGCTAGAGTAGGATGTGGTGATGGAGGTTGTGTTAGGTTTTTATCTTTTTTGTTTTGATGGTGGTTGTAAGCACTCTCTGTTTGATGTAATGAACCTTTTCTTATGCAATGGCATTTCTCTGTTTTACTTTTTCCACTGTGAGAGTAACTTGTACCACTGCTTGCATTTTAGTTTCCACTATTAGCCTTATTTTCTGCATAAAAGTTAGTGGACAAGCAAAAATACAAGAAAACATATACAATACAAACTTATACAACAATATTAGTACCAAAAACCTCCCCTCAACACCAAAGACCATTAGACACAAAAATTTTATGGATTAAGCATTCAAATACCTGTTACCAAGTACTGAAATCTACCCACATCAAGTCCTTTTGTTAATAAATCAGCATAGTTATCATCAGTATGGATTTTGACAACTTGAATTAGCCTTTTCTCATAACAATCTCTTATAAAATGGTGTCTAATTTCAATATGTTTAGTCTTTGTGTGTTGAACTGGATTCTTAATTATGCAAATGGTATTGCTATTGTCAATATAAATGATGGTATTCATGAAATCGTTCCCATAGTCCAAAAGTTTATTTTGAAGCCATAGAAATTGAGCACAACAACTTGCAGCAGCCACATACTCTGCCTCAGTTGATGAATTTGCCACCATTGTTTGTTTCTTGCACTGCCATGACACCAGTCTATTTTCAAGAAATTGGCATCCACCTGTAGTAGATTTTCTATCCAAACTAGCTCCAGCATAGTCACTATCTGAGTAAGTAACCAGTTCTAGAGGTGATTCTCTAGGGTACCATAATCCTAGATTAGGAAATGCTTTAAGATATCTGAAAATCTTCTTCACAGCAGTCAAGTGTGAGAACCTGGGAGTGACCTGAAACCTTGCACAAGCACATACTGCAAACATAATATCTGGTCTAGATGATGTAAGATACATCAAGGAACCAATCAAAGATCTGTACATGTGCACATCAACTGCTTCACCACTATTTTCCTTCAAAAGTTGATGTGTAGTCTTGTTTGCAGGGGTGCTGGATGACTTTGCCTCACAAAACTTGAACTTCCTTAGTATTTCAGCCACATATTTATCTTGATTGATGAAAATACCATATGGTCTTTGTTGTACTTGAAGTCCCAAAAAGAATGTGAGTTTACCCATAGAACTCATCTTGAACTCATCCTTCATTAGCTTCTCAAACTCTTTGCACATCTCTGTCTTGGTAGAGCCAAAAATGATATCATCAACATATACTTGAACCAGCAAGATATCATTCTTGTCTTTCTTGATGAACAAAGTCTGCTCCACTCTGCCTCTATGAAACCCATTATCAAGAAGATAAGTAGTTAAGGTCTCATACCATTTTCTTGGTGCCTGATGCAAGCCTAACAAAGCTTTAACCACCCTGTACACTTTGTTTGGATAGTCAGGGTCTTCAAAGCCTAGAGGTTGTGAAACATATACCTCCTCATCAATCTTCCCATATAGAAAAGTGCTCTTTACATCCATTTGATAGACTTTAAAGCCCATAAAGGATGCATAGGCTAAGAACAGCCTGATTGCTTCAATTCTTGCAACTGGGGCAAACACTTCTTCATAGTCAATACCCTCCTCCTGAGTATATCCTTGAGCCACAACCCTAGCCTTGTTTCTGATAACAATTCCTCTTTCATCCTTCTTGTTTCTGAACACCCATTTTGTACCTATTACCTTCTTCCCATGAGGTAAATCGCAAAGCACCCAAACCTTTTGAATCTTGAACTGGAGCAACTCTTCTTGCATTGCTTCCACCCAACTTTCATTTTCCAGTGCCTTGTATACATTCTTTGGCTCCATTTGTGAAAGAAAACACATGAAATGACATTCATTCTTGCCTTCATGATTCTTAGATTCATAGATTTCACTAATAAATCCATGGACATCAGGCAATTTTGATTGTCTTCTAGTATTTACTGGTGAATTGACATCCCCAATCACATTTTCAAGAGGATGTGAGTTATGAATTGAGGTATGGGGAGTATGAGGAAATGCAATCTCATTTGGCATATTTGAGATTTCAACATCATTGGCTTGAGCTTCCTCTATAACTGGAGTTGTATTTTCCACTTCTGGTGTTGCAGTGGAAACTCCTGGCATAGCAGTGGAATCTGAATTTCCACTGCTTTCAGGATTTGCAGTGTTCATATTGCCAGCTCCTTCTTTTCCAGAATCATTAGAAGGTTGAACATCTCCAGTCCTTGGAATATCATCATTATCTGCATAGTCCCAAAGTGGCAAAATGAATTCATCTTGATCATCTGCTTGATCCTTGCTTAGTCCATCATCATCAAGAAACTCTTCTGAATCTGCAAAATCATAAGTAGATGTACATGTAGAGATAGGTACATAGTTCATAGTATGGGTTAGAGTATCTTCAATCTTTTGGTTTCTTAAGTTTAATACTCTAAAAGCTTTACTAACCATGGAATACCCAACAAAATACCCTTCATCAGCTTTTTCTTCAAATTTGCCCAGATAATCTATGATATGAAAAAGTCAACAGTTTCAACTTTCAACTGACTCTTCATTGTTCTTTTTGATGTGCTATGACTACCTACCCTTTCTTTCAAGTTTTAAATCCAAGTGTATTGTGTATGTATAAGTGTTGATGCTTATAGATTTAGTACAGGTTTGATTCTTTAAATTTAGAACTCTTTTAGTTTTTTATCTTCTTATCTAATTGATTTTCTATGTTCTATAATTACAAAGCAATCAACTCACTGAAACATGTAAATTGTATTGAAAATATATATGGGTTACAGATTATTTGACAAAATAATAGAATGAAATAATTTAGTTCTTGCTATCTTGTTATCTAATTGATTTCATTTTAAGTTCACATATCAATTAAATTTTATACATATTTATATGGGTTACAGGAGGAGGTGTTATGTTACTAGAAAATTTAAAAATCAAACACTTGATTCATTTATTATCAAAAGAAAGCTTGTTGATACTAGTTCAAATCCCATAAATCATGTTGAACTACATAGATTATCAAAACATTTACAAAGATGATTTTTCAACTAAATTTGTAGTTGTCCCAAATGCTCCTTTCAAAACCATATTTGTTCATAAAGTTGTTCTAAGTCATAAACCGACACTTCTAAGTATAATTAATGAAACACATTTAGTATTATATTTCGCTTCATTGGTAATTTTATACATGGATCGTACTTCATTTTAAAAACCATTTGTGTTGAAAATAAGAGCCACGAGGCTTTGATACCAATTTTGAAAACATAGAAGAGGGGGGGGGGGGGAGTACGTTACCATTTAAAATATTTGATTTATTTGATAACGCTCAGATTGTACATATTTTCAGTAGCGTTATTCGTACTTTTGTATATGTTATTTGGTTATATTCATATGTTTTTAGTACTTAATCGTATCAAATGACGTTTGTCTAGCATATATAACCAAGTGCAGGAAAACGGAAGGAAAGTTAAAGAATATTAGATAAAAGAAGATTTCCGTTTTAGTGAAGCATGTCAAGCACAATTCAGCATTCCAAGTATCGAAGAAGATCAAGTTTGAATGAAGAACCAAGTACCACGAGCTAGAATCAAGCAAAAAGTCCAAGTTCCGTCTAATCACGAAGACCAGCCGATCGGTTGCTCCCACAACTGATTCAGCTAGAAAGCTGTTATTTAGCACTGCTGAAGAGGGACCAGCCGATCGGTCACTGTCCGCAACCAATTCTGTTGGATGGCTGTCAAAGTGACCAGCCGATCGGCTGGACAAGGAACCCATAGGCTGGGGAGACCTGGTCTACTATTTCTTCATCATTAAGATTCCCCATTGCATCAACATTAAGATTCCCCATTGCATCCAAATATTTCTAGGTCCTTCCTTGTTGTATTCTAGTCCCTTCCTAACTCATTGGAGGCCAAGTTCAACATTTATGACCCTAGGCCTTGGGATTAGTATAAATAAAGACCTCTTGTGAGCATTTGAGAACTCAAATTTCAATACAACTCTCTACTCATAAAACCCATATATTATAGCTCTCAAATTCGTCATTAGAATTCCATGGTCCAAGAAGTCAACATTTTTTAGGTCAAACCCCCGAGAAGTCAACACCATGATTTGGGAATCAATACTCAATCATTTTTAATCTTATTCCAATCCTTGTAAGACTCTTAATCATGTTTTCAAATGTTCAAAGTTCTGAGTTTATGTTTATGTTTGCTATGAGTGGCTAGTTTCTTTATACACTTACTTAAACAATGATAATTATCTTATGATTAGTTTATGATTGTGTTAACATGTTTTAATTCAATTTCAAGTTGATTATAAGATCCAATTGTGCTTAAGTTTCATAGTGACATTTGTTGATCAACTTTGACTAGTTGTTAGTAATTGTAAAAGGTCGACAGAAAACTTATTGTTATTCTACTAGTTATAATCATTTTGTCTATGGATGATTGTTTTTACCCATTATTCTTGATCAAACAAAGAAACTAAAGTGTGGTTGTAATAAGAACGCTTTTTGATTATCAAGTTGGATTGATTGGAAACATCTAAAGGGTCGTAAGATTAGTTGCTTACAATCAATTGTGACCTTTTTTCTATAATCGGTCACCTTTTTGTGTTGACCATTTCTTAAGCAAATTTAATAAGTCAAATGGATGTTTTTGTGTTTAAGTTTATGAAAGTAAACTTATAAAACTTGAATTGATCTTGAATTGATTTGTTAAAATTAATGCTTATTTTTATAAACTAAAATCTTGACGAAGGTTTAACTTGTAAGAACAATAGATTAGTTCACCAACTATTTATAGTAACCAACATGTTAAGAGGTTAACACAATCATACTACTCAAGGATAAGAAACTAGTTTAAGCAAGTGTAGATTTTAATCATCTGAATTTCATTATATCAATTTTCATTATTATTTGCCTTTGGATTTCCTTAGTAGATTTTATACTTGTTTCTTGCTTCATTTGCACAAATCCTGGCAAACGTTCCTGACTTACCATCACAGTCTTGCTATAACGGACGAGTGCACTTGCTCGTATGTGGTAGAATTGGTAAATCGTCTTTTATAAATTTAAAACTTGTACACATGTAGCACATCAAGTTTTTGGCGCCGCTGCCGGGGATTTTGATCTGAAAAAAAAGAAGAACACCTTTTATCCCATTATAAAACCGTGTACCTAGAGTACCAAACCCACCATTTGATAACCTTTTGGAAGCCAAAGTCGTTTATAACCCCTTCACCAATTTACCTTTTCCCATGGCCGACGATCAGCCAATGTGGGGAACCAACCGAGCCGTCGCACCCATTCCCAGGAGTGTTATTGTTGCCGTCAACCTATGTGACAACTTCACCGTGAAGGGTCATCATCTTTCTATGATCAAAGACCATCAATTCAATGGCCGTGCGTGGGCCGATCCGCATAAGCACATAGCCGAATTTATCGAAATCTGAGGCATGTTCCGATATGGAAACACTGATGTTAATGCCATTAAACTCAAACTTTTTCCATCATCACTCACCGGAGATGCAAAACTATGGTACAATGAATTAACCCCAGGAATTATCAATAATTGGGAGGAAATGAGGCAAGCTTTTGTAAGCCGATTCTTTCCACCTGCCATGTTTGATCGATTAATGAGAGAAATTTGTACTTTCCACAAAACCCCAATGAATCACTTGTCGAAGCTTGGCTTCGGATGAAAGATTTACTTTTGTAGTTGTCATGGACATGGTCTACCCCGAGGAACCATTATCCAAATCTTGTACCATGGACTAGAAAAAATTTCTCAAGGTATTCTTGATGCCGGAGGAATTTTTCTCTATAAGACTCCTAACGAAGCATATCAATTACTCGAAGATCGAGTACTTCTTAAACTTGATTGGTCCAAAGATTCCAAAACCAAACCTCATATAAAACCCGTTGCTTTTGTCAAAAATTCCGATACCTCGAAACTCATGGAGAAAATAGAAGCCTTGACTTCAAAAATCGACTCGCAAGATCTCAAAGGAGAAATGAAAGAAATGCGAAATGGATGTAACAATTATGGAGGAAATCACCCATCGTCGGAGTGCGACGATATACCTATGGGTGGACCCAACGAAGGAGAAGCTTATTATATTCAAGGAGGATACCGTAGAGGAGGATATCATGGTAGTTATTACAGTAGAAATTCTCGAAATTGGCAAGACCGCCAACAAAGGGATAACAATCGTGATTCTTAACCTCGAACAGAAAATCCACCTTTACAAAACTATGACAAAAAATTGGAAGAATCCAAATTCGAAAAAACCATGAGAGAATTTGTGGCTGCTCAAAAATCAACGAATGATTTTATCAAAAATCAAATTTTCAATCTCAAAACCGAAGTTGAGGAAGGAATGAGAAATCATCAAGCTTCTATCCAGGACCTTGAAAACAAATTCGGTGGATTTTTTGATCAACTTTATTCTCGACCATCTGGTTCGTTACCAAGTAACACCCAATCCAACCCAAAACCATCAAACGATAAAAGTTATTGTCCACCACAAACAAGAAATGAGCATATAAATGTTGTATTCACAAGAAGTTGTCTCTCATATGATCCACCACCAAATCCAAACGATAATGCTCCTATCACCCAAGATAATGAAGATGAAGCCAAGGAAACCAACCTAACCCAACCCGCCAAAAAGAAAACCGTTTCATCAATCAAGGCGTACACACCAAAAATTCCATATCCTCAACGCCTTGAGAAATAAAAAATGGAAGAGCGATATAAGAAGTTCATTGAAATAATCAAAGAGGTTAGACTCAATGTTCCCCTCGTTGATGTCTTAGCCGGAATGCCCAATTATAGGAAATTTTTTAAGGAACTTCTGAACAACAAGAGCAAGTTAGAGCAAATATTCGCTACATTCCTTAACAAGGAATATTCAGCCATTGTTCTAAACGAAATTCCACCAAAGCTCAGAGATCTCGAGAGCTTTCTGATTCCGTGCACCTTTGGGAATAATATTCAATGCGACGCTCTAGCTGACCTTGGCGCAAGTATCAATTTGATGCCCTATTCGCTGTATTCCAAATTATCCATCAACAGCCTAAAACCTACAAAGATGAGCATTCGATTAGCCAATCATTCTTATCAATATCCTGTTTGAATTACCGAGAATATGCTCGTTTAAGTTTGTAAATTCATTTTTCCCGTGGATTTTGTGATCCTAGAAATGGAAGAAGACAGTAAAGTTCCTCTCATATTAGGAAGACCTTTCCTAAATACCGCTGATGCAATCATCAAAGTAAAAGGTAAAGAGCTCAACCTTGGAGTTGGAAAAGATCAAATTACCTTTTTAATCGACAAAGCAATGCGAAATCCACGTTCCAGTGATGACACTTGTTTCAACATTGATGTTATCGATGAAGTCACTGACGAGGAATTGGATGCATTACTTAACAATTCTGATCCATTCATGACTACATCAGAAAAAATCAGTGAGATAGACTTTGATAAAGAGTTTGCTGATTTTATGAAAGTAAACTTCGAAGGAGATACAACTGAGGAGGAAGAAATGGAGGAAGAGAATTTTGAAGAAATAACTTTCGATGACGAGATGTGGATAAAATCTTCTCTTCAAGAACCACCAACAGATCTCGTGCTCAAAACCACTCCCTGATCATCTCGAATATGCTTATCTGGAGGAAAACTCACTTCTTCCGGTAGTCATATCTTCATTACTCAAAGATGAGGAGAAGGAACATTTGGTTTCTATTCTCAAAAATCATAAATGATCTTTCGCTTGGAAAACTTATGATATTCCAGGAATTAGTCCCAATTTCTCCAAACACAAAATCAATTTCGAAGAAGTGATTAAACCTGTTGTGGAAAATCAACGTCGACTCAATCCCAACATGAAAGAAGTTGTCAAAAAGGAAATCATCAAACTTCTTGATGCCGGTATTATTTACCCCATCAAGGATAGTCCTTGGGTGAGTCTCGTTCACTGTGTCCCTAAGAAAGGAGGAATGACGGTTGTGACAAACGAACGGAATGAACTAGTTCCTACTAGAACTGTCACTGGATGGCGCGTTGGTATTGATTATCGTAAATTGAACAAAGCCACCAGAAAAGATCATTTCCCTCTTCCTTTCATGGATCAAATGCTCAAACGACTAGCAGGGAACAAGTTCTTTTATTTCCTTGATGGATTTTTAGGATATTTCCAAATACCGATCGATCCGAATGATCAAGAAAAGACCACCTTTACTTGTCCTTTTGGAACTTACGCTTATCGACGTATGCCTTTTGGTCTTTGTAATGTACCTGCAACTTTTCAAAGGTGTATGATAGCCATATTCCAAGACATGTTTGAAACCTCCATGGAAGTTTTCATGGATGACTTTTCCGTTTTCGGAAACTCATTCGAAGCTTGTCTTTTCAATCTTGATAAAATGCTCGAAAGATGCAAAGCTGCACATCTTGTCCTTAACTGGGAGAAATGTCACTTTATGGTGACTGAAAGAATTTTGCTCCGTCACAAGATCTCTAGTCCAAGAATGGAAGTAAATAAAGCAAAAATCGATGTTATCACGAAGCTGCCACCTCCAACTAACGTTAAAGCCATTAGAAGTTTTTTAGGACATGCCAGTTTATATCGCTGCTTTATCAAGTATTTTTCCAAAATATCTCGTCCTATGATAAAACTTCTTGAGAAAGACTCTATTTTTTACTTCAATGCAGATTGCGTGAAAGCATTCGAAACATTGAAATCACAACTGACTAGTGCACCCATTATGGTTTCACCTGATTGGTCACTACCATTTGAGCTCATGTGCGACGCAATCGATTTCGCTGTTGGAGCTGTTTTAGGCCAACGAGAAGGAAAACACTTTCGGCCCATATATTTTGCAAGCAAGACACTAAATGGTGCCCAGCAAAGTTATATGGTTATAGAAAAAGAATTACTGGCCGTAGTTTTCGCGTTTGACAAATTCATATCTTACCTCGTGCTTTCAAAAACAGTCGTGTTCACCGATCATTTGGCACTCAAATATCTGTTTAGCAAGCAAGATGCAAAGCCGCGTCTTATTTGATGGATTCTGCTACTCCAAAAATTTGACATTGAGATCAAAGATAAGAAAGGAGCAGAGAATCTAGCCACTGATCATTTATCACGTCTTGAAAACCCTAATCTAGAGGAGTTGAAGGAGGAAGAAATCGATGATTACTTCCCTGATGAAACCCTCATGACGGTTGATGAAAATGAAGATCCTTGGTTTGCTGACTTTGCAAACTACCTCGTCGGAAGAATTCTTAGAAAAGGACTAACTCACGCTCAACGGAGTAAATTCTTTTCGGAACTTAAACAATACTATTGGGAAGAACCCTATCTTTTCAAAATGTGTCCCGATAGAATGATCCGAAGATGTGTTTCTGGTTCCAAAACTCGAAAAATTCTTTATGAATGTCATCATGGCCCTACTAGGGGACACTATGGTCCTTCCACCACAGTTAAAAAAGTTTTTGATGCTGGATTCTATTGGCCAACAATATTCAAAGAAGCATATACACTTGTCCAAAACTGTGATGTGATTTCGCAGCAAACAGATTCCAAACCCGTCAAGTTATCTCACACAAGCTAGCCACTTGTGAATGACTAACCGTAAGAAATTTAAAACAGTTCAGACACTGATTCGCTGATAATGAAGGCTTAAGGGAATGTTTGTACGGATAAAACCTCAATATCGATATCAAAAATAATCACGAAGATAGATTCAAATTCCTTTAGGAAAAAGAATAATAAATCAAATCCCGTGTGTGATCGTTGAAACGGATTAGTCAACCCGAATCGTTTCCCAACGAGGCGTGAATTGCCAACGTCGTTTTGGTTTGGAATTTAATGCTCGATGTTTTGATTTTTGATTATATTTAAACTACGGGAATAGGGAAAGTAATTAAGGGAATCTATTTTACGGGAAATCCTAATGCAAATTAACTAAAATGTAATTAATAAAACGTAATTTCGTCTAAATTATACCCTAAAAATGCCTAAAATTACTTTTACTCTAGAAATGCAATGTGAAAACTAATTATGAATTAAAACTATTTTTTTTTTCTGGATTTTATTAAAATTAAAAACTAATTTTTAACTATTAAAACTAAATTAAAATACTAAAAATTATGAAATTTAAGGAGAAAAATATGAAACTATTTTTATAAAATCTAAAATACTATAAGAGAATTTTCAAAACTATTTATTTTTTTTTTGATTATTTTTCTATTTTCTACTAATTTAAAACTATTTAAATCTAATTTAAATTGTGAAAAATACCAAATAAAAGGGGAAAAATAAGGAAAAATATTTTTTATGCTTTTTATATTTTTCTTAAACTGGGAAAATTGAAAAATTATTTTTTGGAACTTTTTCTTAATTATTTGCAATAAAAGCTATTTAAAAGTACCTAAAAACTATTTTAAATAGAGAAAAATAGCAAACAATGACCAAAAATTATGCAAAACTCAGGAAAATTCTAAAATATTAATCTAAATCTATGAAAAATATAAAATATGATGCTTGTGTGGAAGAAATAAGAGCTGTAGTGCAAACAGTTACCAAATAAGCACTTTGAAATAAGCTAAACAGAAAAATAAGCCACCAAACTTATACTTAAGCTAGATCATACTGAAATTAACTATTATCAACTAAATTTAGCTACTCCTAATCTCTAATAAGCAACCTACCTATGATTTAAGCTAACTGCTAATTCTACCCAAACAGGCTCCTGGCCCCTACTTTAAGCTACTCTATAAGCTTATCAGAGAAGCTTAAGTGAGAAACAGATAGGTGGTCTTCAAGACCACCTAGCAAACTACAAATGGACCAAATCTGAGACCATAACAAGCTGTATTGAACTCTGTGCAATGTCTGCAAGATCTGCACAAAACAGGTTTTGACATAGTTTTGACTTTTGAACACAATTGCTGATTTTGACTTATTTGAGATTTAGAGACAAATTTGTGACTGATTAAGCTAAAAGTGGATGTAATAAGACCCAAATAAGCTACCCTAACAGATTCTACACCTAAATGCTTAATAAGCTCAGCTGATTTCAACAGTTATGCATATTAGATCAGTTTCAAGCTAATGTTGACTTTTGTAAAAAGACTAATGTAAACTTTGATTGAAATGACTTTACTAGTGATATTAGAGACTAATGCAACAGAAATCTTATACCAAGATAGCCTTAAACACAGTTTTATCCACTGATCCAAACAGTCCTATATGACAGAAAATGCAATCTACTCAAGCTAAAATGCAATGACAAGCCTATGCTAACATCAAAACAGATCCAATACACTGAAACAAAGCTAATATGACTACAAATATCAATACTGTACCAGATCTAATAGAAATGACAACTGCTACTTTTTATTAAGCTAGAAATGAGATTAAGATTACACTTACAAGAAGCCCAGCCACTATGGCTTGCAAATCAGCAAAAGAACCACTAATCCTAAACCATTTAACATCAAATCAACCCAGATCCATTATCATAATCAACCCATAACCATCTCTGAACCAAGTGAGGACACCAGTTGACTTTCGTTGACTGATTCTTTTTGTGAATGTGAATGAATGAATTGCAACAAGTAAACACACAATAAGCTCATAAAAGCTATGGACAACTTATATGAGCTTATTACAATCTTAAAAACAGCTTATTTAGTTTTCAAATAGTGAAATGCAAGATAAAAATTAAACTTAAAAACTTTTATTAAAACTGAAAATGAGAGTACAAGAAAAACTGAGATTACATAAAACCTTAAGAAAACTTTAACTACTGAAAAGCTTAAAATATAAGAAACTTAGACTAAATTTAAAGGAAAATAATGCACGATCAAAATGGTGAGCTAAGGGGTATTTATAGCGGATTGCAGGCTTGGGATCTTTATCAGAAGATGCTAGAAGTCCTTTCTCAGCCACTCAATCATTCCATTGTCACCATAGCCAATCACAAAGCTCCAATTCACCAAATGAGGTGTTTCGGCCAATGAGGTTGCTCCATTTTTCTACGTTGGCAGCTTATCCTGACATGTCAGAGGCATCTAGAAGGTGGATAGATTCTTAGTACGAGGTTGGGGTCATTGGTAATTCGTGGTAATTAGGTAAACGGGTGATTTGGGTAAAAGGGCGCCTTTGGATTTGTTTATTATATTTCAAGAGTTGGCCGGGTCATGGGTTGGGTAAACCAGGGTTTGGTTCGGGTATAGACCGGGTAAAGATAGTGTTCGGGTTGGATATATTGGACGGGATGGATGGGTTGTGAGTTTGGGCCGGGTAGAGGGTTTCTATTATTGGGCTGAATGTTTTGTTTATTGGATTTGGATTATGTTGGATTAGTTAAGTGATCCAAGAGCAACCATAGGGACCAAATATGTATTTTCTGAATTTTGAGGGACCAATCTTGTGCATTCTGAAAATTATATCAAGGACCATCTTTGCCAATCTTCAAATAAACCAAGGGCCAATTTGCAACTTTTGAATCTTCAAGGGTCACTTTTGTCAAATGCTGAAACTTGAGGGGCCATTTTTGACATTTCTTCAAACTTGATTAAAACTTCCAAAAATCATCCTCGGAGAATAAAATCTTCATAAATGCTCAATTTTGATCTTCCGGCTCAGCTAAAGCTCTCTTGATCTCTCGTGCTCGGATTTACGTCTGATTTGGCTCCTTTTTGTGTGTTTTTACATATCCATACCTGCACAAGCACAAACTCAAGAAAACCACAAATATTAGCAATAAACGGCTCTTTCTTGGTTATTTTGGGTCTATTTTTATAATGAAAAGGTATGTGTATTAGCACATACCAAAATACCCCAGACGAGACCATTGTCGTGTCCCCACGCAATGCAATCAACTCACGCTTCTAAAACCAAGGATTTCAATCTCTTTCTACTAAACCTATGAAGAAGTAGCAAAGATTCCTCAAAAGAGATTAAGAAAGCCTTAATTCTAAAAACGCCCCGTTTACCTTTTAAATAACATGTATAGATATTACGGTTAATCACATTCCGGTTATGAGTGACGGTTTGTTGAACTTTCATGTCGATCAATAACTCCAACATTTTTCAAACGACATGTTAGGATCACGGAGTAGGAAACACAACACAGCGTGAAGTGACCATACGGATAGAATACATCGTCCCTGATTTTTCACAAGTTCCCAAACTAAGCGTAAAATCGAAATCATTGCTAAATATGATTCTAGATGCTAACACTACCCATGGAAGTTACTTGTGTAATTACCTTTTGTTCCCATTTTCCTATTTTCCTCTAGATTTTTTTATTTTTGTGAGAAATGAATTTCTTCAAATTCTCGTTTCGATAACTTTTATTCCGATAAAGATACAAAGCTAAGTCGATAATTAGTTATCTGCCTTCTCTCAAGAACCATTGTCCCAAAAATGAGGTCCACATCAAGGAATTTTTATTCATTTATACTTTTGACTTTTTCATTTTTTTTTTTTTTTTTTTTTTAAATTAAACTTATACTTTTACTCATATGAGCTATGAACTACGGAGCTTCACGGGGTAATTCCAAGACTATAGGCTTCATGAAATGAGGACCCCGGCTGGCTAGGCTAAGACCTCACTCAATCCCGGCTAAAGATCCAAGGGTCCGATCTCGACACCGCAGCTCATAACTTTACTTATTACTTTTCACTTATCACTTATTGCTTATTTATTACGGATCCTTGATGTGTACCCAATTTTTAAAACAAAGATTCTTTTAAGAAGATAAAGAACTAACTATCGCCAAAAACTCAACATCTCTAATTATTATTAGCAGATATGGGGTGAAACAATTTTGTGGGAACAAAAAGCCATAAGTACCTTCGATGGGCTCTAAAGAGAACCAACTACTCCACGCTTAGCATCTAAACTCATAAACAACTCTATCATTTCTCGATCTCCGCAAATTTAAAATCCCAAATAATGAGATCCGCGAATGCTTAGCCGATAATTTTTAGATTATCTATGGTTAAGGGAACAAGCTAGGGCTCAACACGCCCGGTCAAGTCAGAATTCTATTCCTACTCTCACCAGCGGAAAGTCAACAAGATGTCAAAACATATATTAACTTAGCAAATGCTTCGTCAAATGAAATTAAGTCATGCATATTTAAAATCGCTCAGGGAAACTTGCAAAATCTTGGCCTTGTGAGCTAGAATTCGCATTTTATAGCTTCTTATCTAAGAGACTAGCAAACTTTTCAATCAAAAAGACTTAACAAAAGCTTGAAAAATTTTAAATTTTGCTCATTTTTGCACAATTTTTAATTTTCTAAGGAAAAACGGGGTTGCGAGAGTACACGACGAAAATAAGCAAGTGCGGTCAAATCAAATCGAAGATTACCCTACCCCAGACTAGAACGAAACATTGTCCTCAATGTTTAAAAGCAAGGGTATCAACGAAAATCTAAAAGCCGTTTATTAAGTATGCTCAAAGATAAACGTTAGTCGATAAGATTAGGATATCGGATTTCCATCAGCATCGATCATGAAACTTGAGTGGAGAAAAGACAAACATCAAGCACGAGAGTCTTCATATCGGGAACATCCTAAACACAACATCACAAACAACCAAACACGAGAAATCGAAGAGGCAGACCCCTTCGCGTCACTTATTAGAAAATAGAAAGAAAATAGAGATAAGCATGGGGTGCCTCCCACGAGCGCTACTCGTTTTTGGTTACCGATTCACTAGCTTGACTCGATCCCCGAATTCAGTTGTCCTTAGGGAAAGTTTGGAGATCCGGGACAACCATAGATGGGATGTCCCCTCCAAAATAATGTTTCACACGATGGCCATTCACTTTGAAATTAGGGCCATCGAGTTGAGAAAGCTCCACCGTTCCATAAGGGAAAACCTGAGCAACGGTGAATGGTCCGGACCAACGGGTTTTGAGTTTGCCCGAGAATATCTTCAATCGAGAGTTAAAAGGAGAACTTGATCACCAACGTTGAAAACGTGGTTTTTGATTTTAGAATCATGAATCCTCTTAGTCTTCTTTTTGAAAATCAAAGAATTCTCGTAAGCCTGATCCCTAAGCTCATTTAATTCATTCAATTGAACTTTCCGGTGATCACCCGCGGTCTTAAGATCAAAGTTAGCATGTTTCAAGGCCCAGAATGCCTTATGTTCGAGCTCGATGGGCAAGTGACAAGCTTTTCCATACACCAACTTAAATGGGGTGCACCCGATGGGTGTCTTGTATGCGGTGCGGAAAGCCCATAATGCATCATCTAACTTATCAGCCCATGTAGCTCGATTTTCTCCTACGGTCCTTTCTAAAATTCTTTTCAAACCTTGATTGGAGACCTCAACTTGTCCGCTCGTTTGCGGGTGATACGCGGTGGAAAGACGATGGGTAACTCCATATTTAGCCATAACTTTAGCAAATTTTTCATTACAGAAATGGGTACCGCGATCACTAATGATAGCACGAGGTGCTCCGAATCGGGAAAACAAATTCTTCAGAAATTTAACAACCACTCGGGCGTCATTGGTGGGGAGCGCCTTTGCTTCAACCCATTTAGACAAGTAGTCGACGACCACGAGGATATACTTATTACCCTTAGATGATGGAAATGGCCCCATAAAATCGATGCCCCACACGTCAAAAATCTCACAAACTTGAATAGCATTTTGTGGCATTTCATCTTTTTGCGAAATTTTCCCTTGACGTTGGCAAGAATCACAAGATTTGACTAAATCATGAGCATCTCGATATATGGTAGGCCAATAGAATCCGGAATCAAAAACCTTCTTAGCGGTGTAACCTTCTTAGCGGTGTAGCTTGCACCATGATGGCCACCAGTGGGTCCGTTATGGCAAGCATTGAGAATATCAAGAGCCTCTTGGCCATGAACACACCGCCGGATTACTTGATCCGCACAAATCTTAAACAAGTAGGGATCGTCCCAGAAATAATGTTTAACATCTTTGAAAAACTTTTTCTTCTGTTGGGACGACATCCCTTTTACTACGAAATTGCCCGCATGGTAATTTGCAACGTCGGCAAACCATGGGGTGTTCGGGTCTTTCTTAGCAATCATCCCAAGTGTCTCAAGAGGAAATGTTTCCGTAATCTCCTTTTTCTCAAGCACACTTTGATGGGGATTCTCAAGTCTAGAAAGGTGATCGGCAGCCAGGTTCTCCGCTCCTTTTTTTTCAAGAATAGTAACATCAAACTCTTGAAGGAGGAGAACCCACCGAAGTAATCGTGGCTTAGCATCTTGCTTTGCCAAAAGATACTTAAGGGCAGAATGGTCGATATACACTATGGTCTTCGACAAGACAAGGTAGGGTCGGAATTTCTCAAAAGCATAAACAACGGCCAATAATTCCTTTTCAGTAGTCGTGTAATTGTGTTGGCCCTCAGACAATGTCTTACTCGCATAGTGTATGGGTTGAAAATGTTTCGACTTACGTTGCCCCAAGACTGCCCCAATTGCGTAATCACTTGCATCACACATGAGCTCAAAGGGCAAATCCCAGTCGGGGGCAACTAAGATCGGTGCTTCAGTTAATTTCTTTTTAAGAATATTAAACGCTTCAACGCATTCGGTGGTGAAGATAAACGGAGCATCCTTTTCAAGGAGATGGGTCAGAGGGCGGGCTATCTTAGAGAAATCTTGGATGAAACGGCGATAGAAACCGGCATGACCTAAAAAACTCCGAATACCTTTGACGGTAGTGGGATGAGGGAGTTTAGCTATAACGTCGACTTTAGCTCGGTCGACCTCAATCCCAGATTTTGAAATCTTATGGCCGAGGACAATGCCCTCTCGAACCATGAAATGGCACTTCTCCCAATTCAAGACCAAGTTGGTGTCTTCACACCGTTTGAGCATGTGGTCTAGATGAGAGAGGCAAGAAGTGAAAGAATCTCCATAAACCGAGAAATCGTCCATAAAACTTCCATAGACTTCTCGATCATGTCATGAAAAATAGCCATCATGCACCTTTGGAACGTACCGGGAGCATTGCATAAACCAAATGGCATTCGTCGGTAAGCAAACGTTCCATAAGGGCACGTGAAAGTCGTTTTTTCTTGATCATGCGGATCAATCGGAATTTGAAAGTAACCGGAAAAACCATCGAGGAAGCAATAGAACTCATTCCCCGCTAAACGTTCGAGCATCTGATCCATAAAAGGTAGCGGGAAATGGTCCTTGCGAGTAGCATCGTTCAATTTTCGGTAATCAATACACACCCTCCATCCGGTGATGAGGCGTGTGGAAATCAACTCATTTTCTTCGTTAGCAACAACGGTCATTCCTCCTTTCTTAGGGACACAATGGATAGGGCTAACCCATGAGCTATCGGAGATTGGATAAATGATTCCGGCGTCGAGGAGTTTAAGAACTTCCTTTTTGATAACGTCATGAATTTTTGGGTTAACCCTACGTTGTTGTTGAATCACGGGTTTACAATCATCCTCCATCAGAATTTTGTGGGTACAGAAACGAGGATTGATTCCTTTGATTTCAGAAATTTGCCAAGCGATTGCATTTTTGTGTTTTCGTAGGACATCCAAAAGTGCGGTTTTCTCCTCATCTTTCAAGTTTTTCGCAATGATGACGGGAAACTGGTTTGGTTCTTCAAGAAAAGCGTATTCAAGATGAGGAGGTAAATCCTTGAGCTCGGGCTCCGGAGGATTTTCATTAGACGTTTGTACTTCTTTGATTTCGTTAATCGTGATCTCTTTCGGAGGGAGTGACGGTAATGGATCTTCATTCAACAATTGCTCAAGATAACGGATATCTCCCTCCGAATCATAAACACCATCATCAATTCCCGGTGGAATCGATTCATCATCAGCAAGAAACTCATCGATTTCTTCCAAAATGAAATCACCTCCCTCGAACGGAGTGAGAGAGGGGGAAGAATCGGCAATAATAGGCTCAGAAGATGGTTCAATATTTTCAGAATGAATAGTGGGATTACCACTCATAAAATCAAGAAGCTCTTGAGCATACTCCTCCGTAGCAATATCGAGAACGTCGATTCGATTAATAGAAGCATCATCATAATTGGAGGAGTATCTCGAAGGATGGTTAATGTTAAATGAGACGGTTTCCTTATGAGATCGTAAAGTAATTTCTCCTTCATAAACGTCAATCATCGCACGACCCGTTCGTAAGAAAGGTCTCCCGAGAATAAGCGGCACTCGGGAATCAGCATCAAAGTCAACGACAACGAAGTCGACGGGAAAATGTAGTGGTCCGACCTTCACATAGACATCCTCGGACATTCCTTTCGGAATACAGGTTAATCGGTCTGCGAGTTCAAGAGTCATCTTAGTAGGAGTGAGATCCGGGAGAGAAAGCTTGTTATAAATCGAAAGAGGCATTAAGTTAATACTCGCACCAAGATCGGCCAAGGCGGAGCATTTCACAATTCCCGGAAACTCACAAGGGATAAGAAATTTTCCGGGGTCTCCTAACTTTTCGGGAAGTTTCTTGAGGAGCACCACCGAGCAATTCTCATTCAACGGTGTTTTTGCAATTTCGGCCAACTTTTCCTTATTACTCACTAAATTTTTGATCATGGCGGCAAATTTCGGCATGAGGAGTAAAGCGTCGGTGAAACTGATGTTAAAATTCAAGGATTGAATGATTTCAACAAATTTCTCCATTTGGTTTTCGGTTTTATCACGAATCCTTTGATCTTGAAGTCTAGACGGATAAGGAAGTGAGGGTTTGAGAGTAGTCTTCGGAACATCGGGTTCCGGAATCGGAGTCTGAATGACCGGAGGTGGGACGGGTGCAGGATGCACATTTTCTTCAATAACCACGGGTTCTCGTTCCTCCTCCCTCACCAGCGGAGTAGGAAAAGATGGTTCGTCATAAGCCTTACCACTCCGTGTGGTTATAGCCTTTAACTCACCCTTCGGGTTGGGAATGGTATCACTTGGAAGAGATCCCGAACTCGAGGGTTGACTTATCTTACACAAAACAGCATTCAACATGTTCTCAAGTTTATTCTGCGAAGCATCCAATTTGTTGTTCTGAAGTCGAATCTCATTCCTAAACTCATTGCTTTGTCTAGTCAACGAAGATTGAAACTCATTTCTCAAACTTGAAATCTGAGTTTGCATGGTTTGGATGGTAGCATTATTGTGTTGAACGAAATTCGTGAATTCATTTGAAGGCAAAGGCGGAGCTTGATAGCTTGAATTTGGATATCCTTGATTGTAATTGACTCCTTGATTCGGGTATTGATTTGGTGGGGTTTTGAATTGGTTTTGAACATTTGGTCCACGAACTTGATTCAGATTAAAACGATTCTGATTGTTCGATTGAGAAAATCCCGGAGGTCCCATTTGATTACTAACACGAGGGTTTGGTTCAACCTGAGAACGGTATTGGTTACCTCCGGTTACGGCATTAGCTTCGAAAGGATTTCCATCGGTGGCGGTACAATTGTAGTAGGCATGCGGGCCACCACAAGTAGTACAAGTCGTTTCCACCGCTTTGACTTGAGCGGGTGGAGAAGAATTAACCTTAGCGGTCTTAATCTTAACCAAAGCCTGAATCATATCCGTAAGCTTATCAATCTTAGCATCGGTGCTAGACGTATTTTCGTAAGACGAGGATGATGGTGTAACACCCACTCGGGCAGCAACCGATTTGCTACGTGATGTACGAACTTTAGATTTGTTCTCAATAATTGACAAGGCATCTCTCGTTGATCGGCTCAACAAATTACCACCCGCGGCGGCATTGAGAGAGTCTTGATCAGTCTCATTCAAACCGTTATAAAATGTATCAAGTTGGTGCAACTCAGAAAAACCATGATGGGGACATTGCCTAAGCAAATCTTTGAATCGGTCCCATGCCTCACTAAATGATTCATCAAATCTTTGTGTGAATTTTGTTATTTCATTTTTAAGGCTTGTTGTTTTAGATGGTGGGAAGAATTCGTTCACGAATTTTGACACTAAATTCTCCCATGTGGTTATCGATCGAGGGGGTAGTTTCTCAAGCCAAATCCGGGCAGCCCCCTCAAGTGAAAATGGGAAGAGTAGTAGCTTAATAGCCTCTTCCGGAACGTTACGGTACTTGATCGTAGACGTGAGCTTGTTGAATCGTCGGATATGAGAGTGAGGATCGTCTCTCTCAAATCCGTAAAATTGGCTTGAGGAAACCAAATTTATCAATCCGTGTTTAAGCTCAAAGTTATCGGCAACGATTGCTGGGACGACGATGGCTTCTCCATAACCCTCGGTGGGTGCTTGGAGTTGCTCTAGCATGGATCGGTTGTCCTCCGCCATTTCGATGATGGGCGGGGTTTGATTAGTTCGAATCTCGGGTTCGACTAATGGAGCACGTCTATTTCGCCTTCGCGGAATTGTAGCGGTTTCAAGTATTGGTCTGTAGTTGTTGGAACGAGTGCGCATGCACTTTCAAAAACCAAGGCAATTAAAACGAACGGTATTCGAAAACACAGTGAACTTAACCAATAATCCCAAGTGAATAAATCACCTCTATAAGACAAACGCACAAGCGGGCGGAGAAGCTTTTTTAGGTCAGCGCGAAGCTTATTAAAAACCCGCTTCTTTACAGCCGCAATTTAATGTCAGGCCGTCCTTATACCCACCACACGGTTTGTTTATCCGATAGAAATAAATAAATTCACAAGCGACACAAAGGCAAGTTTTTGATCTTTAGTTCGGGAACTTATTAATGATAACACCTCCGTTGAGAATGTTATATAATTGGTGTCTTCTATTTATTAGCAAAAACACAAGAGAAAATCTTTTTGTATTTTTAATATGATATATATATATACAAAAGAAAAAGGAAAATATTTTTTTACTTTTTTAATTTATAGAAAAATAGTAACTTCACGAATGAAGGATCTCGAGTCACTAATCGTCAAACCTCAAACGATATTGTCGTGACACAACCTCCCCGGCAGCGGCGCCAAAATTTGATTTGTTCTCAGCAAACAGATGCCAAACCCGTCAAGTTATCTCACACAAGCTAGCCACTTGTGAATGACTAACCGTAAGAAACTTAAAACAGTTCAGACACTGATTCGCTGATAATGAAGGCTTAAGGGTATGTGTGTACGGATAAAACCTCAATATCGATATCAAAAATAATCACGAAGATAGATTCAAATTCCTTTAGGAAAAAGAATAATAAATCAAATCCCGTGTGTGATCGTTGAAACGGATTAGTCAACCCGAATCGTTTCCCAACGAGGCGTGAATTGCCAACGTCGTTTTTGGTTTGGAATTCAATGCTCGATGTTTTGATTTTTGATTATATTTAAACTACGGGAATAGGGAAAGTAATTAAGGGAATCTATTTTACGGGAAATCCTAATGCAAATTAACTAAAATGTAATTAATAAAACGTAATTTCGTCTAAATTATACCCTAAAAATGCCTAAAATTACTTTTACTCTAGAAATGCAATGTGAAAACTAATTATGAATTAAAACAAATTTTTTTTTCTGGATTTTATTAAAATTAAAAACTAATTTTTAACTATTAAAACTAAATTAAAATACTAAAAATTATGAAATTTAAGGAGAAAAATATGAAACTATTTTTATAAAATCTAAAATACTATAAGAGAATTTTCAAAACTATTTATTTTTTTTTTATTTTTTTTTTGATTATTTTTCTATTTTCTACTAATTTAAAACTATTTAAATCTAATTTAAATTGTGAAAAATACCAAATAAAAGGGGAAAAATAAGGAAAAATATTTTTTATGCTTTTTATATTTTTCTTAAACTGGGAAAATTGAAAAATTATTTTTTGGAACTTTTTCTTAATTATTTACAATAAAAGCTATTTAAAAGTACCTAAAAACTATTTTAAATATAGAAAAATAGCAAACAGTGACCAAAAATTATGAAAAACTCAGGAAAATTCTAAAATATTAACCTAAATCTATGAAAAATATAAAATATGATGCTTGTGTGGAAGAAATAAGAGCTGTAGTGCAAACAGTTACCAAATAAGCACTTTGAAATAAGCTAAACAGAAAAATAAGCCACCAAACTTATACTTAAGCTAGATCATACTGAAATTAACTATTATCAACTAAATTTAGCTACTCCTAATCTCTAATAAGCAGCCTACCTTTGATTTAAGCTAACTGCTAATTCTACCCAAACAGGCTCCTGGCCCCTACTTTAAGCTACTCTATAAGCTTATCAGAGAAGCTTAAGTGAGAAACAGATAGGTGGTCTTCAAGACCACCTAGCAAACTACAAATGGACCAAATCTGAGACCATAACAAGCTGTATTGAACTCTGTGCAATGTCTGCAAGATCTGCACAAAACAGGTTTTGACATAGTTTTGACTTTTGAACACAATTGCTGATTTTGACTTATTTGAGATTTAGAGACAAATTTGTGACTGATTAAGCTAAAAGTGGATGTAATAAGACCCAAATAAGCTACCCTAACAGATTCTACACCTAAATGCTTAATAAGCTCAGCTGATTTCAACAGTTATGCATATTAGATCAGTTTCAAGCTAATGTTGACTTTTGTAAAAAGACTAATGTAAACTTTGATTGAAATGACTTTACTAGTGATATTAGAGACTAATGCAACAGAAATCTTATACCAAGATAGCCTTAAACACAGTTTTATCCACTGATCCAAACAGTCCTATATGACAGAAAATGCAATCTACTCAAGCTAAAATGCAATGACAAGCCTATGCTAACATAAAAACAGATCCAATACACTGAAACAAAGCTAATATGACTGCAAATATCAATACTGTACCAGATCTAATAGAAATGACAACTGCTACTTTTTATTAAGCTAGAAATGAGATTAAGATTACACTTACAAGAAGCCCAGCCACTATGGCTTGCAAATCAGCAAAAGAACCACTAATCCTAAACCATTTAACATCAAATTAACCCAGATCCATCATCATAATCAACCCATAACCATCTCTGAACCAAGTGAGGACACCAGTTGACTTTCGTTGACTGATTCTTTTTGTGAATGTGAATGAATGAATTGCAACAAGTAAACACACAATAAGCTCATAAAAGCTATGGACAGCTTATATGAGCTTATTACAATCTTAAAAACAGCTTATTTAGTTTTCAAATAGTGAAATGCAAGATAAAAATTAAACTTAAAAACTTTTATTAAAACTGAAAATGAGAGTACAAGAAAAACTGAGATTACATAAAACCTTAAGAAAACATTAACTACTGAAAAGCTTAAAATATAAGAAACTTAGACTAAATTTTTAGGAAAATAATGCACGATCAAAATGGTGAGCTAAGGGGGTATTTATAGCTGGATTGCAGGCTTGGGATCCTTATCAGAAGATGCTAGAAGTCCTTTCTCAGCCACTCAATCATTCCATTGTCACCATAGCCAATCACAAAGCTCCAATTCACCAAATGAGGTGTTTCGGCCAATGAGGTTGCTCCATTTGTCCACGTTGGCAGCTTATCCTGACATGTCAGAGGCATCTAGAAGGTGGATAGATTCTTAGTACGAGGTTGGGGTCATTGGTAATTGGTGGTAATTGGGTAAACGGGTGATTTGGGTAAAAGGGCGCGTTTGGATTTGTTTATTATATTTCAAGAGTTGGCCGGGTCATGGGTTGGGTAAACCAGGGTTTGGTTCGGGTATAGACCGGGTAAAGATAGTGTTCGGGTTGGATATATTGGACGGGATGGATGGGTTGTGAGTTTGGGCCGGGTAGAGGGTTTCTATTATTGGGCCGAATGTTTTGTTTATTGGATTTGGATTATGTTGGATTAGTTAAGTGATCCAAGAGCAACCATAGGGACCAAATATGTATTTTCTGAATTTTGAGGGACCAATCTTGTGCATTCTGAAAATTATATCAAGGACCATCTTTGCCAATCTTCAAATAAACCAAGGGCCAATTTGCAACTTTTGAATCTTCAAGGGTCACTTTTGTCAAATGCTGAAACTTGAGGGGCCATTTTTGACATTTCTTCAAACTTGATTAAAACTTCCAAAAATCATCCTCGGAGAATAAAATCTTCATAAATGCTCAATTTTGATCTTCCGGCTCAGCTAAAGCTCTCTTGATCTCTCGTGCTCGGATTTACGTCTGATTTGGCTCCTTTTTGTGTGTTTTTACATATCCATACCTGCACAAGCACAAACTCAAGAAAACCACAAATATTAGCAATAAACGGCTCTTTCTTGGTTATTTTGGGTCTATTTTGATAATGAAAAGGTATGTGTATTAGCACATACCATGATGCTTGCCAAAGATCCGGTAACCTTTCCCGCAGAGACAAATTGCCATTAAAAAGCATTTAAGTTTGTGAAATATTTGATATTTGGGGATCAATTTCATGGGACCATTTCCTAAATCCCACAAATACGAATACATTCTCGTTTCTATCGATTATGTGTCCAAATAGGCAGAAGCCGAAGCTTTACCAACAAACGATGCTCGTGTTGTCGTTAATTTTCTCAAAAATCTTTTCGCTCATTTTGGAATTCCCAAAGCTTTAATAAGCGATCGAGGAACTCATTTTTGTAACAGACAAATGGAGAAAACCATGAAAAGATATGGAGTTCATCATCGTTTTTCTACAGCTTATCATCCACAAACTAGTGGCCAAGTTGAAAACACCAACAGAGCTCTTAAAAGAATTGTTGAAAAAACAGTGAAGGATAATCCTTCAGTTTGGTCGAAGAAGCTTGACGATGCTCTGTGGGCATTTCGTACGGCTTACAAAACTTTTATTGGCACAACTCCTTATAGACTCTTGTATGGACAAACTTGTCATTTGCCGTTCGAAGTCGAACATCACGCTTACTGGGCCCTTAGAAGGTGTAACACCGATCTCAAAATGGCTGGAGAAAAGAGATTCTTGCAATTGTATGAACTAGATGAATTAAGACTCTAAGCTTATGAGAATTCTAAATTGTACAAAGCTAGAACCAAAGCTTATCATGACAAAAACTGAGATTTCGAAAAGAATTGAAAGTCGGAGATAAAGTTATGCTTTTCAAGAAGAAATTAAAATTCAAAGCTCCTAAGCTGCAACCAAAATGGTTCGGACCTTATGTCGTGAAACATGGATATCCATCTGGTTATGTCGAACTTTATGACAAGCAAGGTGGAAGTTTCATTTTTAATGGGCACCGAATCAGGTTATACTATGATAAGGAGCAATTGAATGAAATTTCAATTGAGGAAATCTTGCCTGAGACTGAATTCGAAACCATCCCATTCGTAGCACCCTTTCCAGGGAGAATAAAACAAAATGTTCCTTGGAAACCAACCGCTGAATTCATCTGGAGAGATATTGATGCAACTGGTGAAGAATTTATGTATATTCCTGAAATTTTAACAAAGAAATCCAAAGCTGCAACTGCAGCTACGTGAATTCGGGAAACTTTGAGCCAGGCTAATGACTCAGTAATAAAACAAGTGCTTCTCGGGAGGCAACCCATGTGTTTCAAATTTGTTTTTCTGTGGTCACGCCCCAAATTTTAAACCTTTGGTTGAACTTAAGTGTGGGGGGTGACATGCCTTAATATAACTCTTTTTGTTTTTGTTTTTGTATAAGAGTGATGCAGGTAATGATTAATTCCGTGGACACTTGGATCAAAAGAAGTTAAGCTGACAAACTCATTCGGAAAATCGGGTTTTATCCCTATTTCCCTATTTCTATACTTTGAAGTTCGTTTTTCACATTGAGGACAATGTTTAACTTAAGTGTGTGTGTGTGGGGGGGAGTGAATAGGAACATTAGAGTTTTTAAGCTTAAATTTAAATTTTGTTTGCCCTTGTGATCTAGTTATTTTCACGCTTTTAGGATAATATATTAGAATAAGTGGATCAAGCCACTGGTAAAATTTGTAATTTTTGAAAATTTGAGAATTGTTCCGATTAATATTCCGATTAAATTGTGAGGATTTGAGCCTAATTCATATATGAAGCATACATCTTTTATGCTTAGATATTTTCAAGAGTGTGCCGGTGATTTTATTTATTCTAGAACTTGTGCTTGTAAATCATTACAAGACCGCAGTGAGATCGCATTCGTGTGATATAAGTGAATTCGTTTGATAAAGAGACACCTTAGGATTTAAACCCAAATGGCCTTCCATTTTACATCTAATGATATATTAGCTAACCGCATCGGTTAGTTAACCACCCACATTGACCCATTTGTTAGCGCTCATCTTTAGCGCTAGATAATAAAGAGACACCTTAGGATTTAAGCCCAAATGGCCTTCCATTTTACATCTAATGATATATTAGCTAACCACATCGGTTAATTAACCACCCACATGGACCCATTTGTTAGTGCTCATCTTTAGCGCTAGATACCCTTAGTTACACCCTCCAAGCCAATCTTTTCGTTTTTGTTAAATCCAGAAAAATATAAAAATATTTTACACTTTAAGCCTTAGCCTAACCCTTGTCAATGTCTAAACGGTTGCTTGCTAGTCGCCTGGTATGATTGGATTTTCTAGAAGATTATGAGTGACCGCACTTTGTCATTCGTATGAGCCACTTCGAAGAAAGGAGTATAAAAAAACAAAACAAAAATAAAATAAAATAAAAATAAAAAATATGTAATAAGTATTAGTCAATGCGCTATTTTGAAGAATATTGTTATGGCGAATCAATGCGAAGAATTGTGGAAATACGAAGAAGAAAAGAATTGTATCTATAATCATTTACTGGTTTGCAGATTGTTTGGTAGCTAGCAACATGAATATTAGACTTGACCTTATTTTTCTTTTAACACCAATTTCATAAACATTCACATGCCTTATCCATACCCTTTACCCGAAGCCTAACATTTCATCCCTAATAAAAGTACTCTTTAGATGTTTACACTTGGTGCTTACGCTACGTCGGTGGAGTTTTGTTTCTTGTACAAGCTTATGGTAATAATTAAATCATGAATGAGCAATGAGTGTGACTTCTCTTGTTACTCCACTAAAAATTGAGTGATTGAGTGAATTATATTTCTTTCCTTTTTCGTGAGGTGTTTTGAAATGTTAATCATGCAAGAAAATCATTGGATATTGTCAAACTTCCTGAATTTTTGTCCTTAAAAGCTAACTCGATGAATCTTATCTTGTACTTGTACTTGATAGATTTGCATCATATTTTTCAAAATCATAATTTTGTACCAGTTGGATATTTTATTTTTGATTCTAGATTTTCTTGAGGGCAAGCAACGTTTAAGTGTGGGGGAATTTGATAACGCAAAGATTGTACACGTTTTCAGTAGCGGTATTCGTACTTTTGTATATGTTATTTGGTTATATTCATATGTTTTTAGTACTTAATCGTATCAAAGGACGTTTGTCTAGCATATATAACTAAGTGCAGGGAAACGGAAGGAAAAGTTAAAGAATATTAGATAAAAGAAGATTTCCGGTTTTGTGACGCCTATCAAGCTCAATTCAACATTCGAAGTATCGAAGAAGATCAAGTTTGAATGAAGAACCAAGTACCACAAGCCAGAATCAAGCAAAAAGTCCAATGTCCGTCTAATCAAGAAGACCAGCCGATCGGTCGTTACCCGCAATCGACTCGGCTGGATGGCTATCAAAAGGACCAGCCGATCGGCTGGACAAGGAACCGATCGGCTAGGGAGACATAGTCTGCTATTTCTTCATCATTAAGATTCTCCATTGCATCCAAACGTTTCTAGGTCCTTCCTTGGTGTATTCTAGTCCCTTCCTAACTCCTTAGAGGCCAAGTTCAACATTTATGACCCTAGGCCTTGGGATTAGTATCAATAGAGAACTCTTGTGAGCATTTGAGAGCACACACTTCAATACAACTCTCTACTCATCAAACCCATCTCTTATAGCTCTCAAATTCGTCATTAGAATTCCAGGAAAGTTTGGAGGTCCAAGAAGTCAACATTTGGAGGTCAAACCCCCGAGAAGTCAACACCAATACTTTGGGAATCATTACTCAATCATTTGTAATTTTATTCCAATCCTTGTAAGACTCTTAATCATGTTTTCTAATGTTCAAAGTTTTGAGTTTATGTTTATGTTTGCTATGGGTGGCTAGTTTCTTTACACACTTGCTTCAACAATGTTAATTATCTTATGATTAGTTTATGATTGTGTTAACATATTTTCATTCAGTTTCAAGTTGATTTTAAGATCCAATTGTGCTTAAGTTTCATAGTAACATTTGTTGATCAAGTTTGGCTAGTTGTTATTAATTGTAAAAGGTCGAAAGAACTTATTGTTATTCAAATAGTTATATTTATTTTGTCTATGGATGATTGTTTTTACCCAGTATTCTTGATCAAACAAAGAAACTAAAGTGTGGTTGTAATAAGAACGGTTTTTGATTATCAAGTTGGATTGATTGGAAACATCTAAAAGGTCGTAAGATTAGTTGTTTACAATCAATTGTGACCTTTTGTCTATAATCGGGCACCTTTTGTATTGACCATTTCTTAAGACAATTTAATAAGACAAATGGATGTTTTTGTGTTTAAGTTTATGAAAGTAAACTTATGAAACTTGAATTGATCTAGAATTGATTGGTTAAACTTAATGCTTGTTTTTATTATCTAAAATCTTGACGAAGGTTTAACTTGTAAGAACAATAGATTAGTCCACCAACTAATTCTAGTAAACAACATGTTAAGAGGTTATCACAATCATACTACTCGAGGATAAGAAACTAGTTGAAGCAAGTGTAGTTTTTAACCATCTGAATTTCATTATATCAATTTTCGTTATTATTTTCCTTTGGATTTCCTTAGTAGATTTATACTTGTTTCTTGATTCACTCACAAAAATCCCTGCGAACGATCCCGACTTACTATCACAATCTTGCTATAACGGACGAGTGCACTTGCTCGTAAATGTTATTGGTAGAATTGGTAAATCGTCTTTTATAAATTTGAAATTTGTACACACGTAGCACATCATTATTGTATCAAATAGCTGATCAAGTTTGATGTAATATGAAAACTGAAAAACAAATATTACACTATGCCAATAGTGTATTTCATACAAGAGTACATATCATCACAATATGAACATAATCCACAAGGATAAACGCAAAGCAATAACATAAGCAATAATATAATGCAGGTATAAGAGTAAAGCAGTAAGTAAAAGAAAGTGCAAACCAGACACGATGATTTATAGTGGTTCGATCACGGATCTCCTCTTCGCCCTACTTCACTCACCGAGTATCCAACTCGAGAGTTACTTTACTAAATCAACAAGCACTCATAACCGGCAGAGAAAACCTTACAACATCGCTTACACTTTTTCCAGTACTAAGCTAAATACCGATTGGTATGTGTGTTTTCACATACCTTTTCTTTATCAAAAACGGACTCAAAAGACCAAAACCGTACTATAAATGCCAAATATATGTTTGTTTTTGTGTTTGTGTATGTGCAGGTAACGGATATGAGAAAATGACAAAAAGATAGACAAAACGGACAAAATCAAGCACGGGATTGGAAAGAGCGTGAAAAGTCGAAGATGGGGATAAAATTCTACATTTTGGATCAAGCTTAAGCCTGAAACATTTTAACCTAATCCCTAATGCAAAATCCATTGCACCACTAGTTCCTAAACAATTTTCACCATTAATCCTTAACTTTGCAAAGTTAATCCCAAATTAACTTAATAACTATTAACCCTATCCAAATTATTAACCTAGTCCAATTAATAAAACCCTTACCTAAGCCCACTACCCTCTAACCTAGGTCAGCCGAGTTAAAACATAAAATACGCGCAAAAAAGGGAATTATTGTTTGCCATCTCTCCCGTTTTTACCCTGCACCTCACCGCCAAATTTACCCCACCTTAAATAATAATCAGTCGTTCTAGAAGAGCTAACATGTAAAAGAATGTGATGCCAGGTTCCCACGCTGGCAATCTTCAAGCATCTGATTGGTTAAAGTGCACTGACACTCAATCCAAGGGCCAAGATTGTTACTGATGATGGAAGAAATGATTGGATGGCAGAGGTTAGAAGCTCAAAATGCCCTCAAGACCTAGAATCTTCCTCAGCAGCCTATAAATAGAGGCCTCTTCACCTCACACAAGTCAGGTAGTTTTTAGCTTATTTTCTAACTTTTTGTTTTTAAAGATTTTAATTAATTTTATTTTCTGTTATCCAAGAACTGTAACAGTTTGATATTATTAATAAAAGTTAAGTTTTATTAAAACCTTATCAAATTTACTTTAAGCTTTTAAAATGTTTGCATATTTTTAATAAGCTCTCAGAAGCTGCTTTCACCTTACAAACACTCTTAAACACTCAAATAAGCTTCTCCAAGCTTATTTGAGCTATTGGATCTGTGTATGCAATTTTTGGTTTAGTAATTTGGATTTAAGACAAAATAAGCTAATTCGGAAGATAAGCCAGACGTGGAAGGGCTTATGGGGTCTCACCAGCTTATCAGTTGATAAGCTGGAGCTTGTAGAGTAGCTCCTCGAGCTTAATTGATCCTTGTTTGAGCTAGGATCAAGGTAAAACACTAAAAGCTCCTTTTTAGCTTAAAATTGCTTATTGCTTATTAGATCTGCTTATTTGATTATTGTTTGCTTAAATCTGCTAATTATTGTTTATTATTGTTGTTAACTGCTTATTTGTGGTTTATAACTCATTAGCTTAAGTTTTTATATAAATTCATTAAAAAAAATCAAAAAATGTGTCTTAGAGTTATAGCTTATTACTTAAGGGCTTAATATATATTTTAATCTGCTTTTAATTAGCCATTTAAGTCATGTTAATCTGTTTTTATCAAAATCTTATAAGTCCTAGAGTCTAAATCTGTTTTAAAAACCTTTCAGAAAAGTTACGGGGTGTTTGGATCACAATTTTAGCCAAGTGCTAAAATTGCTTGTCCTTGTTTTAGCTAATAAGCCAAGTTTGCTTTGCTGAAAAATTAGTTTAATAAGTAGTTTTTAAGTAGTTTAAAGCATTTTTTCAAAGTCTAATAGCTTTTAGCTTAGTTTTCAAAGTTTCATAGTCAATAAACTGCTTTATCACTTTAATTTTGATTAAACTTCTTAAAAGATTTTTAGTAAAGAGTTTTTTGTCCAAAAATAGTCTAAAATGCATATTCATTTTATGGTTAATTTTCAAAAGTGTTGAGTCTATTTTAGCCAAATTTCAGTTCAAAAATAATTCAATCAGCATACACATCAGTGAAATGCTGATTGATGAGTAGGTTTACAAGCTTTGTTTCAACTTATTTTTGGTCTAAGTAGCTTTTAATAATCAAATAGATTAGTTTTATAAACTTTTGAGTCATTTTTGCAAGTTTTATAGTCTTAATTTGAGTCTGCAAGTTCTTGTTTTCCTAAACCAAAAATCCAAAAATAGTAGTGTAATTAACCTCTTTTCACAGCTTATTTTTAAGCTGAAAATTCTAAAAAATTGGTTTTATGAGTTCATTAGTTAATAATCTTCATCTTTTTTTAGGTTTTACTTTTTAGCTTTAGCTTTTGGTAGCTTAAATTTAGCTTAGAAAGTAGAGGTTCATTCTGTTTTAAAGTCTAAATTGTCATGTTTATCAGCTTATTTTTAAGCTCTATTTAAGCTCAAAATGTTTGAAAACTGATTTTGTGAGTTCATTGGACTATAAGCTCTGTTGTTTTAAAGGTTTAATGGACTAGCTTATTGGTTTGGTGGCTTATTTGTAGTTTGAATATGCCCTCTCAGGCTGTTTTCCTAGCAGTTTTAATCTAAATTGCTTATTTGTAGATTTGAGTTTTTGGCTTATTGAGAATTGCTAATTAGAGTTTAGAACTGCTTATTAGGTGTATTTTTATGTTTTAGACGCTTATTTGAGTTAAGCACAAGCTTTTTGAAGCATGTGCCTAAAATCAGTTTAGCCTTTTAGCCTTTAACTTAGTTTAGTAATCGGTTGAGCTTTTCTATCTTTTTCCAGCTTATTTTCAAAGTCTTAAAAATTTTGTTTTCACAAAAGTTTTTTACTATCAGCTTTTTCAAAAATAAGTTTTGCAAAAATAAAATGCTTGGGAAACTGGGAAGCCAAGGGTGAGTCAGGCTCAAACCCGTGACCTCAACCAGTCTCAACCAAGCCTTTCCACACATACCCTTTACCATCTGCGCCCTAGGAACTGACAGTTCTAGGGTGCATACAATATTTATTTAACTACCTTTTTCCAATTTTGCTTATTTCCCTTATTAGCTTATTTCCAGTTTATTCAAGTAAGCTGGATCTCCCATTTTATTTTTCCAAGATTCTTAATTGCCTAAACTTCTTTTTAAAATTTTCTCAGATTCATCTTCAATAGTTTAGTATTTTTAATAATATTTTTAAATTAAAATTGTTTTTAATTGATAATAAATAAAATAAAAATCATAAAATCATAATTCTTTTTTCTAAAATTATTTTTAATCATTTAGGGCTTTTAGAAATTAAATTTGCATTTTTAGGGTTAAAATTTGATAATCTAGGTTTTCACGCCCGTTAAGTTCCCGTTAAAGGCCTGTTTTGAGTTTAGTTTGCGTTAGAGCTTAATTGTGCTTTGTTTTCTTGAATTATGTGCTTTTAGTTTCTTCCTTGTTTATGTATTCCATTTTAAATACCAAAATCAAAAATATCTCGACTATTCAATTACCCGATCACAAGCCGAATCTGATTTTCTATTTCAGACTTCGTTGGGACATTAAACGACCCGGGAATATCAATTACTTTCGGAAATATATATAGTTTGACCTTTCTTTGACCGTTTGGGATTTTTTCACTCTCGGTAAGAGAGTGAATTGACTAATTGGTCTGTTAAGTATTGCTATTATATTTATATATATTACTTGACGAACACCAAGTTTTTGGCGTCGCTGCCGGGGAAGTGTGTTAACGAATATCGAGTTATGTTTGAAGATTAGTGATTTGAAGATCATTCCCTGTGAAGTTACTTGCTTATTTTTGTGAATATTTTCTTATAAAAACCAAAAAAATGAAAAAAAACACAAATACTTTTCCTAAAGTATTTAAAATACAAAATAAATAATAAAAAAAACCAACAAAAAAATCGAGAAGTCAATTGGTACGTCGGCTCACCTTTAGATTACGAACTATAAGAGAGGTATAAGGAGGGATGATCCAACGAACTTCATCCCGGAAGGAGAAGGTTTTTAAAAGTTTCGTTCTTTCCCGTGCCTCCGCTTCTTTGTGTGTAATTCTAGAGAGCTACCGAGCACCGATTGGCTAATCAATTACAATGAAAATATTTTTTTTTCTAAAACTAAAAACCCAAAAATATTTTCTTTTTCAAAATTTATTTTTCTTTAGTTTTAGTGCATGCGCACTCATTCTAAATCGAATTTAATTGATAAATCTCCCACAATACCGACTCAACGTTATCGTAGACGTAATCGTAAACAAGAAGACATATCCGAGTTACGTACTATTGTTGAATATCTCGTTCCAATTATGGCGGATATGCGTACAATGTCAGAATTGCTCCAAACACCCACCGAGGGTTACAGAGATGCTATAGTTTTACCACTGATTCTTTTCGAAATTTTTGAGTTAAAAACCGGTTTGATTCAACTTGTTACGTCAAACCCATTTCATAGTTTCGAGGGGGACGATCCCCATGCTCATATCCAATGGTTTAATAAGTTGACTTCGACTATGAAATATCAAGATGTTCCTCATAGCGCGATTAAGTTGATGTTATTCCGGATTTGGCTCGAAAAAGAACCCCCTCGTTCGATTACCACATGGAAAGATCTCATTTCTAAGTTCGTGAATCATTTCTTTCCTCCTTCTAAGACGAAGAATCTTGAGAACGATATTATGAATTTTCAACAACGTTTTGATGAAAATTTTGGTGAGGCAAGGGAACGATTCAAGGATTTCCTTCGTAAATGCCCACATCACGGTTTTTCATAATTACACCGAATCAATACGTTTTATAATTCGCTTAATGCAGTCCTAGGTGGTAATATTTTGAATTGCACTCCGAGAGATATTTTGACTATTTTCGAGAACAAATCTAAAGTTCCCACTTCACGAAACAAACCAGTTGTTTCCAAAGTGAATGCTCCAACTTCTTCTTCGTCTACTTCGGCTCATCCATCAGAGATGGAAAAACTTACGGATCTTATTTGATGTATGATGAGAGAGTTTAAGAATCAAAATAAAAAACCAGAGCCGTTAAAGCTATTATGATTGTTAAGCCACCGATAGCAATGTTTACAATGCTACCGCAGCCACAGTGAATTACAATCAAAATCAAGGATTTCGTTCTCAAGGAGAAATTAATTATCGTGCTAGTAACCAAGTGAGAAAACCCGGTTTTCCTTTTGTTCAAAACAAACAAAACCGTTTCAACCTAAACCAAAGTTTTAATGCTAATCAAGGTTATAACCAAAATCGTGGAACAAATTTCAATCAAGGAAATCAAAGTTATCAAGCTCCACCTCAAAAAAGTTATCAACCTCATCCTCCTCAAGTTGAAACTACTAATGATTTTTCAAACTACATGAAGACGAATGATGTTAACCGAAGTGGTGACATGAAAGTTATCACTACCCGAAGTGGTTTTGCTTATGATGGACCTACGATTGCTACTACTTCTTTTCTTCCTAAAGTAGTGGAACGTGAAACAAGGTGACAAAGGACACGGTGCCTCCTACTAATAAGAGAAGTACCGAAAACGTCCAACCTCCGGTTGTCCAAGTTTTTAAGCCCAAAGTTGCTCCCGTTAGTACTTCGTATACTAATCCTGAACAGTCAATACCTTAGCCGTCAAGACTTAATGATCAAAAGCTCCGTGAAAAAGCTAACAACAAAATGAAGAAATTCTTCCAAATTTTCAAAATTTACACTTCGATATTAGCTTCGTGGATGCTCATCTTCTAATTCCTAAATTTGCTTCGACAATTAAGAATTTGATAAGTAATAAGGAAAAATTATTTGAATAGGCTAAAACCCCATTAAATAAGCATTGTTCGGTGGTTCTCCTCAAAAAGTTACCAGAAAAGCTTGGAGACCCCGGAAAGTTTCTCATTCCGTGTGATTTTTCGGGAATGGTTGAATGCTTAGCCTTGGCCAATCTTGGCGCTAGCATTAACTAGATGCCACTTTCTGTATGGAAGAAGCTTTCCCTTCCTGAACTTACTCCTACTCGTATGAATCTCGAGCTTTAGGACCGTTCAATTACTCGTCCAATTGATGTCGCCGAAGATGTCTTCATAAAAGTAGGAAAGTTCCATTTTCCGTATGATTTTGTAGTCGTTGATTTTGATGTCGATCCTCAGGTTCCCCTCATTCTAGGGAGATCCTTTTTGAAGATGGGACGTGCGTTAATTGATGTTTATGGTGAAGAACTAACCCTTCGTGTTATTATGAAGCCCTAACGTTTAAACTCGATCAAACTTTGAGATACTCCTCAAATTACAATGATATCTCGGTTAACCAAATCGATAGATATTGCTTGTGAGGAATATACTCTAGAAATTCTTGGATTTTCAGACAATTCTACAAGTGGAAATCCCACTTCGAATTTTACCATCGCGTCTTCCTCTCCACCTTTTACCCCCTTCGGGGAAAGTGATTTTATTTTAGAGGAGATCGATGAGTTTATCTCTTTTGATGAAACAATATCACTGGATATTGACAATGGCTTTCACGATTCAGAGGGAGATATTCTTTATCTTGAAAAAATTATTAAATAAAGATCCATTTTCACCCTTCCCTTCGAAAGAAATTGAGGATATAAAAGAAATTATGCCGTCTAAAGAAAATCCTTTGGAGCCCGAGCCAAGGATTTACCTCCTCATCTCGATTACGCATTTTTAGAAGGAACCGATAAATTTCCCGTCATAATTGCAAAAGATTTAAAAGATGAGGAGAAGACCCAACTTTTAGAAGTGCTTAAGAATCATAAGAGTGCCATCGCTTGGCAGATTTTTGACATTAAGGGCATTAACTCTTGTTTTTGTACTCATAAGATTTTAATGGAAGATGATTTTAAGCCCGCGGTGCAACAAAAAAGAAGGGTAAACCCGAAAATTCTTGAGGTTTTCAAAAAGGAGGTTCTCAAACTCCTTGATGCCGGAATGATTTACCTTATTTCCGATAGCCCACGGGTTAGTCCCGTTCATTATGTTCTAAATAAAGGTGGAGTGATCGTCCTCACCAATGAAGATAATGAGTTGATTCCCACACGTCTTGTCACCGGATGGAGAGTGCGTATTGACTATCGTAAGCTTAATGATGCGACTCAAAAGACCATTTCTCGCTCCTTTTATGGACCAAATACTCGAATGTTTAGCGGAAATGAGTATTATTGTTTTCTCGATGGATTTTCCGGATATTTTCAAATCTCGATTGACCCACAAGACCAAGAAAAGACTACCTTCACTTTCCCTTATGGTATGTTTGCCTACCGACATATGCCCTTCGGCTTATGCAATGCTCCGGGCATGTTCCAAAGGTGCATGATGGCTATTTTTCATGATATGATCGAGAAAACAATCGAAGTTTATATGGATGATTTTTCGGTTTATGGAGATACTTTTACATCTTGCCTCTCCCATTTAGACAGAATGATAAAACAGTGTGAAGACACCAACTTGGTTCTAAATTGGTAGAAGTGTCACTTCATGGTTAAAGAGGCAATTGTCCTTGGCCATAACATTTCCAAATATGGGATTGAGGTTGATCGAGCTAAATTCGATGTTATCGCCAAGCTACCTCATCCCACCACCGTCAAAGTAATTCGAAGTTTCCTTGGTCATGCCGGTTTTTAGCGACGATTTATTCAAGATTTTTATAAAATCGCCGGCCAATGACCCACCTTCTAGAAAAAGATACTTCGTTTTTCTTCTATAAAGAATGCAACGAAGCATTTTAAATTCTTATGAAGAAATTAATGGAAGCTCCAATTTTAGTTGCCCCCGATTGGGACTTGCCCTTTGAAATTATGTGTGATGCTAGTGATATTGCTATTAGGGCCGTCCTGGGGCAAAGTAATACCAAATATTTTCAGCTGATACACTGTGCGAGTAAGACGATGACCGATGCCCAATTTCATTATACCACTACGGAAAAAGAATTATTAGCCATTGTCTATGCTTTTGAAATATTTCGACCTTATCTCATCTTATCTAAGACCATAGTGTATACGGATCATTCGGCACTTAAATATCTCCTTGCTAATCAAGATGCTAAGCCGAGATTGCTTCGGTGGATTCTCCCTCTCTAAGAACTTGATGAAATTATTCATGATAAAAAAGGAGTGGAGAATCTCACCGCTGACCATTTGTCTAGATTAGAAAATCCTCATCAAGGTGTTCTCGAGAAAAAGGAAATTACCAAAACATTTCCTCTTGAGACACTTGGGATGATATCGTTTAAAGGTGATTCTAGTACCCTATAGTTTGCTTGCAAATTACCATGCGTGGAATTTTATTGTGAAAGGGATGTCGTCCCAAAAAAATAAGAAATTCTTTAAGGACGTGAAACATTATTTTTGGGACGAGTCCTATGTGTTTAAGATTTGTGCGGATCAAGTGATTAGACGATGTGTGCACGGCGAAGAAGCAGTTGACATCCTAACGGCTTGCCATAATGGACCCACCGAGGGACATCATGGTGCTAACTACACCGCTAAGAATGTTTTTGATTCCGGTTTTTATTGGCCAACTATTTATCGTGATGCACACGACTTGGTAAAGTCATGTGACTCTTGCCAACGTCAAGGAAAAATCTCGCAAAAGGACGAAATGCCTCAAAATGCAATCCAAGTTTGTGAGATCTTTGACGTATGGGGCATCGATTTTATAAGACCATTCCCGTCTTCTTGAGGGAACAAGTATATTCTCATGGCTGTCGATTATTTGTCAAAATGGGTTGAAGCAAAGGCGCTCCCCATTAATGACGCCCGAGTTGTTGTGAAATTTTTGAAGAGTCTGTTTTCCCAATTTGGAACTCCTCTTGTTATTATAAGTGATCGCGGTACTCATTTTTGTAATGATCAATTTGCGAAAGTTATGCTTAAATATGGAGTTACTCACCGTCTTTTTACCGCATATCACCCGCAGACGAGCGGACAAGTTGAGGTTTCCAATCGTGGTTTAAAGCGTATTTTAGAAAGGACCGTAGGTGAAAACCGGGCCTCATAGGCCGATAAGTTATGATGAGTGCTTATTCACTCATCATTTTTA
Organism: Chrysanthemum makinoi; assembly: GCA_910596185.1. Lineage (NCBI taxonomy): Eukaryota > Viridiplantae > Streptophyta > Magnoliopsida > Asterales > Asteraceae > Chrysanthemum > Chrysanthemum makinoi. The sequence continues at coordinate 107,795,618 of OU343219.1, forward strand.
CCCACCTAAGATCGCAAAAATGATCAAAAATGCCCAAATATGCCTTAATATGCTACAAATATCCATGGAGTGTGTTTTACGTCATGCAGGTACAAAAAGGATGAAAACAAAGCGAAAATGAGAAAAATTGAGCATAATGTGGACAAGAGCTGAAAAACCGGACCGAAATCAGAGAAATCAATAGTTGGAGTGAGCTTGGTAAAAACTGGACTCGAAACCCAACCATAAACCTAAACATTCTAACCCCTTAAACCTAAACATTTTTATTTAAAACCTTTTTTTGTTTAAAAAACCAATTTTTTAAGTAAAAACCATTTTTGAAATCATTTAATTAAAAAAATTACAAAACTTTAAAATACATTTTACATAAAACTAAACCCTCTTTGAACCTTTACCCTTTTGACCCCCACCACTACCCCTTTTGAACCCTTCCCAAACCACTTAAACCTTCATCCCCTTTTACCCATTTTCTATGCTTTTACCCATTCCCACTCTTTACCTAGTCAAACCCAGGAACGAATTCCCTTGGCGCCAAATTGCTTCTTCCCTAAAAGGTCACTCTCAATCCCTGATATGTGCAAAAACACATATCATTTCTTTATCAAATCAGACCTAAAATAACCAAGAAAGAGCCGTTTATTGCTAATATTTGCTATTTTCTTGAGTTTGTGCTTGTGCAGGTACGGATATATCAAAACACACAAAAGATAGCCAAATCTGACAAAAAAACCCGAGCACGAGAGATAAAGAGTGCTAAAGCTTAGCCGGAAGGTCAGAATTGTGCATCTGTGAAGATTTCTATCTTTGAAAAGTTAATTTCTGAAAGATATGATCAACTTTGAAGAATTGTCAGATACAGTCCCTGAACTTTCATAAATTGGCAGAATCTACCCCTGAGTTTCAGAAATGGCAAAATTGGCCCTTGGATTATTGAAGATTGGCAAGATTAGCCCTTGGATCACATTTTCAGAATGTACATGATTGGTCCCTGGATTTTCAGATCTTACACCTTTAGTCCTTATAATACCTCATGGATCCAATCTTTGTCCTAAACTAATCCAAGTTATTAACACCTTAAAGCCCAAACCCAGCCCAAAATACTAAACCATACCCGGTCCATTCCTTTAACCCAGGTCAACCCCCCTATACCCGGTCAACAATTAAATACGAAATAAACACCACGCGCCAAAAATTCCCCCCAAAATACCCAGGCATGAACCCTAGTTTACCCACTTAATTAATTCGCCTAATGAAACTCGAATTCCTCTGAAATTCGTACTAAATTCTGACATGTGACTGACACACGGATGCCACGCTGGCAATCCATGTGTCACATCACAACATTCTGTGATTTGATAGGCTGAGGGGAATAAGGCACATGATCCAAGGGCTCAAATTAGATGGGATACGTATGAAAGATGATCAAGGGCTGATATCAAAGGGAGAAAGCACAAATACACCTTCCAGAACCTTCTCAAGACCTCAAGCTCAAGTATATAAAGACCCTTTCATTCACGATTGAAGATCACCTTTTACACCTTTCTTTCAGTAGCTAATTGTAATTTTAATTTTCTGTTTTATTGTTTTCAATCTTATTTCAGCTTTTGTAATTCCTCTTTGTACTCAGTTTTTAAGTATTAATGAAATTTCAGTTTTATTCTCAAATCATTGATCATTGTTTAAATGTTTATGAATTCAGTTTATCTAGCTTAAGTTAGCTTATTCTTAAATCATCTCAGCTTATTTCTCAATTTACTAAAAAATACAAAAAAATCAGAAAAATAACCAAAAAAATAAAAAAATATGTCAATTCTATTCTATAAGCTTCAATAAGCTTTAGCTACTATTTGAATAAACTCATTTAAGCTTTATATAGCTTTTAGTGAGCTCATTGCTGTTTTCAAATCATTTATCACTCAAAATCAAATTCTCAGTCAACAAGTCAAAGGTGCATAAATTGGAGTTGAATTGGGAAGGATTGCTGATCTGGTTTGGAGTTGGTATTGGATTGAGCTTAATAGTAGTTGGTGATGGGTTTTGGTTAGTTTATGCAAGCCATAGTGGCTGGACCTCATGTGAGTACTATTAACCTCAGTTTCATACTAGTTTTCATAGCTGTTTTGTGTAATAATTTTTTTTACTCAAATTTGTTAGTTATTTGAATTATATTTGCATTAGTTAGTTTAAATTTGGATTATAGATCATAGATTATTTCTGTTATAGAGTAGCATTAAGTATAGGATAGAGTAATTTGCAAATCAGTTAGCTTAAGTAGTGTTTGGAGGAAGCTTTCAATTTTAGTTCTAGTGGTTATCAGTAGCTGGATTTGTAAGGGATAGCATCACTTAGTCTTATATAAGTCAATTTAGTCTTAATTTTGCATCTACATTCAACTAAAGTCAAAATGGAATTGAATCTGTCATAAATTGTAATTCAGCTTGAATCAGTTGGTGAGATCTAGTATATAGGTTTAGAAAGTAGTAAGTTAGCTTGCATCAGCTCTATTTTATAAAAAAAAACATCATAATCAGTTCACAAATTAAACTCAAATTTCATTTTGGTCAAAATCTCATCTTTGTGTTAAAAGTTAAAATTGGAAAAACAGGTTTTTGTCAAACTTTGTTGATTTTTCACAGGTTCATTCCTGATTCAAATTTGCTGAAATTTTGGGATAAATAAGTTCAGTTGGTCAACTTTGGAAAAGAGATTTTTGTGGAAATTTGTCAAGCTCTTATAAGCTTTAAATCAGCTCTCCTTTAGAGCTGATTTGCCCTGTTCACACTCAGCTAAAACTGAGTTGTGAACCAGGCAACTTGTAGCCTTTACACAGCATTCACTTTTGATAATTAGGGCCTAAAAATTGGTTCAGTTGTAGTTTGCTTGGTGGTCTAGATTTTCTCATTTCTTGTTTTCACATAAGCTCTTTTGATAAGCTTGTGCTTAAGCTAGAAAGTAGCTCCTCAGGCCTGTTTGGCAGTTTAGCTTATTGCTCACCAAATCATTGTAGCTTGTAATTCAGAGGTATAGGTTAGTTAATCTAGGTGCATTTAACTTAATTTTAGCTTATTGCAAGTAGTGGTAGCTTTTGGTTTAGTAGAATAGCTTTTTGCTTAATTTAGGTAGCTTATTTAATAGCAGTTGCATTACAGCTCTTATTTCTTCCTCACTAGCATATGTTTTCTCATTTTTTATAGATTTAGAATAATATTTTAGAATTTCCTTGAATTTTTCATAATTTTCTGGTACTGTTTACTATTTTTCTCGATTTAAATTAGTTTTTAATACTTTTTAATACAAATAAATCAGAAAAGCTTCAAAAAAAATAAACTAATAAGTTTTCATTTTTCCTAGATTTAGAAAAATATAAAAAGCAAAAAAATAATTTTTCCCTATTTTTCCTAGTAATTGTTAGCAATTTAAATAGTTTTTAATTCATAGAAAATAGAAAAAAGTTCAGAAAAATACAATTCTAGATTTGAAAAGTCTTTTTAGTTATTTTAGATTTTTTTAAAATAGTTTCATAATTTTCTCACTCATTTTCATAATTTTTAGTTATTTAGTTCTATTTTTAAAATTAAAAATTAGTTTTTAATTCATATAAATTCAAGAAAAATCATAAAAATGAGTTTTAATTCTTAGTTAATTTTCAAAATATCATTTTTAGTATAAAAATAATTTTAGATCATATTTAGGATTTAGATTAGACGTAGTTGCATTTTATTTACGTTTCATTTATTGCATTTTAGTTTTATTCGCATATTTAGGATTCCCCGTAGTGTAATTTCCATCTTATGCTTCCCTTGTCCCGTAGTTTAGAAAAACATCAATTTATCCCCTTCTCTTATTCAAATTCCGATATTCGCGACGTGAGTTGAAAATTCCATTAAACCCTCGATCGGAACGATCTCGGTGCTCAAACCTAATACGTTTGAGTTACCCAAATACTACAAACTTCTATTATTGATCTCTTTTCTAAGAATCAATTTTTGGCACCGCTGCCTGGGATGGCTTGTAGTGAATTTGCATATTTCCGTCTCGAATCGCGTGAATTTGAAGATCCTTCCCCGAGTGAAGTTACCGTCGTTTTTGTATATATATATTTTTCAAAAACCCAAAAACATCTAAAAACACCAAAACATTCTTCCTAGAGTGTTTACAAAACCATAAAAAGTAAAAAACCAACAAAACAAATCCGAACGTCAATTGTTACGTCGGCTCACCTCAGAAGTACAACCTATACACGGGGTAAACGGAAGTCTTGACATTAAATTGCAGACTGAAGAACGATCCACTCTTCGTTCCCGCTCCGCTGTGCGTACTTTTGGGAGCTACCGAGCACCGGTTGACCCGAAGGTTACAAAAAGATTGTTTTTCAAAAGTTTTCTTAAATATAAAAACCAAAAATATTGTTTTTAGTGCATGCGCACTCGCTCTCAGTCACGACGTAATCGTAATCGTAGAATAGACGTACCCGAGTTACGTACTATCGTTGAAGAACCCGTCGTCATGGCATATACTCGAACGATGATCGAGTTACTTCAAGCTCCCGTAGACGGCTACGGTGATGCTATCGTTATTCCACCACTTGATACCGAGAATTTTGAACTAAAAACGAATCTAATTCAATTGGTTTCAAATAAACCTTTTTGTGGTTTAGACCATGAGGAGCCCCACTGATTCCTTGTAGGCTTAGGGGTATGTGTGTATGGATAAAACCACAATATCGATATCAAAAATAACCACAAGGAATGATTTAAAATCCCTTTAGGAAAAAGGATAATGAATCAAAACCCGTGAGTGATAGTGATACGGATTAGGAAATCCGAGTCGTTTCCCAACGAGGTGTGAATGAGCAACGTCGTTATTGGTTCGTTATTAAAATGCTCGATCTTTTGGATTTTTGATTTTGTTTTATCTAAACTACGGGAAATGGGAAAGCATAAAAGGGAAATTATACTACGGGGAATTCTAAATACGCGAATTATCCTTAAACGTAATTAAAGAAGCGTAAATTAAATGCAACTACGTCTAATCTAAGTCCTAAAAATGATCTAAAATTATTTTTAAACTAAAAATGATATTTGAAAATTAAATAAGATTTAAAACTAATTTTTATGATTTTTCTTGAATTTATTAGAATTAAAAACTAATTTCTAATTTTAAAAATAGAACTAAATAACTAAAAATTATGAAAATGAGTGAGAAAATTATGAAACTATTTTTCAAAAATCTAAAATAACTAAAAAGACTTTTCAAAACTGGAATTGTATTTTTCTGAACTTTTTCAAATTTCTATGAATTAAAAACTATTTTAAACTAATTAAATTGCTAAAAATTACTATTTTAACTAAGAAAATTATGGAAAAAATATTTTTTTGGCTTTTTATATTTTTCTTAATCTTGTAAAATTGAAAACATATTTTTTTGAACTTTTTCTGATTTATTTGTATTAAAAGCTATTTAAAAAGTCTTAAAAACTGATTTAAAATAGGAAAAATAGTAAACAGTGCTGTAAAATTATGAAAAATTCAGGAAAAGTCTAAAATGAAATTCTAAATCTATAAAAAAAATATAAAAACTATGCCTATGTGTGAGAAAATGAAGCTGTAATGCAACTGACTTGAGAATAAGCACTTAGAATAAGCTAAAAAGCACTAGAATGCACCAAATGATTACAGAAGCTAACTTGTGCTATAATAACTCAAATAAAGCTAAATCCAACTACTCTTAACTTCTATAGTGCAACCTACAATGATTTGGCTACAATTTCACTTAAGAATCCAAACAGCCTAATCCTACTATTAGCAGCTTAAGTAACAACTTATTCAAGAAGCTAAGGTGAAAAGCAAGAGTTGGATTCAGAAGATGACCCACCAAAGGGCTAATTTACCAAATCTGAGCCACTATCAATCTAAAATGAAACCACAATAGGCTCTGCAATTATCCTGCTTGGCCACAAATAGTGTGTACAGGACACTTTTTGAACAGAAGACCAAGTTTGAGAGCAGTTTTGACTTGTTTATAAAATTCACAAAAATTGAAAAAAAAATATCTTTGAATAAATAACCAACTGAATTTGCAAATCCCAGAATTTCAACAGTTTTAGATCAAAAATGGATTCATGAAAATTCCACAAAGTTTCTTGTAAAAACTGTTTTTGACAATTTTGACTTTAAACACAGAAATGAAATTTTGACTTTAATGAGATTTGAATCAAATTTCTGGATTGATTATGTAAAAATAAGATGAAATAGAACCAAATTAAGCCAGATTAACTACTTCTATACCTAAATGCAAAGTAGGAGACACTGATTCAAACTGAGATGAGTATAAGAGCAGAATCAAAATGATTTTGACTTTTTGCTTAGTACAGATGCAGAATAATGACTAAATTAACTCAAGTGGCCTTAATAGAGACTGAGTATGCAGATTTCAAGCACAAACCAAAGCTTAAACTCAAATAAACTAACTGATCCAAACATCCTTAACAAAACTGAAATGCAATTTTAAACCTACAAACTGCTTAAACAATTTAATCCAACACTTAATCTAATTTAAACTATCTTAATTGAATCTAGATGCAGTGATTAAATCAAACAACAAACACAGAATCTATAAACATACTACTATTGCAGATATGAGCACATATTAATGAAATAGAACAAAGTGGAACTAGTACTTACAGCAGTCCAGCCACAATGGCTTGCCAATTTAACCAAATTACCACTACCTAACACTGATATTAACCCAAAGTAACTCCATATCAACCCAGATTCATCACCATAACAGCTATCCAGAATAATTAAAAACAGTTTATGTCGACTGATTTTGGTGTTTGAGTGAATTTTGAGATTGAACCAAAAGTAAGCTCACAATAAGCTATTAAAAGCTTAAATGAACTTAATGGAACAATAGCATAAGCTTTGTACAAGCTTAGAAAAAGTTTGAAAGTATTTTTTTTATTTTTCAACTATTTTTTCTGATTTTTTTTTATTTTTGAATTAATGAAGAAACAAGCTGAAAATAAACTTTGATTAAGGAAATAAGCAATAAACAATGATAATAAGCAGATTAAAATCATAAACAACTAAACAATTACTTGAGAATTAAAACTGAATTTCATTAATAAAAAATTGAATACAAAAAGTGCATTACAAAAGCTGGAATATAAAAATGAATTAAAAACTGAATACAAAATATATTTAAGCTACTGAATTAAGAAGAAAAGAAAGATATCTCCAACTCGTGAATGAAGGGTCCTTATATACTTGAGCTTGAGGTCTTGGAAGGATCTGGAAGGTGTAATTGTGCTTTCTCTGGTCATCTAACAACCCTTGGATTAAATCCCATCAGTGATCATTCCATCTGAGCCATTGGATCACGTTCTCCACGTTTCATCCACCAATAAGAAGCAAGGGATGATGTGATATGACACACGGATTGCCAGTGTGGCATTGATTCGCTCGGGAAACCAATTATAGAAGTGTGTTGTATACGGGTAACTCAAACGTATTAGGTTTGAGCACCGAGATCGTTCCGAACGAGGGTTGAATGGAATTTTCAACTCACGTCGCGATTATCGGGATTTGAATAAGATAAGGGGATAATTTGAAGTTTTCTAAACTACGGGATAAGGAAAGTAAATGGGAATAAAATCTATGGGGAAAACCAAAGAATTATGGCAAACTATGCAAATCTACGCTAAAATGAAAATACGGGATTTAAATGAAACGCGAATAAAATGCAACTACGTCTAAATTAAGTTCTAAAAAAATTATCTAAAATTAATTTTATACTAAAAATGATATTTGAAAATTATTTTTGAATTAAAATTTTTTTTTTTATTTTTCTTGATTTATTTTGAATTAAAAACTAATTTAAGACATTTAAAAGAGACTTAAAATACTAAAAATTAGGAAAACATGCAAGAAAATTACAAAAATACTTTTCAAAAATCAAATTTAACTAAAAAGATTTTTTCAAAACTGGAATCACATTTTTTTGAATTTTTCTCAATTTATTATGAATTTAATACTATTTAAAACTAATTAAAATGCTAGAAAATCTATTTTAACTAAGAAAATTCAGGAAAAATACTTTTTATGACTTTTTGAATATTCTAAAACTAAGAAAATTGAAATTGTATTTTTCTGAGATTTATCTAATTTATTTGAATAAAATCCTATTTAAAAATGCTAGAAAATGAATAAAAATGCTAAAAAATAGAAGATGAATAGGGAAAAATATGAAAATCTCCAAAAAACTATAAAATAATACTGAGAACAAGGGAAAGTTAACATAAACCAATTTGGAGCACAAGAACAATGATTTGGGCACACTACTGTTAAGAATAAGCACTTAAAAATAAGCAAGAAGCAACAATAAGCCACTATAAGCTACCTACTCCTAAAACTAACCTATACTAACTGGAAATAAGCTATTGCAACTGTTTTAGATCTAATAAGCACAAGCTAGAGGCATTAAGCTACAAAACAAGTTTCTAAATCAAATTAGCCAAACGGCCCTTAAGGCCCTACTTTGAGCGCAGATAAGCTACTACAGAAAAAATCACAAAAATAAACTAAAAATTCCTAGTAACCAATCACCAACCAAAGTGCTTATGTCTGTAATTTCTGCTAAAATGGATCTTAAATGAGTAAATTAAAAATCCAAAAACTAAAAACTGTTTGGGCACTTTTGAACCATATTTGACTTTTTATAAAAACTTATGTTTTGACTAAATGAAACTTTGATTGCTCTTAATTGACTGAAAATGTAATGATAAGCTATAAGATGACCTAAATAAGCTATATTAACAACAATGTGACCAATATCTAAGATTATGCTACCTAAAATGCCTTATAGCTAACTGTTATGAAAATTGAAGATGAATTTTGACTTTTACTATGAATGGATGCAAAATAGAAGCTGAAATGACTATCTATAACCTAAGAGTGACTATGAATCAAAGCTTAACCAATGATCAATCCTTTAACTCAGTTTAAAGCTATTATCCAAACACTAGTTAAGAAACCTAATGTGCAATATTTATCAATACAGTTATAACCCAATCCTATTGTAAACCTCAATTCCAATTCAGATGCCCTAATTATGACAAAATAATGCAGATGAGACAGCAAATTAAACACTAGTATAAACTGATCCTAACTGATGCAGAATTAGAATTTATGCAGAAACTTACATTGATGAAAACAACAATGAAACTACTGATAATAAGCACAATTCACTAGATATAACACTATTTAAGCTATAGTAACAAGACTTATAAGCTATATAAGATTTAAGAGAAAACTTGTACTCACAGATGGTCCTGCCACTATGGCATGCTTAATACAGAACTGAATACCACTATCTAACTACTGAAATCAACCCAAAACAAGCTCAAACAACCCAAACCATATCCATCTTCATACTAACAACCATAACAATCAACATGAAAATCTGTTTTATTGACTTTTATTGACCAAAGGTAAATTGTGAAAGTAGAATCTGAGTAATCAAAGTAAAATCTATTTGGAATAAGCTCAAGTAACCATTCAATTTATTAATAAACTGATAATGAAACAGTGATTTTGAAAAAAATAGAAGCTGAAAAAAACTTGTATTAATACAATTTGAGTTCAAATGAAATTACAAAAACTTGAATTAAACTAATTTATTGAAAACAATTAAAGACTACTCAGAAAACATACTCTAATCTACTCCTACTCTACATAAATTTCTCTGTGAATGAAGGGCCTTTTTATAGGCGAGCTAAGGCCTTGGAAGGATCCAGAAGGCTGAGATATGTGCTTTCTCTGAGTCATTTATCACCATTAGATCAATCCCATTTGCAATCCTTTCATCTAAGCCCTTGGATCATTTAAGCCACGCATCAATAGCCAATCAGAAGCAGGGGAGAGATGTGGATTGCCAACCTGGCATTCCCATTGTGTCAGCATGTCAGATACAAGTACAATTATACCCTTAATTAGTTAATTTTGATCAATTAGACTGAAGGGTATTTTAGGGTTCTAACTCCTGGGTTTGGTGATTTGGGGGTAAACTGATTTGGTGGGTGGGTTTTTTTTTAATGTATTTTGATTTGTTTTGACCCATTGACCGGGTTTATGTGGTAACCGGTTTTGGACCGGGTATGGTTTGGTTAGTGATTGGGCTTGGCTTATTTTGGGCCAAAGTATAGTTTAGGACTTAGGATATGATATGAACCCATGTAGAAATATAAGGACCAAAAGTGTACAAACTGAAATTCCAGGGGCCACAAGTGTAAATCTGAAAATGTGATCCAATGGCTAATCTTGTCAATCTTCAATAATCCAAGGACTACTTGTGTAATTTTCTGACACTCAAGGGTAGATTCTGTAAAATGCTCAAAGTTGAGGGACTGATTTTGCCAATTCTCAAATATTGATCATATTTTCACAAATCATCCTCTCAGCATAGAAATCTTCACAGATGCAAAATTCTGACCTTCCAGCTCAGCTTTAGCACTCTTCGTCTCTCGTGCTCGGGTTTTTGTCTGATTTGGTTATCTTTTGTGTGTTTTGACATATCCGTACCTACACAAGCACAAACTCACGAAAACAACAAATATTAGCAATAAACGGCTCTTTCTTGGTTATTTTGGTTCTGATTTGATAAAGAAATGATATGTGTTTTTGCACATAACAAAATACCCCAGACGAGACCATTGTCGTGTCCTCACGCAATGCAATCAACTCACGCTTCTAAAACTATGGATTTCCATCTCTTTCTACTAAACCTATAAAGAAGTAGCAAAGATTCCTCAAAAGAGATTAAGAAACCCTTAATTCTAAAAACTCCCCGTTTACCTTTTATTTCACATATAGATATTACGATTAAGCACATTCCAATTATGAGTGACGGTTTGTTGAACTTTCATGTCGATCAATAACTCCAAAATTTTTCAAACGACACGTTAGGATCACGGAGTAGGAAACACAACACAGCGTGAAGTGACCATACGGATAGAATACATCGTCCCTGATTTTTCACAAGTCCCCAAACTAAGCGTAAAATCGAAATCATTGTTAAATATGACTTTAGATGCTAACACTACCCATGGAAGTTACTTGTGTAATTACCTTTTGCTCCCATTTTCCTATTTTCCTCTATTTATTTTATTTTTTTGTGAGAACTGAATTTCTTCAAATTTCTCGTTTCGATAATTCTTATTCCGATAAAGATATGAAGCTAAGTCGCTAATTAGTTATCCATCTTCCCTCGAAAACCGTTGCACACAAGAATGAGGTCCACATCAAGGTCCTAATTTAACATGATTTAGAGATATCTCCCAGATTCAAAGTTTGGCTTAACACTTATTTCAGCACATTTGCATTTTTGCAATTTAGGCCCTTGGTCTTTTCAACCACTAACTCAACGGGATTACCATTTTATCAGAAGTCTTATTATGACTTTGGATTTTCCTCAACCTTTTAGGAAGTCCATGACAACGGGGGTACCGTCGGACATAGAAAACTTTTATGGCTTTGGATTTTTTCAACTTTAATACATTTGGGCTTTATTTCATGTTAATTTTTGTGCCAAACTCAGAATCCTACGGCTTTTATAACAATAGAAACAATAGCAGCAAACTATCAGGAATCAGTTGTCTATTACACCGCAACACTGACAGTACCTTGATGTGTACCCAACTCTCATGGGCAAGGATTCTCTAAAGAAGATAAAGAACTAACTATCGTCGAAAACTCAACATCTCTAATTATTTATTCACATATATGCGGTGAAACAATTTTGTGGGAACAAAAAGCCATAAGTACCTTCGATGGGCTCTAAAGAGAACCAACTACTCCACGCTTAGCATCTAAACTCATAAGTAACTCTATCATTCCTCGATCTCCGCAAATTTAAAATCCCAAATAATGAGATCCGCGGATGCTTAGCCGATAATTTTTAGATTATCTATGGTTAAGGGAACAAGCTAGGGCTCAACACGCCCGGTCAAGTCAGAATTCTATTCCTACTCTCACCAGCGGAAAGTCAACAAGGTGTCAAAACATATATTAACTTAGCAATTGCTTCGTCAAATAATCTCAAGTCTCGCATTTTTAAAGTCACTTATAAGAAACTAGCAAATTCTTGTTTAAGCTTCGCATATTTAAAATCACTCAGGGAGACTTGCAAATTCTTGGCCTTTTGAGCTAGAATCGCATTTTATAGCCTCTTTTCTAAGCAATTAGCAAAGGCTATTTCAAGAAAAACACATATTTAAAGTAACTTCTAAGAAACTCGCTAAGACTTTTCAATCATAAAACTAACAAAAGCTTACAAAAAAAATTTTAATCTTCACATTTTTGCACATTTTTTCATTTTTTCTAAGGAAAAACGGGGTTGCGAGAGTACACGACAAAAAATAAGCAAGTGCGGTCAAATCAAATCGAAGATTACCCACCCCAGACTAAAACGAAACATTGTCCTCAATGTTTAAAGGCAAGGGTATCAACGAAAATCTAAAAGCCGTTTATTAAGTATGCTAGAAGATAAACGTTAGTCGATAAGATTTCGGATATCGGATTTCCATCAGCATCGATCATGAAACTCACGTGGAGAAAAGACAAACTTCGAGCACGAGAGTCTTCATATCGGGAACATCCTAAACACAATATCACAAACAACCAAACACGAGAAATAGAAGAGGCTAACCCCTTCACGTCACTTTATTAGAAAATAGAAAGAAGATAGAGATAAGCATGGGGTGCCTCCCACGAAGTGCTACTGTTTTTGATCAGCGAGTCGCTAGCCTGACTCGTCCCCAAATTCATTTGTCCTTGGGGAAGAAAATGGTAGAGATACCAGGGTCAAAAACGGTGTCCTCATTCCCGAAAGAATGAGACTGGGTGGGTTGGGAGGGAAAGAAAATGTTGGGCTCAAGCACATAAGAAATAACTCCTCCCAAACTCACATAAGGCATATGAAAGAACGATCCATCATCCGGTGGTTTTGTGGGCGGACGTCGGGATGACGGATCAAAGAGAAACGACTCCATAGAAGAAGGGAGTCCATGGTACAGAGAAATGTTTCTTGAAGGTTCAACAATGAAGGCATCCAAGATAGGATCCTTATCTATAATGATGGGTTTAGCATAAAGCTCATCAATGAATATCCCGGGTTTAAAAATTTTGTCTTCACATGTCGGCTCAACGGGATAAAGGATGGTGAACTCATCAGAGAGAGTAAAGTCAAGAGAACCATCAAGAACAACCATATCCCCCTCGGGGTCATTAACGGCATCCTCAATACCCGGTGGTATTGGATCATCAATAGCATCCTCAATGATCGAATCGTTTGTCGGAGTATCGGAAATCTCGTTCAAAACCTTGCTCATATCAACATCGAAGTGGAATCGCTTAAGAATCGGAGGATAAACATCATCAATAGTGGGACTGCCACTAATCTCTTCATCAAATCGGAAAGTCTCAAGCTCGGGAGAGAAGTCACTATCTTTAACGGAGATAGGATGCGAACTTGAATTATTGTTTAGGGCTTCAATCTTGGAAATGAGAAGATAAAAATTCGACAATGTTTCTTGTAATACTTCATCCTCGATCTGAATATCATCGGGCTCAATCTCTTCATCTTCCGGCTCAAAATCATTTACTTCTTCTATGTTAACGGGCTCAGAAGGTAAATCGTCGACGAAATCGATGTCTCCATAAGAATCGTTATCGGAATCGGAGAACATCTCAACATGATCGTTTGAAATATCAAGAGAAGGCTCATCACAAATATCATCAACAACCTCAGACTCTCTTGGGATTGGGATAAGGATCTCAACACTAGTATCTTCCATTTCCGGAATAGTGCTAAAATGCTCATCCCCCATTATGAGAGAGTCAACGGGTTCAACGATTATCGAAGAAATAGAATCATCGACCTCTTCCAAAAGAACATCACTTCTCTCAACCGGCGTGAGTGAAGGGGAAGGGTTGGAAATGAAAGGCTCAGAAACGGGAGTGGGATTGCCACTCGGAGGAGTATAATCGTCATCAGAATCAGAATCGTAATAATAGGTAGTTGGACGAAATTGGATCACTTTCGCGGCCTCTTCAGCTAATAATTCACGATAGGTTTTCTGATTGGGATTTTTTTCTTGAGCAGGTTCATGAAGCAATTCTTTTATTTCCTTTAACTTTTGTAATATATTGAGACAACTTTGGTGAAATTCTTGATCATCCTGGAATTGAGTTTGTGGTTGAATTTCTTGGTATTGTGGAGGTGGGTCATAAGAATAATCGTAATTGTAACAAGGTACTTGCTCGTAAACAATCGGATTTTGAATCTGACAATCGGAATTAACGTGCGGACCTCCACAATACTCACAACAATATGATTGTTGTGACGAATAAGGGTAAGGTTCATAACCAAAGGTTGAATTGTTAAATTGAGCTTGACATTGAAAACCTTGGTGAGGACCACCACAATACTCACAAGAGTATGATTCAGGCTCATGGTACAGAGGTTGGTTAGGGAAATCGGTTGTCTCATTGTAAGGATTGTGGTGAAACTCGGTTCCTGATTTTCCATTGCTACAACCGGGACAATTCCCACCATATTCGGGTCCTCTGCACCATATGCACAAGAGCTGATAAATCGAAGAATTATCCGGATAAGAGTTAGCAATATTCTCCATTTCCGTGATAGGCTCTGGTTCTTGAACGGGAATCACCTCAGGCTCAGAAACATATTCCATTTCCCTCACCGGAGAGGGAGTAGGAATCGAGGGTTCTTCAAGTAAATTCTTCCACCATGTTATTATATCATCATCATTATGAAGAGTACCCTCTTGTTCTAATCGTGCATAAAGACGGGCGAGATCTGGATTTGGATTAATAAAATTTTGGCATACATTACAAAATCCATTTTGACAATTATTTCCGCACCAGTCGCAAATACATTTCAAACATCGAAATTGATTTTCTTCCATACGGCTTTGGCAATGAAAACAATGACGATAATCCATCGTATCCATGAGAATTAGACGTGTAGAGGGTTAAGAAGAAAGAATTATCAAATCAGAGGTTAAGAAGAATATTTTTGGTTTTTAAAACAAATTTTCAAAAGGAAAATCTTTTTGGGTTTTTATATTTAGAAAACTTTGAAAACACAATATTTTTATAACCTTCACGTCAACCGGTGCTCGGTAGCTCCCAAAAGTACGCGCAGCGGAGCGGGAATGAAGAGTGGATCGTTCTTCAGTCTGCAATTTAATGTCAAGACTTCCGTTTACCCCGTGTATAGGTTGTACTTCTGAGGTGAGCCGACGTAACAATTGACGTTTCAGTTTCTTTTGTTGGTTTTTTTTTAATTTTTTTGGTTTTGTAAACACTCTAGGAAGAATGTTTTGGTGTTTTTAGATGTTTTTGGGTTTTTCAAAAATATATGTATTTAAAAAAACGGCGGTAACTTCACTCGGGGAAGGATCTTCATATGCACGCGATTCGAGACGGAATACGAAAACTCACTACATGCCCTCCCCGGCAGCGGCGCCAAAAATTGATTTGCTCGGGAAACCAATAATAGAAGTTTGTAGTATGTGGGTAACTCAAACGTGTTAGGTTTGAGTCCCGTGATCGTTCCGAACGAGGGATGAATGGAATTTTCAACTCTCGTCCCGATTTTTGTGATTTGAATGGTGAAAGAGGATAATTTGGGGATTTCTAATCTACGGTGCAAGGGAAAGTAAAGGGAAACAATAATAACAACTAAATCTATGATGTAAACAATTAAATGCAACAAATTATGAAAAATAAAACTAAAACGCTAATAATCGTAATTAAAGAAATGCGAATTAAATGCAATTATGTCTAAATAAAGCCCTAAAAATGATCTAAAATTACTTTCTAACCTAAAATGATATTTGAAAACTATTTGAGAATTAAAACTAATTTTTAGGATTTTTCTTGAAATTATTTGAATTAAAAACTAATTTCTAATTTTAAAAATAAGACTAAATAACTAAAAATTATGAAAACAAGTGGGAAAATTATGAAACTATTTTTCAAAAATAAAAAATGACTAAAAAGACTTTTCAAAATTGGATTTGTATTTTTCTGAATTTTCTTCTAATTTCAAATAATTTTAAAATATCATTTTTAGCTGTAGAAAAATAGTAGTTCATTTTCATGGGTTTAAATTAGTGTGGTTGCATTTATTTCATTACGATTTATCGCGTTTTTAGTTTAAATTTGCATAACTAGTCGTAATTACTTATTTGCATTATAGATTCAGTAGTTTTATTTGCTTTCATTTATAATTGTTGGATATTAGATTTCACATACACATCAAACCATAGCACAAAGTGGGCGTATAATGGTGAGTTCTAGAGAGAGAAAGTTAGAGGTTTAGGGAACTTAGTGAGAGAAAGAAAAACTATTATTATGAGCTCCAACTCTCTACATTTGGAGGTAGAGAGTATTTATAGTCTTACATAAATCGCCACACAACGGGCTGTGGATCAGGCATACAGTGGGTAAAGACCCGTCCGTCCTCCACGGTATTACTAAACAAAATACTACTAACCTAAATATAACTACGACTACGAGCATTCTAACGATTACATATACTTGAGGTGACCGACTCTTTAATACCGGGAATTTCTAATTCCTAACAATCTCCCCCTAAGGGAGGTCACCTCAAACATATACTAAAATGACATTGAATACAATCAGATATTACATTAACAATTGATCTTGCATTTTTGATGTAGTACTTTGCTCCGAAGCTCGTAGTCATTGATTCCACTCATTGCATGTTTGGTTAATCCAAGTGGAGGTCTTTTACTGATCCACGTGATAATAATGTTGAGCCAGCTTTTGAGTTCATCAGCTAATAGACAATCTCTGATACATCCATTGTGGTGTTGGTATTATGTGATGTTGTGACATTCGGACCGACATGCTCACATTATGGATCATGATATCTTCTCATCGAGAAGTAGCGGAAGCATTCGTTGATTCATGATATTGGCGCAGTGTAGCAAGCATGGAGTTAGAATATCAGTCATTGATGCACCAATCATGATATCTTTTGATATGAATGTGTTGTGTGAGCATGCGGCTATGGATTGACCGCTCCATTCGATCAACCGCAAACGCGTCGGGGTGTACGCATACAACAGTTAGCAATAAATCGCGCGAAAGTGTCTTTGATCACTTTCGTTGAATTGAGGTACACGGCCCACGGTTCCCGTTGATCAAGCAAGTACGCTCTGTGATCGGTATAATTCAGAAGAATTTCCTTGACAGGTTTCGCGAGCATGTTCTAGCTGTTCTCAAACCAGAACGTCTCAAAGAAGACAACACGGAGTGAGTGAACCAGCGAATTTACGTCCATTGATGAAAAGAGATTTGAAAAACAATCGTGTATTGCTCAATAGAAATTGTTTTTGCAATATAACGAAGGTTTTAATGAAAATCAATTATCAATCATAAAACACCTTTGATTTGAAAAATTAGTACACGGTCGACGTGCTAATGAAAAGAGTTTTAAAGCACAAAGACGGGTTTTTCAAAGGTATCCGTCAATCCATAACCTGAACCAGATTGATTCAAAAGATTGAATCGCCCCATTGTTTCTGTTCAGTTGTCACATGGTTGATCTATATAATAGATCTCACATGCCACCTACCAGGAGCTTGTTAGATGTTGGCTCCAGAAGGCTTTCCATCTTCACAGTGAATATGTAAACACATCACTCGAGATGTTCGGCAATACCACAAGGATAATCGTGAGGACTCAAGATATGATCTCTCTTTCCACATTGTGTGAAACAGAGAGTCTTCATTGAAAGTGTCCTAATGAGATTTATTGATGATCCCGTGGCTCTAGACTCAATTTGTGCATATTTGGATCCTATATCGGAGACTAGGGAGAGGGTCTCCTCCTTCAATATCAACAATCTCTAAGAGAAAGTCGATAGATAATGTCGGTTCCCGTGAGAATGAAACAAGTCCTTTTAAGAGGAACTTGAGTGGTTTGGAAAGTTGAAGTGCAGTGCGTCACTGGGTCCATGACGTCTTGTCTTCAATACCGATGTTACCATAAGTAGCATATGAGTTGAACCCGGTTTCTGCCCTAAGGTTGAATAAATGGAGGGCTATTTGTTTTCACCCTTTTCTCATTCAATTATTTTTAATTCTTCAACCCCTTCAGTGCTTACCGAGACTTCATAGCAAGAACCTTGTTGGGTTTATTCCAGTACTAGCTCAGTCTTAGTCCGCACTCTTCCCATATCTCATTTTTCTCTTTTTATCATCATACCTAAGAACTCTACACTAACTAGTGGATAGTCCCTTGGTAGATCCCTCCGGTTCTGGCGGATCATGGGAACACATACCTAACCTTATCGTCCTTATATCACCATACATAATGTAAAGTTGGTCGGTCTTTTGGTATTGTTCATCTGCCATAGGAACCAATTGAAAACCATTTGAAAATCAATCCAGATACTTATGATATTTTATCAAAGCATTATGTACCTGAATTGTTTTTGATATTTTTAGAAGAAGAACTCCCCTCAACATGTGAATCAAGTATTTGGAATAGTTTTCCACACGGAGGCAAGAGAAAGAATTAACTTCTTTGATTACCATTTTTTTAAAAATATCAACATCACTTCCCTAATCGAATCAAGTAGATAAAGCATTTTGGGGAAGGATGAGGTTTTCATGATTTTGCTCCCCCTCAATATGTGCCTCGAGATTTGAAAAGAGTTTTGCACATACTGGAGGGAACCTGCACCTTAAGATAAGTTATCACGTTTCAAATCATAGGTTTAAGATAGATGCTCCCCCTCAACATGTGCATGGAAAATTTGAAATCGTTTGTCATATGTGGGAAGGGGAGCTTGTACATCCTTATAAAACCATTTACCGAATTATCAGTTTAAATCCAATTTAAATCACACATTCTCCCCCGATCACAATTATCAAATCATTTGAGATTTGTGATCTCTTATAGATTTAAATTGATTTTGAAAGCTTTTAAGGAGAATGATTATGAAAGCGTTTTAACTGATAATGATCGGATTTTTAAGACTTTAGACTCCATTGATAAAACATGCCTGAATATCTTTTGAAAACAATTGAATGCCAAATAACTTTTTAATTTCATTGAAATCATTCTCCCCCTCAATCAATGACATAGGTTGTTGATTGAGAGATTGATATTTTGACAAATAAGTCCAGATGATTATCAAAAATAGACACTGAGTTATTTTTCAAAGCAGTTAGTTTTCAGCAGATAAATGTTTAAAGAATCAGAGCATGGAATTTTGAAAACATGATAAAGTATGGCTCTGTTCTTTCCTTGAAAAAGCGGGTTACTGCCTGAAATGACAATAAACCATTTTTTTTTCTCTTTCTCCCAAAAATAATTTTTGATTTTTTGATTTTTTTTTTTTTTTTTTTTTTTTTTTTTTTTTTAATTTGAACAACATCTAAAGTCCCGTGTCATTCTTTGAATAACAACATCAAGACCATAGATATTATCGAATCGAGAGAAACATGACAAAAATACAATATTTTTTTGAAGATTTTTCGAATTTTTCAAATTTTTATGGATTTTGAAAGTTTTATATTTTTCTATTTGATTTTTTTTGAAGGTTTTATAATTTTGTATTTTTTTTTTCGAATAAATATTTACAAGAGATAAATTAGTTTAAGAGAATGATGAAATGAGTACCGAGATAAAGATATCGTTCAGCACGTTGTAGAAGAAAGGAATCAATATCTCTTAAACTTTCGCCACCAAAGCATTCGAGGCTTCCAAGAAAATCGTCTGGACATGAGCCTTCTCAATTTGAATCTTTGATAGCTTCCCCCCAAACCGACAAACATCGAATAAAGACCATTTCCCTAAGAAGTATAGTTGAATACAAAGCGGTCTCATTGATTGAAGCTCAGCACCCTGAAGAACACGAGAACACCGAAGTAACAAGTTGAAACATTGATCGTCTCAGTGGTTATCAAATCCGGATTAACGGATTACGACCGATCACATGAACTCTCTGTGCATCCCGATGTACACCTTAATCTTCGAGATTGACCAGTTGTCTATTTAGGGGAACAATATATCAACATCTTCATTTTACCAAGTGCATTCCAGTTATATAACATATAACCAATCGCACATAATGTACACATGTACCCAACAAGAGTAGAGACGATGACATCCATGAAACATGTTGAGTCACTAATCATCTCTGTGGATGTCAACTCTGAAATAACTGAATTAGCTCGATCAAGTGAACATGTTGTGCATATAACCGGAAGCACTTTATCATAAACCGTATATAAGACGTCGATAAGAGATATCATCTCACGTTCCAAATATTCTTCTCACATTTCTTCCAACTGAACGAAGTAACATAAACCAAAGGTCTCCAGAGACCACTTCACCCAAATAGTTGGAATAATATATCCTTCCCCCAAATGGTTTTGATACCTCAAAATCAGCAAAACATAATATATCCATAAACTTGAAATCTTGTGAGAAGAACTCAAATAGCCCAAATGAATCTGTGAGACTCAACTGCTACATAAACTCTCTCTGACTATCTTTATCAACCCATATGTAGACAATTTGAAGCGACCCTTTGTTGAAGAAAAACTCAATATACCAAACTTGAAACTGAAGTCGAATTTCCCGCATTTGTGTCTTAAGCTTGCACTTAAAGATGGAAGAACGGTGTCGAGAATCTATGCTTCAAGCAAATCTCTAAGTACTCACACTCAAACAAGTTATGAGACATTAACACCTCTTGATATTATCCACATCGTCATCTGCATGTGACACTGAGTAAAACAACGTAACTCCTAATAGTGATAGTTAACCGGGTCTTCAACCATCCACTCCGATTGCTGGTAACTAGATAAACCAAGCCTTCAACTCAAATTCTTAAGCCCGAGCAAGTTATCAAATAAGAACACACCTTTGTGAAGGTCAACTTCAATCTCAAATAAGTGATAAATGATTAACTCAGAAGTAATCAACTTGTGTCAAATGCCCAACATGTGAATAAACATACAACCGAATGTACATTCACCCACTGAATGAACCGGAACAAATGATGCCTCAACATCAATGTATTCTTCCTAAAAGTATGCATGTAGAGACTGATCTGGAGGATACACCAATAACTTCGAGCGGATGAGGTAGACATTTTCCTTGAAGTTCATGTGGTTGATTTATAGTATGCACGATGTGAGGAACAATAATCCATGAAGATTTGGCAAAGGAATACCAAAGAGTGGATCATTATTCATGAACAATAATCCGTGAAGATTTGGCAAAGGAATACCAAAGAGCGGATCATTATTCATGAGTGCAACTGCAATATTATGATAATCATTATCAACGCCTTGAGGAATAACTGGAGATAGGGCTTTTTGAGTAGTCTGAGTTGTACTTCTTTGATGATCATCAAACATATCTTGAACTCATGAATCACATATTCTTTGATGATCATCAAATATTAGCTAGCGGTTGTAAATACTCATCAAACATATCTTGAACCAATGAATCCCAAACAATAAATCCCATTTATCCTTAGTGAGTGAAACATTAGGCGTTGGAGGAGAGTCATCAAACTTTAAGTCATATAACCATTATTCAAACATCCATCATCATTTAGTATATTCACTCTTCTCATAAATCCCATTTATCCTTAGTGAGTGAGAGTCATCAAACTTTAAGTCGTATAACCATTATTCAAACATCCATCATCATTTAGTATATTCACTCTTCTCCCCATCAAAAATTGCATCCGAAGTTGCCATTTTTGATTTAGCAAGTGAATAAGAATATACATTAATGAATGTGGATCCACTTGATGACTGAATGAGCATGGGAGAAACATGAAGCTTGTTGATGAAGAATGTCGATGAGAATGGTCATAAACATGAAGATTTCTCTTCTTCTGAAGATAAAGCGCACTGAAGCGTACACTTTTCTTTTCTTTGAGGAACGGGGCCTGAAGTGTTATCTGTAGACGCCATAATGATGAAGTACAAGGCCTGAACTGATGTGAACAGACGTCATTGTTTAGAGCCCAGTTATATGTTTAGAGCCGCCCGAATCCAAATACCAAGGGACGACTTATTTGTACGACTGCTTTGGACAACATACAAAGACAGAGAATTGGAAACATTGGATCCCCACGTGCTCATGGGGTCCTTTGGTTAGCACAAACAATCTTTGAATCAGCAGAAACCCTAGGTGCAATGTCATTGTCACTAGGAGCTAAACTAGTAGAGGCATTAGACTTAGTCGAGGGACATTTTGTGCTTAATGGGATTATTCTACCGGTTGGCTTCCAAACCTTAACAGGCACTACTCTAGGCATAGTGGATCTAGTTAAGGGGCAAGGTTTGCCATTCGTGAATATTCGACTGTTGGCTTCCAACGAAATCCTACATTGGTAAAAACCTTCCCTGTAGGTTTCCAGATTGCTTAATCTGCTTTCGCTCTCCAAAATTTCTTAACTGGGTTATGAATCTTAGACCTCGAAATAACACATCACATTTATCATGATTACCAGAAATTAAACATTTTTGCATGTTTTGCAGACAACATAAGGCCTCGAATTAATTTTAGTAAGCTTAGAGCTAATACTAGAACTAACACGATTCTTTTGTTCAAATCAAACTTCTTGTCCCTATGGTGTTCTTTCACTTCCTTATCATGATCACTTTTAGTTTGCGTAATCCTATCCTTCTTTGCATAGCTTCTAGGTTTTGACCCGCTAACTTTAGTGTCAATCTTAACATCTGTAGAAGTAACGATGGGAACATTACATGGCTTCACTACTTTCTGCATTCCTGGTCTAGAAGTGGTGGGATCTGAAATTCTAGGTGGCACATCACAGGTTGTTTGCTTGAATTTTGACATGGAACAAGGCATATCAAGGGTCACATGCTTGGCTTTAGGCATAGAACAAGGCACAACTATTCTATCTCGCCTATTGCTAGATGTCGGACTTGTGACAATTACAAACTCTAAGAGTTCCTGAGATCGTTTGGCATCCATGCAAGCATAGGCTATAGTACTATCAAAGGGTTTTTCTAATCTTTCATCTTCAACCATCTCACGGAGACCCTTCAAACTTTCCTTAAGGTATGAGAGATATGCTTTATGTTCGAGTTCATTATTCCTAATGGTGGGGGAATATATAACATATCGATAGCATACTTATCACAATCGAAACCTTAGGAACGAATATTTTCAATTGGGGATTGGCAACTTTCCTTTCACCTCACGCTTCAGATTCTCAATCTCGTTAAGTAAAGAAGTTATCTTTTCAATTTGTTTATCATGATTAACTTTAAATGAATCACATAACTCTTTGTGTTGATCATTAACCTTTGAAATTTCAACTTTAAAACAATTATTTTCTTTTTGCAAGTTATCAATAATGTTTTGAAGTTGGAAATTCTGATAATCTAAAGGTGGAGGCATATGGGAACCAGTCACATCCTTCTTTTCACCTTTTAGTTGTGAGACTTGGGTTCTCAATCTTCTGATCGTGTTACAATGAGCTCGAATCTGTTCATCACGTTTGCTAATTTCGAAAACTGCATCAAATTCAGGAGCATCCAAGGATGTCTTGATATTTGAGGTTTTAACATTTTCTTTTAGATGTTGATATTTTAATTGCAAAGCAAGATGCTCAACTTCCAATTTAGAAAACTATTTCACCAGGTTATCATGATCATCCTGTTCAATTTTCTCATGCAATTTAGAATTAGTTTTTTCAAGCTCAATGACACGATCATGGGAGACTTTCAGAGCAACAGATAATTCATGAAATTGAGAAGCATTAATGGAACAATTCGTAGCAGTGTAAAACACATCTTGAGTAATACATTCAGAAATAAGATTCTCATTCAAGGTATGCAAGTTCTTCCTCTCAATCTCATTATATTTTAATTCTCGCTCATAGTCACTAACCTCAACTATCATTGCATCAAATTCCTTTTCCATTTCTTTAATATCTGATTTTATCCCCTTTTTAAGACTCTCAAAATGATCTTTTAGTTGTTTAAAGAAAGGCATGACCTCAGTTAGATAGCATTCTTTTGTTTGCTCAAAACCCCTTTCCCTTCAGTTATCCCAGTGGGTGTGATCCTTTTCTTACAAGTTTTCTCAAAATCGACAAATAGTTGAAGAATAACATATTGACTGATTAAGGTCTTGCTCTTAGTGGCAATAGTTCTAGGAACTAAATGCATTGGTGTATTTGGAGGATACACGGTCGCTTTAGGGAATTTCCTACAAGGGGGATTCTTTTCAACAAGATTTTCACCTTTTTGCAAGTCCATATCCTTTTTCCAGAACACTTGTTCAGGGGTCAATAGAGTCCGAGGCTTAAACATGTTTAAGGATATCCAATTTTCCTTAGTGTAATCATGGGGTTTTATCGTTATCTTGTTCTTTTTACACTCGGGATCTTCTAGCTTCTTATTCATTTTCTCCCTAGTGACTTCATCTGATTTCTTATCTTCCTCGATGCACTCACTCAACTAGGTTTTTGTTTAGGCTTAAGGATCTCATTACCATCATACAGTACCTTATGAGCTTCTCTAGCCTTTTTACAAGCCTCATGGTTTGGTTCATCAACTAAGGCAACACTATGTTTGTCACTTAGAACTCTATGCTTAGTGATCATGTGAGTCCCGAATGGTATTTCCTTGTACGTACAACTTATTTTCAAGCTTGTTTTCAAAGTTTTTAGATTAGAAAAATCATTCAAAAGTTTTGATTCCTTAGCACTAAATTCTTGCTTAAGCATTTTAACATTTTCTTGAAGTTCTTGTTTTTGCTTAGCGGTTTTAGAAAGCTTTTCATGTAAGGAGTTTAACTCTTGTTTTAACACTTCTTCTCTAAAATTACTTTTTCTAATAATTGTACGCATTTGGTTATCCAACTCCTGCTCACGAGTAGTTAACTCAAACTTAGCACGCTGTTCATAGATGGCAACCTGATCCTTATATATGTTAAGCTCAGTGGTAAGGAATCATCGGCACAAATGCAGCGTTCTCATGCAGTTCATAATCATCATTTTGAGTAGAAGATGCACAACTAGGTACAGCAGAAACTTCCATGCAACTTACCTCAGCATTGACATGCACAGGTATGTGACGGTGCATCTCTATCTTTGGTACATCCGAAGCTTCCATGGAGTGTTCCTTTGCATTAACTTGCACAGGTTGTGTCTGGTGCACCTCTCTTTCTTGTGAATTTGAGCACGAAGATTCCATTTTTGCATTATCCGACTCATCAATTTTTGTTGTCATGACATTCTGCATTCGCAACACCCGATACTTCAACGAAACATTACCCAACTTATCACAACAATCTTTCAACGCACTGACACTCATTCGTTTTCATTCTTTTGAGCAGATTCTTCAATGTACTTTTTCACATTATCCATGAGTTAGATAAATGTCTCAATGAATTCCTGAATTTCCATTCCAGTATGTTTTTTGAAGGAAATTCAGTCAAATGTTGATCATAATCGCTGAATATTCCCATGATGACTGGCTGAAATTGTTTGTAGATTACTTGAAGAGCTGCACTGGAACCATCCTTTTGAACCTCTTCATTGGTAAGTTGCAACTTTAAATGTTCTAAGTTCAACAGCAAGCTTCTTGTCAATGTAGGTAAGTCTTGGCGGAAAAGAGCACTACATGTTCGATCCCCAGCTATGGATAACAGTGTATGAGGTGCGATGAAGTAGTTGATAGGGCTCAATGCTGCATTCCATTTGCATGGCATTCTGTAGAAGGTGCAATTCATTCTCATTGTACTCAGAACATGAAGATCTCACATCCTCATTGTTTAATTCAAACATCTTTAATCGTTCAGTGTAGCAATCATTAACATTATTGTCCACACATCATACAATTTAAGCACTTCTGAAATCACTGGGTCAGTCGAGTAAGACATGATGTGGTGGAATGCACGGGATTTTACAAGTCTATGATTTAAACCGAGAAATAGAATCTTTCGCGGGATTTTACTAAAATCAAGACCAAACCGTTAAGCAATGACCAATGGAATGTGTTAAGATGATTGATGGATCGACACAATGATAGACAATTGTGTGTTAGGTCTTATGATTGTTTGTGGGATAAGCAGAGATGTTGTTTGGTTGTGATTTGGGTTGGTTGTTGCACGATTTTATGGAGAAATTTAGATCTAAAATTTTAAAAGCTCAATAACTTCCTTTTGGAGAGGATTTGGGCCTCGAAAAATTCGTTTCACGACATCGTGGTGAAACCTCACAATATTCAGGCTGTTCCGGTCGTTTTGACAGGTATTTCGCTGAAAACGGAGTTATGGTTCAAAAGTTATGGCGTTTGAAGTTTTGACGTAAAAAGTCAACTTTGGTCAAACCTTTTCTTCGTAAAAATCAACCAAGTCGCTATAACTCTTGAACCAAATCGCTAAGCACCAAGTCGCTAAGTAGCAAGTCGCTATGCACCAAGTCGCTAAGCACCAAGTCGCTAAAGAGCAACTCGCTAAGTATCCAAGTCGCTAAGACACAGTTAAGTTGCTAAAGAACAAGTCGCTAAGCACCAAGTCGCTAGCAAAATTTTGACAGCAAGTCGCTAAGCACCAAGTCGCTAAGTTGTCAAGTCGCTAAAGAGCAACTCGCTAAGCACCAAATCGCTAACACCAAGTCGCTAACAAACTTAAGTACAAGTCGCTAACTTTCACCAAGTCGCTACCCATAGTGGAGAATCCACCAACGATTACTTTTTATCTGCTTGTCTCTAAAGCAAGTCGCTAGGACCAAATCGTCACCAAACAACACTGCAACTCGCTGATTTTTTCTGAAGCAAATCGCTAGCAAGAAAGTTATACCGTGAGCCAAGTCGCTAACTTGAAAAACTTCCAAAACACACTTTTCAATCCAAAAACAACCCAACCACGATGATTCAAGCCTTCCAAATCAAAACCTAAACACTTATGATGATCTTAAACACAAAAGTACAATCAAAATCCAAACTTTAACACTAGAAATCAACCAAATGATGCAAAAACCACTCAACTTTCTCAAACTAAAAAACCACCTAAAAACCACTAGAAATCCAAAGATATGTAAGAGATGATCTAACCATGGCTCTTGATACCAATTGTTGGATATTAGATTTCACATACACATCAAACCATAGCACAAAGTGGGCGTATAATGGTGAGTTCTAGAGAGAGAAAGTTAGAGGTTTAGGGAACTTAGTGAGAGAAAGAAAAACTATTATTATGAGCTCCAACTCTCTACATTTGGAGGTAGAGAGTATTTATAGTCTTACATAAATCGCCACACAACGGGCTGTGGATCAGGCATACAGTGGGTAAAGACCCGTCCGTCCTCCACGGTATTACTAAACAAAATACTACTAACCTAAGTATAACTACGACTACGAGCATTCTAACGATTACATATACTTGAGGTGACCGACTCTTTAATACCGGGAATTTCTATTTCCTAACAATAATTGCTTGCCTTGTAGTTTAGAAATCATCAAATTCCCTTTTTACCCATTCGAATCCCGAATCACGCGACGTGAGTTGTTAAACTCCATTCATCCCTCGTTGGGAGAACGACCCGGGAAATACATTCCTTTGTATTTCTTCGGAAAATATAATGTACGTACTCAAAAGAACACATCAAAAAATGTCAAAAATTGATTCGCTCGGGAAACCAATTATAGAAGTGTGTAGTATACGGGTAACTCAAAAGTATTAGGTTTGAGCACCGAGATCGATCCGAACGAGGGTTGAATGGAATTTTCAACTCACGTCGCGATTATCGGGATTTGAATAAGATAAGGGGATAATTTGAAGTTTTCTAAACTACGGGATAAGGAAAGTAAATGGGAATAAAATCTATGGGGAAAACCAAAGAATTATGGCAAACTATGCAAATCTACGCTAAAATGCAAATACGGGATTTAAATGAAACGCGAATAAAATGCAACTACGTCTAAATTAAGTTCTAAAAAATGATCTAAAATTAATTTTATACTAAAAATGATATTTGAAAATTATTTTTGAATTAAAACTATTTTTTTTGGATTTTTCTTGATTTATTTTGAATTAAAAACTAATTTAAGACATTTAAAAGAGACTTAAAATACTAAAAATTAGGAAAACATGCAAGAAAATTACAAAACTACTTTTCAAAAATCAAATTTAACTAAAAAGATTTTTTCAAAAACTGGAATCACATTTTTTTGAATTTTTATCAATTTATTATGAATTTAATACTATTTAAAACTAATTAAACTGCTAGAAAATCTATTTTAACTAAGAAAATTCAGGAAAAATACTTTTTATGACTTTTGGAATATTCTAAAACTAAGAAAATTGAAATTTTATTTTTCTGAGATTTATCTAATTTATTTGAATAAAATGCTATTTAAAAATGCTAGAAAATGAATAAAAATGCAGAAAAATAGAAGATGAACAGGGAAAAATAAGAAAATCTCCAGAAAACTATAAAATAATATTGAGAAGAAGGGAAAGTTAACATAAACCAATTTGGAGCACAAGAACAATGATTTGGGCACACTACTGTTAAGAATAAACACTTAAAAATAAGCAAGAAGCAACAATAAGCCACTATAAGCTACCTACTCCTAAAACTAACCTATACTAACTGGAAATAAGCTATTGCAACTGTTTTAGATCTAATAAGCACAAGCTAGAGGCATTAAGCTACAAAACAAGTTTCTAAATCAAATTAGCCAAACGGCCCTTAAGGCCCTACTTTGAGCGCAGATAAGCTACTAAATAAAAAATCACAAAAATAAACTAAAAATTCCTAGTTACCAATCACCAACCAAAGTGCTTATGTCTGTAATTTCAGCTAAAATGGATCTAAAATGAGTAAATTAAAAATCAAAACTAAAAACTGTTTGGGCACTTTTGAACCATATTTGACTTTTTATAAAAACTTATGTTTTGACTAAATGAAACTTTGATTGCTCTTAATTGATTGAAAATGTAATGATAAGCTATAAGATGACCTAAATAAGCTATATTAACAACAATGTGACCAATATCTAAGATTATGCTACCTAAAATGCCTTATAGCTAACTGTTATGAAAATCGAAGATGAATTTTGACTTTTACTATGAATGGATGCAAAATAGAAGCTGAAATGACTATCTATAACCTAAGAGTGACTATGAATCAAAGCTTAACCAATGATCAATCCTCTAACTCAGTTTAAAGCTATTATCCAAACACTAGTTAAGAAACCTAATTTGCAATATTTATCAATACAGTTATAACCCAATCCTATTGTAAACCTCAATTCCAATTCAGATGCCCTAATTATGACAAAATAATGTAGATGAGACAAACAAATTAAACACTAGTATAAATGATCCTAACGATGCAGAATTAGAATTTATGCATAAACTCACATTGATGAAAACAACAATGAAACTACTGATAATAAGCACAATTCACTAGATATAACACTATTTAAGCTATAGTAACAAGACTTATAAGCTATATAAGATTTAAGAGAAAACTTGTACTCACAGATGGTCCTGCCACTATGGCATGCTTAATACAGAACTGAATACCACTATCTAACTACTGAAATCAACCCAAAACAAGCTCAAACAACCCAAACCATATCCATCTTCATACTAACAACCATAACAATCAACATGAAAATATGTTGTATTGACTTTTATTGACCAAAGATAAATTGTGAAAGTAGAATCTGAGTAATCAAACTAAAATCTATTTGGAATAAGCTCAAGTAACCATTCAATTTATTAATAAACTGATAATGAAACAGTGATTTTGAGAAAAATATAAGCTGAAAAAAACTTGTATTAATACAATTTGAGTTCAAATGAAATTACAAAAACTTGAATTAAACTAATTTATTGAAAACAATTAAAGACTACTCAGAAAACATACTCTAATCTACTCCTACTCTACATACATTTCTCTGTGAATGAAGGGCCTTTTTATAGGCGAGCTAAGGCCTTGGAAGGATCCGAAGGCTTGAGATATGTGCTTTCTCTGAGTCATTTATCACCATTAGATCAATCCCATTTGCAATCCTTTCATCTAAGCCCTTGGATCATTTAAGCCACGCATCAATAGCCAATCGAAGCCGGGAGAGATGTGGATTGCCAACCTGGCATTCCCATTGTGTCAGCATGTCAGATGCAAGTACAATTATACCCCTAATTAGTTAATTTTGATCAATTAGACTGAAGGGTATTTTAGGGTTCTAACTCCTGGGTTTGGGGATTTTGGGGTAAACTGATTTGGCGGGTGTGTTTTTTTTAATGTATTTTGATTTGTTTTGACCCATTGACCGAGTTTATGTGGTAACTGGTTTTGGACCGGGTATGGTTTGGTTAGTGATTGGGCTTGGCTTATTTTGGGCCAAAGTATAGTTTAGGACTTAGGATATGATATGAACCCATGTAGAAATATAAGGACCAAAAGTGTACAAACTGAAATTCCAGGGGCCACAAGTGTAATTCTGAAAATGTGATCCAAGGGCTAATCTTGTCAATCTTCAATAATCCAAGGACTACTTGTGTAATTTTCTGACACTCAAGGGTAGATTCTATCAAATGCTCAAAGTTGAGGGACTGATTTTGCCAATTCTCAAATATTGATCATATCTTTCACAAATCATCCTCTATGCATAGAAATCTTCACAGATGCGCAATTCTGACCTTCCGGCTCAGCTTTAGCACTCTTCGTCTCTCGTGCTCGGGTTTTTGTCTGATTTGGTTATCTTTTGGGTGTTTTGACATATCCGTACCTGCACAAGCACAAACTCAAGAAAACAACAAATATTAGCAATAAACGGCTCTTTCTTGGTTATTTTGGTTCAGATTTGATAAAGAAATGATATGTGTTTTGGCACATATCAGGCATCCGTGTGTCAGTCACATGTCAGAGTTGAGTGTCAATTAGGCTTGAATTTGAGTTTAGTTTAGGGAATTAATTAAACGGGATTTAGGGTTCATGTACCTGGGTGGTTTTGGGGATAGATTTGGCGGTAAAAAGGGTAAATGGTTTTTTATTTGTTTTGACTTATTTTGACTGGGTATTGGGGGAACGGGTTTGGTTTGGACCGGGTAAGTTTGTGGTTGGGCCATGGGTTTGGGTAGTGGATATTGGACTTTGGATAGATTTGGATCCAAAATGTAATTTAAGGACCAAACATGACAAAGCTGAATTTCCAGGGACTAGATATGTAAATCTGAAAATGTAATCCAAGGGCTAGACTTGCCAATCTTCAATAAACCAAGGGCCATTCTTGCTATTTTCTGAAACTTAAGGGTCATTTTTGCCAATTGCTCAAAGTTGAGGGACTTAATCTGACAATTCTTTAAACTTGATCATGTCTTTCAAAAATCATCCTCTGAGCATAGAAATCTTCACAGATGCACAATTCTGACCTTCCGGCTCAGCTTTAGCACTCTTTATCTCTCGTGCTCGGGTTTTTGTCGGATTTGGTTATCTTTTGCGTGTTTTGACATATCAGTACCTGCACATGCATAAACTCAAGAAAGCAGCAAATATTAGCAATAAACGGCTCTTTCTTGGTTATTTTGGGTCTGATTTGATAAAGAAATGATATGTGTTTTAGCACATATCAAAATACCCCAGACGAGACCATTGTCGTGTCCCCACGCAATGCAATCAACTCACGCTTCTAAAACTAAGGATTTCAATCTCTTTCTACTAAACTTATGAAAAAGTAGCAAAGATTCCTCAAAAGAGATTAAGAAAGCCTTAATTCTAAAAACGCCCCGTTTACCTTTTAATTCACATGTAGATATTACGATTAAGCACATTCTGATTATGAGTGACGGTTTGTTGAACTTTCATGTCGATCAATAACTCCAACATTTTTCAATCAACACATTAGGATCACGGAATAGGAAACACAACACAGCGTGAAGTGACCATACGGATAGAATACATCGTCCCTGATTTTTCACAAGTCCCCAAACTAAGCGTAAAATCGAAATCATTGTTAAATATGATTTTAGATGCTAACACTACCCATGGAAGTTACTTGTGTAATTACCTTTTGCTCCCATTTTCCTATTTTCCTCTAATTATTTTATTTTTGGTGAGAAATGAATTTCTTCAAATTTCTAGTTTCGATAACTTTTATTCCGATAAAGATATGAAGCTAAGTCGCTAATTAGTTATCTATCTTCCCTCGAAAACCGTTGCACACAAGAATGAGGTCCACATCAAGGTCCTAATTTCGCACGATTTAGGGAGATATCTCCCGGATTCAAAGTTTGGCTTAACACTTATTTCAGCACATTTTCATTTTTGCAATTTAGGCCCATGGTCTTTTCAACCACTAACTCAACGGGATTACCGTTTTATCAGAAGTCTTATTATGAGTTTGGATTTTCCTCAACCTTTTTAGAAGTCTATGACAACGGGGGTACCGTCGAACATAGAAAACTTTTATGGCTTTGGATTTTTCAACTTTAATACATTTGGGCTTTATTTCATGTTAATTTGTGTGCCAAACTCCGAATCCTACGGCTTTATAACAATAGCACAAACTATCGGAATCATTTGTCTATTACACCCACACTGACAGTACCTTGATGTATACCCAACTCTCATGGGCAAGGATTCTCTAAAGAAGATAAAGAACTAACTATCATCAAAAACTCAACATCTTTAATTATTTATTCACAGATATGGGGTGAAACAATCTTGTGGGAACAAAAAGCCATAAGTACCTTCGATGAGCTCTAAAAAGAACCAACTACTCCACGCTTAGCATCTAAACTCTTAAGTAACTCTATCATTCCTCGATCTCCGCAAATTTAAAATCCCAAATAATGAGATCCGCGGATGCTTAGCCGATAATTTTTAGATTATCTATGGTTAAGGGAACAAGCTAGGGCTCAACACGCTTGGTCAAGTCAGAATTCTATTCCTACTCTCGACAGCAGAAAGTCAACAAGGTGTCAAAACATATATTAACTTAGCGAATGCTTCGTCAAATAATCTCAAGTCTCGCATTTT
The DNA here is from genome assembly GCA_910596185.1 of Chrysanthemum makinoi. Classification (NCBI taxonomy): domain Eukaryota; kingdom Viridiplantae; phylum Streptophyta; class Magnoliopsida; order Asterales; family Asteraceae; genus Chrysanthemum; species Chrysanthemum makinoi. Next base: position 107,828,738 of record OU343219.1, read on the forward strand.
TAAAGTCACTTATAAGAAACTAGCAAATCTTTTCAAAGCTTCGCATATTTAAAATCACTTAGGGAGACTTGCAAATTCTTGGCCTTGTGAGCTAGAATCGCATTTTATAGCCTGTTGTCTAAGCAATTAGCAAAAGACTATTTCAAGAAAAACACATATTTAAAGAAATTTCTAAGAGATTAGCAAGGACTTTTTGATCATAAAACTAGTAAAAGCTTACAAAATTTTTTAAATTTTCTCATTTTTAGCACAATTTTTTTTCATTTTCTAACGAAAAACGGGGTTGCGAGAGTATACGACAAAAAATAAGCAAGTGCGGTCAAATCAAATCGAAGATTACCCACCCCAGACTAAAACGAAACATTGTCCTCAATGTTTAAAGCAAGGGTATCAATGAAAATCTAAAAGCCGTTTATTAAGTATGCTAAAAGATAAATGTTAGTCGATAAGATTTAGGATATCGGATTTCCATCAGCATCGATCATGAAACTCGAGTGGAGAAAAGACAAACTTCGAGCACGAGAGTCTTCATATCGGGAAAATCCTATACAAAACATCACAAACAACCAAACACGAGAAATCGAAAAGGCTAACCCCTTCACGTCACTTATGAAAATAGAAAGAAGATAGAGATAAGCATGGGGTGCCTCCCACGAAGCGCTACTGTTTTTGGTCACCGAGTCGCTAGCCTGACTCGTCCCCGAATTCATTAGTCCTTGGCGAAACAAGCGGATGGAATACCCTGATCAAAGATGGTATCCTCACTCCAGAGGGAAAGAGAATGGGTGGGTTGGGAGGGAAAGAAAGTGTCGGGCTCCAGCACAAATGGGATAACATCTCCCGAACTCACATAAGGTGTATCAAGAAAGAATGATCCATCATCCGGCGGTTTTGCGGGCGGACGAAGGGATGACGGATCAAAGAGAAACGACTCCATAGAAGAAGGGAGTCCATGGTACAAAGAAATGTTTATTAAAGGTTCACACATGAAGGCATCCAAGAGAAGATCCTTTTTTCGGTTAACTTTTGTTATATGAATGTCCTCTCCGATGAATATCCCAGGGTTAAAAATCTTGTCTTCGGAGAGGAACGAAATCAAAGTATCATCTACGTGAAAATCTTCACGAGAAAAGAAAACACTCTCGGATAAAAAAATGTCGTGGGACCTTGGAATCAACAAGCTCATCAGTCGAAATCTTTACTTCTTTATCTTTCTTCGGGAAAAACGAATCATCGTACTCTTCGTCATTCTCAGAAAGAATCAAGTCGGTAGGAGCAAGTTCATCGGTGAACTTCTCAAGAAATGTAAGATATAGGATTTCACAAACACACTAAACCATAATCACTATGGGGCGTACAAAAGTGTTTAGAGAGAGAAAGTTCTAGTGAGAGAAAGGAAGAGAGTTGGGAACTATGTGAAACAAAGAAAAATGGTATTGAAGCTCCAACCCTCTACCTTGGGAGGTAGAGGGTATTTATAGTATCTTACAAACAAACGCCGCCTACGGTGTGGATCGGCATACAGTGGGTAAATACCCGTCCGTCCTCCACGGTGTTACTAAACTAAATACTACTTAATCATAAAATAACTATGACTACGAGCTCTCTAACGATTACATATACTTGAGGTGACCGACTCTTTAATACCGGGAATTTCTAATTCCTAACAATCTCCCTAAGGAGGTCACCTCAAACACACATTAAACTTACATTGAATATAAACCTATTACATTATAAATTGTTCTTGCACTCTTGATGAATTACTTTGCTCCAAAGCTCGTAGTCATTGATTCTTCACAATGCATGTTTGGTTAAACCAGGTGGAGGTCTTTTACTGATCCACGTGATAATGAGTTTTGAGCTAGCTTTGAGATCATCACCACATTAAATTTCGACTCTTCCTATGAGGTGTTGATAATATGTGATGTTGTGACATTTGGACCGACATGCTCACATTCTTGATCATGATATCTTCTTATCAGAGTAGCGGAAGCTTTTGTTGATTCATGATATTGGCAGCAGCGTAGCAGAAGCATGGAGAGATAATATCAGAATCTTTGATGCACTTATCATGATTTCTTTAGAAATGAATGTGTTGTGTGAGCATGCGGCTATGGATTGACCGCTCCATTCGATCACTACAAACGTCCGTACTGCATACACCAGTTAGCAATAAAGCACACGAAAGTGTCTTTGATCACTTTCGTTGAATTGAGGTACACGGCCCACGGTTCCCCATTGATCAGTACAAGTACTGCCTGTGATCAGGTATAATTCCGAAGAATTTCCTTGACAAGGTTTCGCAGTTGCTCTAGCTGTTCTCAAACCGGAATGTCTCAAAGAAGACAACACGGAGTGAGTGAACCAAAGAATAGAGATTCACCGATTGATGAAAAGAGATTTGAAAAACAATCGTGTATCGCTCAATAGAAATTGTTTTGCAATACAACGAAGTTTTAGTGAAAATCATTTATCAATCATAAACACCTTTTGATTTGAAATAATTGTACACAATCGATGTGCTTAGAGAAAAGAGTTTTTAAACACAACAACCGGTTTTTCAAAGGCATCCGTCAATCCATTTTCTTGAACCTGGATTGATTCAATTTTGAATCGCTCCACTGATGAGGTCCATATGACACAATTAAGTCTTGGCAATACCACAAGGATAGTGTGTAGGACTCATAAGATATAATCTCACATTCCACATTGTGTGAAATAGTGAGTCTTCAAGAAATAAGTGTCCTAAAGAGATTAATTGATGATCTCGTGGCTCTAGACTCAATTAGTGCTCTTTTGGTTTCCTGTGCCGGAGACTAGGGAGAGGGTCTCCTTCTTCAATATCAACAATCTCTAAGAGAGAGTCGATAGATTATGTAGGTTCCCCGTGAGAATGAAACAAGCCCTTTTAAGAGGAACTAGAGTAGCTTGGGAAGTTTAGTGCAGTGCGTCACTGGGTCCATGAGGTCTTGTCTTCAATACCAGTGTTACCTTAGTAACCACTAGTAACATATGAATTGAACCTGGTTTCTGCCCTAAGGTTGAATTATGGGAGGGCTATTTATTTTCACCCTTTTCACATTCCAATTCTTTTTCATTCTTCAACCCTTCAGTGCTTACCGAGACTTCATGGCTAGAACCTTGTTGGGTTTATTCCAGTACTAGCTCAGTCTCAGTCCGTACTCTTCCCATATCTCATTTTTCTCCTTTTATCAATATACCTAAGGACTCTACACTATCTAGTGGATTGTCCCTGGGTAGATCCCTCCGGTTCTGGTGGATCATGGGAACAAAATACCTAACCTTATCATCCTTATATCACCATACATAAAGTAAAATTGGTCGGCCTATTTGGTATTGTTCATCTGCCTTTGGAACCAATTGAAAACCATTTGAAAATCAATCCAGATACTTATGATATATTATCAAAGCATTTTGTACCTGAATTGTTTTTGATATTTTTAGAACAAGAGCTCCCCCTCAACATGTGCATAATGTATTTGAAATCGTTTAGCACATGGAGGAAAGAGGAAGAATTAACTTCTTTGATTACCGTTTTCTAAAAGATATCATCATCACTTCCCAATCCATTTGATTAGATACATCATTTTGAGGAAGGATGAGGTTTTCAAAATTTTTCTCCCCCTCAATATGTTCCTCGAAGTTTGAAAGAGTTTTGCACCTATTAGGAGGAACTTGCACTTAGTGACAATTCAATCACGTTTCAATAATTTCAGGTTTAAAGTAGATGCTCCCCCTCAACATGTGCATGAGAAATTTGAAATCGTTTGTCACATGCGGGGAGGATAGCTTGTACATCCTTATAAAACCTTTTATCAAATTATCAGTATAAATCCAATTTAAATTACAAATTCTCCCCCGATCACAATTATCAAATCATTTGAGAATCGTGATCTCAGTAGATTTAAATTGTTTTTGAAAGCTTTTTAAGGAGAATTGTGACTTGATTTTGAAAACGTTTTAACTGATAAGGATCGAATTTTGAGACTTTAGACTCCAAAGATTTAAACATGCTTGAATATCTTTTGAAAACAAACCATTGTTTTAAAAAAATACACTTTTTAATTAAAAATCATTCTCCCCCTCAATCAATGATATAAGTTGTTGATTGAGAGATAGATAGTTTTAACAATCGTTTAGTACAAATGATTTTCAAAAATTGAGCCAGAGTAATTTTTCAAAGCAATTCATTTTCATTGGATAGTGAGAATTTTTTATAGAATCAGAGCATGAGATTTAAAAAACAAGATAAAGCATGGCTCTATTCTTTCTTTTTAACACGGGTAACTGCCTGAAATGACAATAAACCACAATTTTTCTTCGCCTCATTTTTATTTATTTATTTATTTATTTATTTTTTTCTTTTTTTTTTAACATTCGAACAACATCTAAAGTCCCGTATCATTCTTTGAAAGACAGCATTAAGACCATAGATGTTATCGAATCGAGAAAAGCATGACAAAATGACAATATTTTTGAGGATTTTTCAAATTTTTCACTTTTTTATTGATTTTGAAAGTTTTATAATTTTCTATTTGATTTTTGAAGGTTTTGTAATTTTATATTTTGCTTTTTGAAAAAAATATATACAAAGAGATAGATGAAGAAAGACCTTCACTCCTCGTCTTCCTCCTGAAGACGTTTGAGTGTTTCTGGTTGAAGGCTTTTCAAGCCAAGTCGTGGAAGAATAAACTCAAAACGTTCTCTTGGAAGAGCTTTGGTGAAGATGTCTGCTAACTGGTATTCAGTCCTCACATGTTGGGAATTATGTGAAGTATGTATCATGATGATATTACTGCCGTTGGATTCTGCTGAAGTGTAGCTGGATTCTGCTGAAGACATGGTTCTGCTGAAGATTAGTTTGTTTCTGCGGAAGTTGTTATTCTGTGTTTAGTATATTTAGTTTCGATATACATGAGCTTTATTAGGAAGTGATTGTGTATATCTTATTTAGTTTTATGTTTATACGTTTCTTGGGAAACGGTTTAGGGTTTTGTTTAGGGTTCCTTGTCTATAAAAGGAACACAATAGAATGCATTATAGGTGTGCTTAAACAATTGTTTAATATAACGATCCATAGAGGATCAAAGAGTTCTTAGTTATCTGTGTTTTATACTTGCATTTATATTCCGCTAAAGAATACAAGTTGTAGAGATTTTCTTTTAGTTTGTTTGTGATTACACAAGCGATACTAACGATCTACGAAGCTCAAGATCTATCTAGGTCTAACAGTTTTCAACAAGTGGTATCAGAGCCTCGTGAGAGTCTCTACGATACTAAGAACAGATTTTTCTATAACACCAATACAACCGAAACAAAAACTCACCATGCCTGGATCAGAAGTTGATGCTGATATCACCAACAACCAAAACACCACCCATCTGCAACACCTAAGTCTCTCAAACAGCAATGCTAAGTTTCCTTACCTAAAAAGGGAGGAGTATGACCTTTGGGCGATGAAAATGCAGAACTAGATCTCCAACATTGATTGGAATCTATGGGAGATAGTGCTGAAGGGAAACAGTTTGAAGAAAACTACCACTGATGCTACTGGTAAGATGACTTATGTTCCTCCCAAAACTGCTGAAGAGTTACTGGCGGTTCAGAGAGAAACCAAGGTTAAAACCATCCTTCTTCAAGCTATTCCTGAGGATCACTTGAGTGATTTTCACTTCATGCAAGATGCCAAGGACATATGGTTAGCAATTAAGGCAAAGTTCGGTGGGAATGAGGAGTCTAGGAGAATGAGAAAGTCCATGCTTAGACAACAGTTTCAAGACTTTCAAATCTCTAAAGAGGAAGGAATTCATAAAGGCTATGACAAGTTTCACAAGATTTTAAGTCAGTTAAATCAGCAGCAGGCAAAGCCAGATAATGATGATTGCAATTCTAAGTTCTTGAGGTCTTTACCTTCATCCTGGCTACAAGTGAGCATTGCTTTAAAAGCAAAAGGTGGTTTGGATATGCTTACTTTTTATGAGCTGTACAACAAGCTTAAAGCTCTTGAACATGATGTAAGAAGTCCTTTTAGATCATCATCTACTGCTAGTCACACAACATTCGTTGGAGCCTCTACCCCTAAGATGAGTCATGGTCCAAATCCAACTTACTCATCATTATCTTACACTACCACTCCCTCAAGTTCTAAATATGGAGGTATCATGGAAGATGTGCTTGGATCCTTCTTTGCTGATTATGATCCTCAGAAGGAACTGGCCTATGAGGATTTAGATCAGGTGGATCCACTGGAGATGGAAGAGATGAAAATGAAGCAAGGGTGGCTATGCTGTCAATGGATATCAAGAATTTTGAGCGCAAAGCTGGCAGAAGGTTTGGCTTCCAAGGAAGAGATCCAGCGAGGTTTGACAAATGGAAGGTCAAATGCTTCACATGTCAACAGATGGGTCACTTCTCCAGAGAGTGCAAAGACAGAAAAACTGGTGATGAGACGAGATACTCTACTTATCGCAGAATCGAGGGACCTTCGGAACTTCAAAGGGATCAGCAGCTTTGGTTACTCTTGACAAAGCAATGTAAATTTGGGCACTGGACGCAACATGAGTAGGAAAAGAATAATGGTCCTGACATTGATAATGTTGGTTTGATTGCAAGCTGTACTTCAGAGGATCGTCATGATCAGATTGCCTTAATGGACATCTCTCAGGTACAAAACTGTTTGTTTGGTTGTAGTGAGCGTTATAATGAACTCAAAGAAGCTTATGATATTTTGAAACCTAAATATAATGAATACTTTGTAGAAGTTGAAGCTTATAAAGGCTTTAAAACACTAGAAAGACAAAAGGTTTGGTTTCAGAAGAATCAAATAGCTTATGATGAGAAAATAAGTGTGTTGGAAAGGAATCTTGAATGTGGTAAGAATGAGTTAAAATATTCTCGAGAAGTTGAGAGCGATGTAGTGTCGAAAATCTAGAGCTAAAAGAGAAACTAGATACTGAAATTGCTAGGCATAATGAATGGTTGTTAAATGGAAATAAGTTAGCGAGTCACATCTATGCTAGTCAAACTCCAAATACATCTATAGGATTAGGCTTTAAGAAGTATGTAGGGTTAGAAGCTAGAGATGACACACGCAAATCTACACCAGCAGGCTTAGCTAATTTTGTCAAAGAAGGTGCTCTACATGCTGTACGTGGACCTATTAGAGGTGAGCACATGCCCATTGACCTCTCCATTACTGTTGACTTTGATGGATCACACCATCTCTATGGCAAAAGTCAAAAGACTTGCAGCACTCGATACTTCTTCTAATTACTTTGTCTCTTGTGTTAACAGTGACAAGTCCTCCGAGCAAGGGTCTACAGAGTGTGATTCAAATGACAAGTCGACCTTCCCAAGTCTTCACCCCACCCGCACCCAAGACTACCAATAAGCATGTCAGAGTTGCTGCCAAGGAATCCTCTTCCAAGACCGTTGCCTCTGAAGACTTGCTGTTTAATTCTTTGCATAATAATACTGTTAAAAACAATTCTTTTCATGGTTATGGATTGAATACTTCTGCTTGTAATAGAACATCTTTTGGTTTGAATAAATCTTCTAAACGTAAGACATGTTTTGTGTGTAGAAGTAAATTTCATTTAATTAAGGATTGTGATTATCATGAGCAAAGGATGGTTAGGTGTGGTGATTCTAGGACATCTAGACCAATGTGGACCAATGTTAATGTTATACCACCTTATGTTCCACAAGCAACTAATTCTTCTTTTCCTTGGAGAAGACCAGTTGCAGGACCATATGTTCAAACAACAAGTTCATATTTTAAGAATGGTTATTGGCCTGGATATGTTGACTCAATGACCGATGGGAAAGGAACTGAATACTGCGTTAAGTCCTCAGGTTGTTCTTGGAAAACAAAGGGACCCAAATTTCAATGGAAACCCAAGAACAATAGTGGATCTTATACATCTGCATGGCATACCTCATATGATCCACAAGGCAGGTTCAAGTTAGCAATGACTTGAGCCTCCATAGTGTACTAATATTTTGTATATTTTTGTTGTTGTAGAATCATCCTCTTAAGCATAAAGATGTTGGCATTGTTGATAGTGGTTGTTCAAGAAGTATGTCGAAACAGGATATGATGCATAATTTTGTATCAATTGAAGGAGGAGGCAATGTAACCTTTGGAGGAAGTGATGGAAGGATTACGGGGAAAGGGACCATCAAAACACCTCAACTGGACTTTGAGAATGTATACTATGTCAAGGAACTCCAACACTTCAATTTGTTCTCGGTCTCACAAATCTGTGACACCAAGAACAAAGTACTCTTCACAGAGGATGAATGTCTTGTGCTATCTAAAGACTTCAAACTCCCAGAAGAAACTTCAATTCTCACGAAAGTTCCTCGAATCACAATCTTTATACATTCAACTTAACTGAGGTTAAACCAGAAGGTGATTTAACTTGTTTGGTGGCAAAAGCATCCTTGGATGAGTCTACCAAATGGCATAGGAGGATGGCCCATGTCAACTTCAAGACCATAAACAAGCTCTCTAAATTGGGTCTTGTTGAAGGTCTTCCTTCCAAAGTCTTTACAAATGAGAATAACTGTGTTGCCTGCAACATAGAGCCTCATACAAAGTTGTTACTGCTGTGAGCATTATTTCTGAACCTCTTCAGCTGCTTCATATGGATCTGTTTGGTCCAACTCAAGTGAGAAGTATTGATCAAAAGTATTTTTGTCTGGTTATCACTGATGGTTATAGCAAATTTTGTTGGGTATTCTTTCTTCGGACCAAAGATGAAACATCTCCAGTGCTGGAAGACTTCATTACCCTTATTGAGAATCAGTTGAACAAAAAGGTTAAAGGAATTCGGTGTGATAATGGGACAGAGTTCAAGAATGCAATTCTTATAGAACTCTGTAGGTCAAAAGGGACCAGAAGGGACTATAGCACTCCAAGAACCCCACAACAAAATGGGGTGGCAAAAAGAAAAAATAGGACCCTAATAGAGGCTGCAAGATCAATGCTGGCAGACTCTAAACTACCCACCATGTTTTGGACTGAAGCTGTTGGCACAGCTTGTTATGTACTGAATAGAGTGTCCATTACTAGACCACACTTCAAGACACCATATGAACTTCTCTATGGGAAAGTTCCTACTATTCATTACCTTAAACCTTTGGTGTCAAGTGACTATTCAATACAAGTGATCCATTGGGTAAATTTGATGAGAAAATCGATGATGGTTATATTGTGGGATATTCGCTCATAGTAAGGCGCATGAGTTTACAATTTATCTGCCAAGAAGATAGAGGAGACATTGAACCTGAGGTTTCTAGAAGACAAGCCTAATGTTCAAGGACAGGGTCATGTTTGGTCTTTTGATCTTGATTACTTAACTGATTATTTGGGTTATTCTAGACATATGGCAAATCAAAATGCAAGTACTCAAGAGTCTCCAACTAACAGTGCAGATACCCTGGATGCTGATTCTGACAGTGAGTTTGAAGATGATGAACAACCCATAGTAGTGCCTTCTTTCTCCTAACAATTTACAGGTGACACTTCCAAAGTTATTTCTGATGAGAGTGAAGACGAGTCCAATTATGCAGAGGACCTTGCTAGGCTAAAGACACAGGAGTATGCAGCTAATTTAGAAGCTGGAAGGAATGCTGAGGAGAGTGCCAGTGAAGCAATCAGTGGAAACATCAATGTCTGCCAATGTGATTCTGTTTCTCCTACCAATTCTGCTGAAGGCTATATTGTTTCTACTCCTATTTCTACTAGAGTGTCCACAGACTTTGGAGATCCTTATAATCGTTTTCCAAGACCCTCAGATCTTGGTAATCATCAACCCAAAGCTGGAATCTTCACCTCACCTTCTTATGACACTGATTTTGAACCTACTATGACTAATCTTGATTCTTCCATTGAAGTCAACACCATTGCTACTAAAAGGATTCACAATACTCATCCACAGTCAAATATTATTGGTGATCCTAATGCACCGTTAGAACAAGGTACTGTGGCAAGTTCTGAATATGGTCAAGTGGCTTTTATCTCTTATGTCTCAGATCAGCAAAGAGACAATCACACAGACTATGAACATTGTTCTGTTTGCTTGTTCTTTCTCAAGTGGAACCAACAAGTGTTACTCAGGCTCTTGAAGATTCAAGTTGGCTTGAGGCAATGCAGGAAGAGATGCAACAATTTCAAAATCAACAAGTTTGGATATTAGTACCACTACCTGATGGCAAGTATGCAATTGGGACTAAATGGATTTTGAAAAATAAGAGAGATGCAAGAGGTGTTGTCATTAAAAACAAAGCAAGATTGGTTGCTCAGGGTTATAGACAAGAGGAGGGGATTGATTATGATGAAGTGTTTGCACCTGTGGCAAGAGTTGAGGCCATACGGATTTTCTTGGCTTATGGATCCTATATGGGTTTTATGGTATATCAGATGGATGTTAAAGGAGCCTTCCTGTATGGTGAAATAGAAGAAGAGGTTTATGTCACTCAACCTAAAGGATTTGAGGACCCAGATCATGCAAATCATGTTTACAAGGTAGTCAAAGCTCTCTATGGACTACATCGGCACCCGAGCTTAGTATGCTAGGCTTTCATCATTTCGCTAAAGAATGGATATCAAGAGGGCAATTGATAAGACTCTTTTCCTAAAGAAGAATTCCACGGACATAATTCTTGTGCAAGTGTATGTGGATGACATTATTTTTGGATCCACAAAAGAAGCTTGGTGCAGGGAGTTTGAGGAGCTTATAAAGGGAGAGTTTCAGATGAGTGCCATGGGAGAAATGACTTTCTTTTTGGGTCTTCAAGTTCAGCAGAAACCTGATGGTATCTTTATAAGTCATGACAAATATGTGAGGGACATCTTAAAAAAGTTTAGTATGGAGAGTGTAAGGACTGCCACTACACCTTATGAAGCTCCAAAGTCAAAGACCAACAATGATATAGATCCACCAGTGAATATACATCTTTACAGATCTATGATTGGTTCTTTGATGTATTTAATGACTTCAAGGCCTGATACTACTTTTGCTGTGAGTGTTTGTTCTCGACATCAAGTTACTCCACTTACTTCCCATCTCAATCTTGGAAGAAGATCTTTAAGTACATCAAAGGCCAACCTCATTTAGGCCTTTGGTACCCAAAAGAATCTCCTTTTAAGTTGGAAGCATATAGTGATAGTGACTATGCTGGTGCAAAACTGATAGACGGTCCACTACTGAAGGTTGCCAATTCCTTGGAAAGAGATTGATTTCTTGGCAATGCAAGAAACAGACTATTGTGGCTACCTCATCTACTGACAGTCGTAGTACGTTGTGCCGCAAATTGTTGTGGATAGGTTCTTTGGATACAAAATCAATTGTTGGATTATGGGTATAACTTCATGAACACAACAATTTTTATTGATAATCAAAGTACCATATGCATTGTTAAAAATCCAGTTTTTCACAGTCGAACAAAACATATTGAAATCAGGCACCACTTTATACGAGATGCATATGACAAACATTTGATAAAAGTGGTTAAAATTCACACTAATGATAATGTGGCAGATTTGTTAACAAAAGCTTTTGATGGACCAAGGTTTCAACACCTTGTGGTCCATATTGGTATGCTTAACCCTTAACTACAAAGTTTAAGGGGAGGCATAGGTCTCAGGGGAGGCATATGCCTCAGGGGAGTATTTGTGTACACTTTGCATTCTTTTATGTAAATTTATTTGATTTTTGTATACTTTATGATTTATGATTCTGTTCTCTAACACTAACCAGCTAATGTAATGATAGTTTGTTTGTCTTTGTTTGGTTTTTGTTTCTCTGTGTTTGTTATGTTTTGCAGATTGGATATTCGAGTTGGAATTTACCATGGTTGTTAATTTGGAATATGGACCACAAAGCTCTAAAGCTTGTTTCTACTGAATTTAAAGTGCTGAAGTGAGCTATTTGTTTCTACTGAAGACAATGTACTGAAGTCACAATGTTTATTCAAGAGAAGTACTGAAGCAAATTGTTCATTCATTCTTTCGAGAAACAGTTTACAGCTTACAGCTTACAGAGTACAATCAACATCAAATGCAATTACAAGAAAAGAGCAATACATGATCTACTAATCCGAATCTTGTTTATATAATCTATTCCAACATCTAACAGGCTGTTGGATATGCATGATTGCTCACATCTTTCACACTAAATGATGGATATGTATTTATCAGGACTTGCATAACCACCCATTCCTTCTATCTTGATGGCTGGATATGCATGACCTGTACGACGAGGAAGCTAAGGATCAAAATGGGAAGGATGGATTGATGAAAACGATGAAGATGACGATGACCACACATGATGATGAAGAAAAATAATATGTCCTTTGTGATTCATCTACTGATTTCAACCAAAATGCAATCCATCCACTATCCCTAAGCACTTCCTTTATATGATGTGTGATGATGCACCAAAACCTGGTGCAGAAAGACCAAGAACCACCTCTATCCTTAGGAGTGGAGGATTTCTGGCTTGTGGCTTTCGAGGCCGAGGTCTGAAGGTTGGGAGTAAGATGCTCTCTCCTTATAGGAATCATCAGAATCATCAGCAGATTCACTTGGATTCACTACACTATCATCTTCTGAAGAAGGGAGAAAGGGTGATTTACTTGGTCGTGGATATGGTCGAGGAAAGTAATGAAGCCAGGGGTTTGGATCATCGCTTGATGATGATGATGATGATGAGGATGATGTTGTGAGATCTATAATCTCAGGTTTAGTACTCATGGTTGATTGTGGTTAATTTTGGAACATTGATGAAATTAGGGTTTGTGATGATATTTGGGGTTTTTGATAAAGAGTTATGTGTGCATTGGGATTGTTTTATAGACAGTTTCAAGACTTAATGAGATTTAATGCGTGTGGGTGAAACAGTAAAAAGATATTTACTAAAGCTTCTTGAATACGTGATCTGTTTCTGCTGATTAGTATTCTTCATCAGATTGATTAGTGTTTCTACCGAAGTGGAAAGTTAATTTGGGAAAATTAGCAGTACACGTCAGCACTGGTCAACATTTGACTAAAATTGGGAAACTACTACTTAAAAGTTTCTCTATTCGCATATCTTCGTCTCAAATTAAAAGTTTCTCTCATTACTCACATTCAAAACACTTCCACTTGTGTGACTCTTAACCCTAACTTACGATTTTTCTCATGGCGCTTCAATTCAAGCATGATCATAATAAAGTAGCTTTTCTAGGAACGGCTAAGGGGGATGAGTTGTATAGACCAATGGTAGAATTCTTACAGAGGTCCAAGATTCATTATGCTCTAACACATTCTCCGAATGCTATATATGAATCGTTGGTTACTCAATTTTGGGCAACTGCTACTAAACGGAGTGATACAGAGATTGTTGCAATGACTGATGGAACAGAGCATTTGGTGACAGATGAGCTGATAAGAAGACAACTTCATTTGGATGATGAAAATGGGGTTTCACATTCTAATGCGGTGGACATTCTTGCTGGACTAAGAGCTATTGGATATCAGGGTGAAAGGATTGATGTGTGGTTGAAGAATCAGTTGTGTCCTATGTGGAGGTTTTTGGTTCACACCTTGCTTCAATGTTTGAGCAATAAATCTGGAGGATGGGATCAATTTTCTACGCAGCTGGGATGTGGTATTGTTTGTCTTTCTCGAGGTTTGACTTATAATTTCTCTAAGTATATTTTTGATAATATGGTTGAAAATATAGATAAGAAAAAGCATAAGTTTTTGATGTACCCTAGGTTTCTTCAGATAATTTTAGACATTACCACACAAGCCCAAGCCTTTTATCCCATAGGAGCTTTAACTGCTAAACTATTTTCTTCAATGAGGACTAAGTATGAGGGGGCACATCATCCTTTGCTAGCGGCTATGTTGCCTCAGGGCAATGAATCTGCTGATGAGGGGAATGTTGTTGGTTCTCCACCTTCTACTACTGTTGCTACTGATGGGAATCCATCAGTGACAATAAATGAAGGCCCTTCTAATGCTGCTGAAGTACATTTTGTTGCTCCTGAACAACCTTTATCCATTCCTTCATCTAGTTCTAGTTCACCACCTACACAAGTTACTCTTGATGAGATTGAGCTTGCAAGTGACAGACTGCCATCTCCTAGTCCTGTTAGAGATCCAGTTGCTGATAATGTTTCATTCTTTGAACAATTTGATATTTCTTTTGAAAGGCCCGATGATGTTCCCATTACCACAGAGCAATCTGCTGGTGGAACTGAGGACCCTATTACACTTACATCGATATATGCTCTAGTGAACAGGTATGCAGGTGAGGTAGCTGATCTCAAGAAGGAGCTTGCTGAGACCAAGTCTAATCTTGGTAGTAAGATTGTGGAATTGCAGTTGAAAGTTAAGAACTTGGAGGAACAACTTGAAAAAAGGGGCAAAAGGAGAATTTTGGTTTCTTCTGATGAGGAGCAAGAAGATACTCAGCTTGCATCACTAGGAATTTTGGCTGATGCAGCTCTAACAACTCATGTTTCTTCTCATACTGCTGCTGAATCTTCAAAGAAAAAGGAACCTATTCGATATACTAGCAAAAGGAAAAGACTATCTTTGAATAAGGAATTTACTGAAGCTTCAAAGGCACATAGTGGTGCAGATGTGTCTGCTGATGTTCAAATGGAGGATGTTACTGCTGAACATGGTCAATCTTCATTTGTACAAGAATCATCAAGTTCTCAACCTTCAACAGATGATTTTAAAGTCTTTCTTGCTGGCAGGATTTTTAACTTGGATTCTAATGTTGAAGTATTTTCTACACCTGTTGAAGCATTTTCTCAAGGTGTTTCTTCTGAAGATCTTTTTGTGAATATTCCTCAAAATGATTCCACTATTGAACCTTCTGAGAAAGGAAAGGAAAATGTGATTGATGAAGTGATTGGTTTAGATCTGGTGTCTGAAGAAGAAAGGTCTGCTCAAGCTAGGATGTTTGCTGATTATGAAAATATGCAGAAGAGTCGTGCAGTGGCTGAATTTCTTCATGCTCAGTCTGATTCTAATTTGTCTATAGAGAGACAACTAGAGCTTGATGAATTATTTCCTACGATTTCTGATGCTCAATGGGATGCCTATACTAATCAAGGTGCATCTGATCCTAATCTTGCTAAACGTATTTTAGGTGCAGCCTATGATAGTGAACATTTTGTGGCTCAAATGGTAGCTCTTGGAAAACAAAAGAAGCTAGAAGCAGCTGCAAAGAGGAATGCTATTGTTGCTCAAAGGAATAAAGCAAAACGGGAAAAACCAATGACTGTAGCTCAGAAGAGAGCTCATATGAGGAGGATTGTGAAGAATCATAGTACTTCTGTATACACTACTGGCATGTCAATGAAGCAAATCTTAGATTTATCTGATGATGCTTTGATAAGAAAGTATAATATGATTATGAAGTTTTCTTCATCTGGTTCTACTTCTTCTACATTAGACAGGATTGATAATACGTCTGATGTTCCTAAAGCAAAGAGACCCAAGACAGTTGAAATTGTAGATAATTTTGATGTTGTGGCACCAAAATTAAGTTCTCCTATAGTTAATTATGATGTTAAGGAGAAAAGTTCATCTGATATGGTTTTATCTGCTGAACCTTCTACTGAACCTTCTAGTGTTGAATCTATTGATAATTTGGGTGATACATTGAGTAAGAAAAGGATGACTAAAAGGAAACTTCGTTCCTTAAGGAGATCTGTGAGACTAGCTAGGAAACATCTTTCCAAGAATATTCCTTTAGATCTCAAGGCTGCTGAGTCAACTTTTATTAAAATAGGATCTGTTGATGTTTTTCTTGAAGGAACACATGCTGTATTGATCAATTGGACAGCTGGGAAGTTTAATACTATTTATCGATTGGATAATTCTTCTATACAGTTCAACTTCTTGAAGGAAATCTTTCATTTGGTGGATAGACATGATTTGAAGATGCTGTATGAACATGTTACTCAGTATTATACTATTCATTCACCACAGGGTTCTGGTTTATATTTATTGGGTGATCTTCAAGTCTTGTTTGATTCTCATTCTCCAGATGGTAAAGGGTATTCTATTTGGAAGGATTCACATAAGTGGGAGATTGAGAGTTGGAGATTTTATCCTATGCCATGTGTCCATGTGGCTCAGACGAAATGTGGCATGATTTTGTGTATGTTCTCGGATAAGACTTATCCGTTGTCAGTTTTATTCATGGAAAGAATGCTTAGACAGAAGTTGGAAGTACCTCCTAATCCAGTTGGCAATGATGACCTTCATGCAGAACAATGTGTTGGATTGATTAAAACTCAGCTTCTGCAACATAAAGGTTTATCTTGATTGTGGTATTTTGTATATTTTGTAATATTTGTTTTATTTATTTCTTAGTTAAAAAAAAAATTGTATATTCTTTGTTTTTACTAACTTTTATTGCAGGTTTGTTGTATATTATTGCTGGTTATTAACTCACCAGATTTACCTTGTGTATCTCAAAGAGTTGGCTAGTCCAAAGGGTACAACTTTGGTAAAGACACATCAAATCTGTTGATAGCTGTAATGGTTTGCTCAAAATCATAGGGTTTGCAACCACCCATGCTTAATTGCTGAGTGTTGTATGGTATTCAATTCACCATGGTTTATTGCTATTTGGAATCCAAGAATTGACTAGCCCACATGTCTATCGCTTGTGGTAAAGGCAGTGGAATACCATATTTGGTAATCAGTTCACCAATATTTAGAATTGACTAGTCCTGAGCAAACGGCTACAGGTAAAGACATTTCAAATCCGTTCATGGTTGCTGATTTGCTAATAAATCAGATGGTTATCAGTGTACCATAGTTTGCGAACTTAAACATTTGGCTACTCCAGTAGTGATGGCTATTGGTAAAGAGACATCAAATCCATTATTTTCAATGATTCACCTCTCACAGGAGTTAACACACCTGGATGTGATGAGAATAGTTTGAAACTTATATGTTTTGATGTACATGTTGTCATTTGTTGCTGCAAAGATCTGGAGTTTCAGATTTTCTTCATCAAAGAGATGAATTTGTTTTGATACTTTGCTGATGATGTTCAAATACAATCCTCTAGTGCTGCAAGGTTAAAGATCTATCAAGAAACTGGAACTTAACCAAGTCAAATTCCAGTTTAGGGGAGGATTGTTGGGAATTATGTGAAGTATGAATCATGATGATATTACTGCCGTTGGATTCTGCTGAAGTGTAGCTGGATTCTGCTGAAGACATGGTTCTGCTGAAGATTAGTTTGTTTCTGCGGAAGTTGTTATTCCGTGTTTAGTATATTTAGTTTGGATATACATGAGCTTTATTAGGAAGTGATTGTGTATATCTTATTTAGTTTTATGTTTATACGTTTCTTGGGAAACGGTTTAGGGTTTTGTTTAGGGTTCCTTGTCTATAAAAGGAACACAATAGAATGCATTATAGGTGTGCTTAAACAATTGTTTAATATAACGATCCATAGAGGATCAAAGAGTTCTTAGTTATCTGTGTTTTATACTTGCATTTATATACCGCTAAAGAATACAAGTTGTAGAGATTTTCTTTTAGTTTGTTTGTGATTACACAAGCGATACTAACGATCTACGAAGCTCAAGATATATCTAGGTCTAACAGTTTTCAACGTCACAAAATAGAGTTCCACCACACCTTTTTCCATCTGTTCCCTGATGAAATGATGTCGAATGTCGATATGCTTTGCCCTTGAGTGTTGAACGTTATTGCAAGAAAGAGCAATAGCACTTTTATTATCACAGTACAGAGGGATTTTGTTGAATACAAAGCCATATTCAGTTAATTGAGATCTCATCCATAGGATTTGAGCACAGCAAGATGACATGGCTATGTATTCAGCCTCTGTAGAGGAAATAGAAGTACTCATTTGCTTCTTTGACGACCAGCTCACAAGCTTATCACCCAAAAACTGAGTACCTCCAGATGTACTTCGACGAGTATCTTGACACCCTGCATGATCTGCATCTGCATATGCTGTTAGTGACATACCGGTGTCCTTCGGGTACCAAAGTCCCATGTTTTTGGTTCCTTGGAGGTACCGAAAGACCCGTTTAACCGCTTCAAGGTGCTTTTTGGTAGGCTTAGCCTGGTATCTAGCACACATGCATACAGCGAACAGAATATCAGGTCTACTGGCTGTGAGGTACATCAGGGATCCGATCATGCTACGATATTTTGTTTGGTCTACCATGATCCCTGAGTGGTCCTCATCCAGTTTTGTACGCTCAATCATGGGAGTGTCAACAGGGTCACTAGAATCAAATCCAAATTTCTTTAAAATCTCATTAGCATATTTAGATTGATTAATGAAAATGCCTCCAGGACTTTGTGAAATTTGTAATCCCAAGAAAAATGACATTTGTCCCATCATTGACATTTGAAATTTAGAACCCATTTCATTTGAAAAACGGTCACACTCATTGGGGTCAGTCGAGGAAAAGATGATATCATCAACATAAATTTGAACGTGAATTAAGTGTTTGCCTGACTTCCTGGTGAACAATGTTGGATCAACTGCTCCTTTGCTGAAGCCGGTAGACAGAAGAAACTTTGATAGCGTATCATACCATGCCCTTGGAGCTTGCTTTAAACCATAAAGAGCCTTCTTCAAACGATAAACATGAGTAGGATGCTCTGGATTCACAAAGCCTTCAGGTTGGCTAACGTAGACGACTTCTTTAAGATCTCCGTTCAGAAATGCCGTCTTTACATCCATCTGATAGACTATCATATTCTTACTTGCAGCATTAGCCAAGAATATTTTGATTGCCTCGATTCGAGCCACATGAGCAAATGATTCTTCAAAGTCTATGCCCTCCTCTTGACGGTATCCTTTAGCAACCAATCGAGCCTTGTTCTTTAACACATCACCATGTTCATCAAGTTTCATTTTGAAGATCCATTTTAGAGCAATGATCATAGCACAATCTGGAGCAGGTACTAATTCCCATACATCAAGTCGATCAAACTCATGAATTTCTTCTTGCATGGCATTGAACCAGCTATCTTCATTCATGGCGGTTTTAACATCTTTTGGTTCGATCTTTGAGAGTACGGAGTTGAAAAAGCACCATAAGGCATCGGTTGCAAGTTGTTTCCATGTGGATACTGGACGAGAGGGATTTCCAATGATGTTGTCTAATGGATGATCGTGAGTCCATTTTTTGAGGTGTTCATGTGGTAATTGTTGAGGGACTGAGGTAGCAGAGTCGATGTCTCCTGAAGAAGATGGTTCTGATGACGATTCAGGAGCAAATATGTTTTCAAATGGAGCATCTTCGGGAGTAGCAAAGGGATTAACTTCATCATTGATGCCAGAAACAGTTCCATGATGTACATTCGAAGATTGATGATTTGTTGATGAGACTGAGTGATCAGCAGCAAGCGCTTCTTGACTTAATGATATTGAGACTGAAGGATTGACTTCATTCACAGGGATATGAGCAGCCTCTGTTGTAGGGATCGACAGTTCATTAGCACTTGGCTCATAATGCTCATCAAACATAGGATCAAACAATTTCTTTAAATCATCTTCAGATGGAGGTACATATGGAGTTGTTTGAGAAGAGTTTGGTACAAGGGATGAACCAATGGGACTGTTTTGAAGTGCGGGTCCTGAACTGGATTGTCCAGGAGCCATTTGACCGGTCAGCTCATCAAACGTGACGTGAATTGTTTCCATGATATTTCGGGTTCTCTTGTTGTAGATTCGGTAACCTTTTCTGTTTGGCGCATAGCCTACAAAAACTCCAATGTCCGCTTTAGCTCTCAGTTTTCCTAAATCTTGACCATCATTAGTTGGATAACATAAAGCACCGAACACACGAAGGAATGAAAGATTAGGTTTTCTGTTGTAGACAAGTTCATATGGAGTTTTTCCATGAGCAGTGTGAATCAGGGATCGATTTTTGGTGTAGCATGCAGTGGCGATGGCTTCACCCCAGAGAAACATTGGAACTTTTGAGTAAATCAGCATAGTCCTTGTGGCTTCCACAAGAGTTCGATTTCGTCTTTCAACTACATCGTTCTGTTGAGGAGTTCGAGGAACACTTCTTTGATGACTGATTCCAATACTTTCATAAAACTCACCAAGTTGTTTGTTAACAAACTCAGTTCCATTGTCTGTTCGGATGATTCTGACCGTTTTGTTAAGACGAACCTGCAGCTGTTTGATGAGTTTGATGATGATATCTGGAGTTTCATCCTTTGTCTTTAAGAACTTTACCCAGTTGAATCTAGAGAAATCATCAACCACAACTAACACATATTTCTTCCCAAAGATATTTTGCACTCTCATGGGTCCACATAAGTCCATGTGAATTATATGAAGAACTTCTGTGACTGAGTTTGTAGGTTTGGGTTTATGGGCATACTTCTTGCTTTTTCCCAATTGGCATGCTGAACAAAGATGATCCTTTTCATACTTAAGTCTAGGTAGACCTACAACTAAGTCCTTTCTGGAGAGATCATTGATGGTGCCGAAGTTCAAGTGATTGAGACGACGATGCCATAACCATGACTTTGTTTTAGAAGCCTTTGACAACAAGCAAATTGGAGAAGACTTCATCATATCTTCGATAGAGATGGTGTATAGATTTGAACCACGTGAACCTCTTAATAGTTCCTTACCATCAAGTTCTCTAACAAAACAAGTATGTTTTCTGAAGGCTACTTCTAGATCGAATCGCAGAATTGACATACAGAGAACAGGTTATGACCAAGACCTTCCACATAATATACCCTGGAGATAACACTTTTACCAACAACATAATCTCCATAACCCATAATTGCACCGAAATGATCATTCCCGAATCTAACTATCCCGATGAATTTGCTCACGAAGTTCATGAGCCGCGACCGGTCTCCAGTCATATGCTTGGAACAGCCTGAGTCCAGGTACCACAGAACGATGTGAACGATCTGCAGTTGAACACAGACAAGAATGGATAACTGGATAATTGGGATCCCCATGCAAGAATGGGTTCCACTTGGTTAGTAACAGTAATTGGAACACCCACATCGAAAATAGAAACATCCATATCAGAAGTAGAAGCAATGGAATCATTGGAAATAGATGCAGTGCTGGTGTCTGTATTTGACCTATTCAAAGTATGTTCACTTCTTAAGGGAATAGTTCTACCAAGAGGCATCCATTTTCTAATAGGCATAGTCTTAGCAGTTTGAGGGCAAAACTGATTATTCTTATGGCCAAAAGGTATCCAATAATAACCTATCTTTATAAATGTTCTTCCGTGGGTTTCCACTATTTTATAACAATCATTCGTCTTTGCCTTTTAGCCTTCTTTACACGATTATTAGCATTAACAATTTTAACGGGCATTTGACAAAGCATTAAACAAAGCATTCACACCACATTCATGATTAGCAACAGAATTCAAGCAGACATCATTACAAGGTTTGCAAATAGTATCGAATTCGAATTAATTACAAGACGCTATGGCCAATACTAGATTCAACACGATTCGTTTTATTTGACCCAAACTTAAAGTTCCTAGATTGGTCTTCTACTCTCTTCCAATGCACATTCTTAGCTTGCAAGGTCCTATCATTCCTTGTATTGTCTTGAGACTTTGACCTGCTCGCTTTAATGTCACTGATTACTCTTGTAGAGGGAATGGGAACATTAGTTGGTTGATCTAATTTCTGCATTCCTGAACTTGATGTGCAAGGATCTGAACTACTCGAAGGCACATTAGTGTTTACTTTCTTAAGACTGTGATTTGAGCTATTTGCAGGCACACTAAAATTCACTTTCTTAGCACTAACATATCTAGAATCTGAACTACTTGAAGGCACCCTAAGGTTGACATTCATAACATTGGGCATAGAACGGATTTCATGCTTGGCACAAGGCATAGAAAAAGGCATCACAGCTTTGCCTTTTGCACCTAAGGATTTTGGACATGTTGCAATAACACATTCAAGCAGCTCTTGAGATCGTTTGGCCTGGTGGAAAGCAAACCTAATTTCTCTATCAAGAGGTTTATTAATGAAATCCTCTTCAACAATCTCACGGAGACATTCTAGACTATCCTTAAGGTGAGCACAATAGTCATGAAACGCATGTTCATTATTCCTAAGATGTGGAGGAATATATTTAACCGTCACAGTGTATTTGCAGTCTAAGGGTGACTTTGAAACAACATTCTCATTAAAAACAAGTGGCAGTTTCCCATTTTCCTGACTTCTCAGATTCTTAATTTCCTTTTGTAAAGACGTTATTTTTTCGTTGTTTTGGTCACGAGTGACTTTCATTGAATCATATAACTCTTTAAAGTGCCGTTTAACTTTTTCATTTTCTTCTAGAAAACTCTCGATTTCCTTTTGTTAGGCATTAACTAAGTTTTGAAGTTGAAAAGTTTGAGAGTACTGAGAATCTAAAGGAGGAGGCATTTGGGATCCAGTCACATTGTTCTTTTCACCCTTTAATTGAGAGATTTGGGCTTTCAACCTTTTGATCGTGTTACAATGAGCTAGAATCTGTTCATCACGTTTGCTAATTTCAAAAACTGCATCAAATTCAGGAACATCCAAGGATGTCTTGATATTTGAGGTTTTAACATTTTCTTTTAGATGTTGATATTTTAGTTGTAAATCAAAATGTTCAACTTCTAGTTTAGAAAGATATTTTACCAAATTATCGTGATCATCCTGAACAATTTTCTCATTAAGTTTCGAATTAATATTTTCAAGCTCAATGACACGATCATGAGAGACTTTCAGAGCAACAGATAATTCATGAAATTGAGAAGCATTAATGGAGCAATTCGTAGCAGTGTAAAACACATCTTGAGCAATACATTCGGAAATAAGATTCCCATTCAAGGTATGCAAGTTTTTCCTCTCAATCTCATTATATTTTAATGCTCGCTCATAGTCACTAACCTCAACTATCATTGCATCAAATTCCTTTTCCATTCCTTTAATATTTGAATTTATCCTCTTTTTAAGACTCTCAAAATGATCTTTTAGTAGTTTAAAGAAAGGCATGACCTCAGTTAGATAGCATTCTTTTGTTTGCTCAAAACCCCTTTCCCCTTCAGTTATCCCAGTGGGTGTGATCCTTTTCTTACAAGTTTTCTCAAAATCGACAAATAGTTGAAGAATAACATATTGGATGATTAAGGTCTTGCTCTTAATGGCAATAGTTCTAGGAACTAAATGCATAGGTGTATTTGGAGGATACACAGTCGCTGCAGGCATTTTCCTAAGGGAAGGGTTTGTTTCAACAAGATTCTCAGCTTTTAGCTTATCTAAATCCTTTTTCCAGAAAACTTGTTCAGGTGTTAATAACGTTTGAGGCTTAAATTTGTTTAAGGAGATCCAGTTTTCCTTCTTGTAATCATGGGGTTTGATCGTGATGTTATTCTTTTTGCATTCAGGATCTTCTAGCTTCTTATTCATTTTCACCCTAGATGCATCATCTAATATTCTATCTTCCTCAGAGCACTCAACGCAGCTAGGTTTCTGTCTAGGTTTAAGAATTTCATTGCCATCATAAATTACATTTTGAGCCGCCTTAGCTAACTTACTGTACTCAGGGTTGGGTTTGTCTATAATGGGAACACTATGCTTATCGCTTAAAACTCTATGCTTAGTGACCATGTGAGCAATCTGAATGGTATTCCCTTGTACGTACAACTTATTTTCAAGCTTGTTCTTCAAATTTTTTAGATTAGAAAAATCATTCAAAAGTTTTGATTCCTTGGCAAGAAATTCCTGCTTAAGCACTTTAACATTTTCTTGAAGTTCTTGTTTTTGCTTAGCAGTTTTTGAAAGCTTTTCTTGTAAGGAATTTAACTCTTGTTTTAACACTTCTTCTCTAAAATTACTTTTTCTAATAATTGTACGCATTTGGTTATCCAACTCCTGCTCACGAGTAGTTAGCTCAAACTTAGCACGTTGTTCATAAATGGCAACTCGTTCTTTATAGGCATTTAGTTCAGAGATAACAGAATCATCAGGGGTACATGCAGTGTATTCATCATAGACATAATCATTATTGACTGCAGGAGATACATCACTTGATACAATCACACTTTCACTTTGTTTCACATATTGATCATATGGAACAACATTGATATTACCCATATTTTCAATATCTGACTCAATGATTTCAGTTGATTGTATTTCATTATGTATCTTTTGCACATCAACTTCATCATATAATTTTAATACCTCTGAGATAATTTTGTCTTTGGATGGTCCAGCTTGTGGTGAAGAAGAGACCTTAGGAGAGACCATTGGAGAAATGCTAGCCATGAAAATTGTTTGTGCAGTAGGTCCATCATCAACATCAGAGTCGTATGCATCACAATCAGCGACTTGAAAGGCATTCTGATGATTGTGACCTATCTCTTGAATTGGCTGCTCATCCACATCTGCATCATAGGTCTTGGCATTGCCCTCAGCGAGAAACAACAGCTCCTCTTCATCCAAAGCAGCACCATTGTCCTGAGCTTGCACTAGCAGCATCTTATCCCTGAAGTATTCTGCATTCTGTGGTCGTTTTGGAGATGTGCAGTTTCTAGCAATGTGTCCCTCACCACCACAGTTGTAGCATTTGACTGGCTTTGCTTGTCCTTGATTTCCAGTCCTTCCCCTGTTCTGATTTGTCACATAGCCTCTACCAACTCCACCTCTTCCTTGTTCATACTTGCCTTTCTTGAACCTGGTTGTACTATAACCTTCCCTTCTCTGACAGTGGCTTGATTGTGTGGATTAGATGTCGTTCTGAGGTTATTGTTGGTGTGTGGGAGAGAGTTCATGTTTTGACTAATCAGGAGAGCCATTTGATTAATGAAGTTACCCACGTGTGCATCAGCATCAGCTTTTTTGAACATTGGATCGGGAATGAGTTTGTGAGTTCCATTACCCATGGGTATAACCTGTGAAGCTTTAGTGGTAATCCTAATGTTTGAGTAGAAGGCAGTTGAATCATTTGATGAGCTTGTCTCTCCTGGATTTGTTTTGAATTGTTCAAGAATCCTCTTTTCAAACATGGCATGTCTCTCATTCTGAAGAAGGAAGGCATAGAGTTGCTCATAGTTTGTATTCTTCAATCCTTTGGTTAGCTTCACAGAGGCAACAAACTTGTGCCATTCGGGATTCATGTTGTTCGCAAACTTTGAGTTCAACTGAATGTTTGGCATAGTCATTCTGATGTTCCTCATGTCATTAACAAGCTTGTGGAATCTCACGTAATACTCATAGACAATCTCATCTGGTTTCATCTTGAAGTGCTCAAATTCATCATAGAGTTGTGATTCTCTGTCTTCCATGGTTAATTCAGAACCAGAAAGAAGCATCTTGACATCATCCCATACAGCCTTTGCTTCAGTGTTGTGATTGATAAGCTTGTAGATGTCTTTTGGAAGAACTTGCAATATGATGTTAGAAGCCCTGATATCCGCATCGAATCTCTTCTTCTCCTTATCATTGAGCTCATCATACGTCTTTGGTATGTCTATTCCATAGATCATTGTTCCATCTTCAGCTGTATCAATTATGTCTCTAGTAGTCTCAACTCTATACGGTCCTTCATCAATCGATTTGAGAATGTTGACCCCATTTTCCTTTCCAAGACAGTACAATCTGATTCTTTGAGCCCAAGAGTCGTAGTCAGTGCTGTCAAGCATAGGTGGACGAGTATCTGAACCTGCTGCTTGAACGTCCTCGCTATGGAAGAAACAATAGTAGGAATGATGTTTGCCATGATTACAAGTTCTACGGGATTTTACAATTCTTTGATTAAACCTTTCACGGGATTTTACTAAACCAAAAGAACAACCGTAAGAATGTATCACGAAGAAGTGACAAGTCTAAAATTAGACAAGTAGTAAAACACACAACTCGCTTAGTTATCAACTCGCTAAACACCCAACTCGCTCAAGGAGACAACTCGCTTAAGGTATCAACTCGCTAAATAGCCAAGTCGCATTAGCATCAACTCGCAACACTGTCAACACGCTTAATGAGTCAAGTCGCTAAATAGCCAACTCGCTTTAGTATCAACTCGCAACACAATCAACTCGCTTGAACACCAAGTCGCTTAAATTAACTCGCTAGCTTTACAACTCGCTTAATAGCTAAGTCGCTTTAGATCTCAAGTCGCTTAAAGAAACAACTCGCTTAGAACCCAAGTCGCTTAAAAATCAACTCGCTAAACAGCCAAGTCGCATGTACCAACTCGCATCCAATAACAAAGCAACTCGCTTTGAAGAACAAACTATCCGAGACTCAACTCGCTTCGTACAAACTTCAAAAATAACCACTTTATCAATCAAAAACAACCAAACCACAATGATTTAAGCCTTCCAATTCAAAACATAAACACATATGATGATCCTAAACACAAAAGTGCAAGCAAAATTCAAACTTTAACACTAGAATTTGTCCAAATGAATCAAACTCTCCTAAACCCTTAATACCCCAAAAACCTTATGAAATCCACCAAAACAAAAAGCATGAAAGATGAGTGATCAAACCTTGGCTCTTGATACCAATTGTAAGATATAGGATTTCACAAACACACTAAACCATAATCACTATGGGGCGTACAAAAGTGTTTAGAGAGAGAAAGTTCTAGTGAGAGAAAGGAAGAGAGTTGGGAACTATGTGAAACAAAGAAAAATGGTATTGAAGCTCCAACCCTCTACCTTGGGAGGTAGAGGGTATTTATAGTATCTTACAAACAAACGCCACCTACGGGCTGTGGATCAGGCATACAGTGGGTAAAGACCCGTCCGTCCTCTACGGTGTTACTAAACTAAATACTACTTAATCATAAAATAACTATGACTACGAGCTCTCTAACGATTACATATACTTGAGGTGACCGACTCTTTAATACCTGGAATTTCTAATTCCTAACAAGAAATGAATCGATATAGGACAAATCCTTGAGCTCGGGCTCAACTTCTTTACTTGCTAATTCTTCTGGAGGGATATAAGAATCCCCGTCAAGCATTTTCTCAATCAAACGAATATCTCCATCGATATCAATATCGGCATAATCAATTTCTAGTGAAACTGAATCGGAATTCAAATAAGCTTCAATTTCTTCCATGATAGAATCATCAGTGCGAGACGGTTTAGGCTCAAAAACATCATCCGGAGGGGGGTAAGAAGACGGTTAATTATATATTAATTTCTCAAGTAAAAGGATGTCCCCCTCCGGGTCAAAAGTAGCATCAACAATCTCAACGGGAATCAAGTCATCGTTAATATAAGCATCGATCTCTTCCCAAATGGAGTCACTTTCCGTAGTGAGAGACGGGGAAGAGTCAGAAAGTTCCAAAATTTTAGAGGAAGGAGTGGGATTGCCACTCAAAGAAAACTCGACGTTCTTAAGTTCAACACAAAAAACAGAAAGCGGAGGTGGGACAAGTGGTGTGCTCTTAGAGCTAGCATTTTCCACCACAACCGTCGTAGTCTCCTTTTCTAATTTCTTTTTTTGCTCAGCACATATCGTCGATAAACTCTTAACCGTAAAACGTGAAAGGCTCGGATCAATTATCGATGGTTTAGGCCCAACTTTTTGAACCACCGGAGGTTGGACATTTTTGGTACTTTCGTTATTAGTAGGAATTACTGGGGTCCTTTGTCACCTCGGTGTCATTAATTTTGGCCACATCATATTGGTTGGTTAGAGATTTAGAAGTATTGTTAACATTGAACGTGACGGCTTCTTTTCCAACTCTTAAAGTGATTTCTCCTTCATAAACATCAATCAACGCATGGCCCGTCCTTAAGAAGCATCTTCCGAGAATAATGGGCACATGAGGGTCGGCATCAAAATCAACGACAACAAAATCCGCGGGGAAATCGAACTCCCCCACTTTAACAAAAACATCCTCGGCTATACCAATTAGTTTCGTAGTAGTACGGTCGGCTAGCTCGAGGGTCATACACGTTGGGGTAAGTGGGGGCAATGAAAGCTTTTCATAGATTGATTTCGGCATCAAATTGATACTCGCGCCAAGATCGGCCAAGGCGGAGCACTGAATAATTCCTTGAAAATCGCACGGGATGAGGAATTTGCCGGGGTCACCTAACTTTTCGGGAAGTTTCTTGAGAATAACCGCCGAACAATTCTCATTCAAAGACGTAGTAGCAAGCTCATACAACTTTTCCTTATTCGAAAGCAATCCCTTAATCGTAGAAGCAAGTTTAGGCATCAAAAGAAGGGCATCCGCAAAACTGATCTCCACATTCAAGTCTTTGAAGATTTGGAAAAACGTTTCCATTTGATGATTAGACTTTTCTCGAAGCGTTTGATCTTTAAGACGAGATGGATATGGGAAAGACGGTTTTGGATTAGCTTTTTTCACATTAACGAGAGCATCTTCGGGCTCAGAATCTTGGACAACCGTGGGTTGGACATTCTCAGTACTCCCCTTATTAGTAGGAAGCACCGGGTCCTTTGTCACCGTGGTCTCACGGTCCGCCACACGAGACGGAGAAGAAGAAATAGTGGTAGGAGCCGTGGGTCCATCATAAGCAACACCACTTCGGGTAGTGATCGCTTTCATGTCACCTCTCGGGTTAGGAATCGTATTACTTGGAAGAGAACCGGAACCGGAGGGTTGAGAATAAGAAGTAGAAGGTTGATTGGGTTGAAAGAAACTAGCCATCATATTCCTCATTTCAGTCATCTGTTTGTTACTTGTAGCTTCCATTTCCTTTTTGAAATCCGTCCTCATGCCGTTAATTTGAGTTTGCAAACATTTAATGGTGTAATCGGAGTTCTTCATGTAGGTTAGAAACTCGTTGTTCGGAACAACTTGAGGAGGTGCTTGATAAGGTTGTTGAGGAGGAGGTGGTTGATATTGATGTTGAGGAGGAGGTGGTGGTTGGTAAACTTGAGGTGGAGGAGCTTGGTATTGTTGATTAGGATGATTAACATTAGCTCCTCGGTTCTGATTAACATTGTGGTTACCATTGAAACGGTTTTGATTATGGTTTTGGTGTTGAGGTTGGTTGAAACCGGGAGGTCCGAGATAATTGTTTGAACGGTAGCTAAGAAGATTTCTATCTCCTTGCGGTTGATTGTAGTTTCCCGTAGCAGCATAAACATTCTCATGTGCGTAGCCACTGACGGCTGGGCACTCGGAATAAGAATGTGGACCTCCACAAGTCTCACAAGTCGGATGCACCGCTTTCACTTGTTGATGTTGATTCGGATTATTCATTTGATGTATCCTTAAGATATCGTCCATATTTTTGTTCAGAGTGGCTATTTCGAGAGAAGAAGACGTATTTGATCGAGATGATTCACCCCTTTTGGCGGTAGAATCCCAATAATTGTAATGAGCGGTCATGTTCTCAATAAGATCGTAGCATTCCTCGGGACGTCTTTTCATGAAAGTTCCACCGGCAGCAGCATTGATTGTTTCACGGTGTCTCAATGTCAAACCATTATAAAATGTATCAATTTGAGTGACAAGCAACATGTTATGATTCGTACATCGATCAATTGCAAGCTTATAACGTTCCCATGCTTCAAACAAAGATTCGTCGGGATCGATGGTGGAAATTACTGATATCGTTCCTCAACTTCGCCACCATCGATGGTGGAAAGTACTTTGCCAGAAACTTTGAAACCATTTCCTCGAAGGAATGAATCGAATTCTTCGGGAGTCGATCAAACCAAGAAGTGGCATGATGAGTCAAAGAGTATGGGAAAAGATATAGACGAAGGGCGTCATCGGAGACCCCATTTTGTTTCATACTCTGAGTAGCGGTCAGAAATTTGTCAAGATGCTTGTTAGCATCTTCATCTGGTAAACCATGAAATTGACAACTGTTTTTTACTTGTTCTATCATATGATTTTTCAAGCTAAAATCGGTAGCTTGAAAATTAGTCGGTGCAATGGGTCCTCCCCTCCCGTACATTGTGGGTTGACATAGCTCCTCCATCGTTCGGAGATCGGGAGCTACATTTTCATTAAAGGGAGGAGGATTAGGACCGGGGTTTGGTGGTACGTTGGCAGCAGCCATATTACGTAACTCGGGTACGTTCTGATTCTGATTCTGAAGTCGTCTTGATCGAGAGCGAGTGCGCATGCACTTTAATAACCAAGGCAATTAAAACGAACGGTATTCGAAAACGACAGTGAACTTAAACCAATAATCCCAAGTGAATAAATCACTTCTATAAGACAAACGCACAAGCGAGCGGAGAAGCTATTTAGGTCAGCGCGAAGCTTATTAAAAACCCGCCTCTTTTCAGCCGCAATTTAATGTCGGCCGTCCTTATACCCACCACACAGTTTGTTTATCCGATAGAAATAAATCGACTCACAAGCGACACAAAGGCAAGTTTTTGATCTTTGGTTCGGGAACTTACTAATGATAACACCTCCATTGAGAATGTTATATAATTGATGTATTCTTTTTAAGCTAAAAAACACAAGAGAAAATCTTTTGGTATTTTTAATGTGATATATATATATACAAAAGAAAAAGGAAAATATTTTTTTACTTTTTAAATTTTTATAAAAATGATAACTTCACGAAGGAAGGATCTCGAGTCACTAATCGTCAAACCGTTAACGATATTGTCGCGACACAACCTCCCCGGCAGCGGCGCCAAAATTTGATTCGTTGTAGGCTTAGGGGTATGTGTGTATGGATAAAACCACAATATCGATATCAAAAATAACCACAAGGAATGATTTAAAATCCCTTTAGGAAAAAGGATAATGAATCAAAACCCGTGAGTGATAGTGATACGGATTAGGAAATCCGAGTCGTTTCCCAACGAGGTGTAAATGAGCAACGTCGTTATTGGTTCGTTATTAAAATGCTCGATGTTTTGAATTTTTGATTTTTTTTATCTAAACTACGGGAAATTGGAAAGCATAAAAGGAAAATTACACTACGGGGAATCCTAAATACGCGAATTATCCTAAAACGTAATTAAAGAACTGTAAATTAAATGCAACTACGTCTAATCTAAGTCCTAAAAATGATCTAAAATTATTTTTAAACTAAAAATGATATTTGAAAATTAAATAAGATTTAAAACTAATTTTTATGATTTTTCTTGAATTTATTTGAATTAAAAACTAATTTCTAATTTTAAAAATAGAACTAAATAACTAAAAATTATGAAAATGTGTGAGAAAATTATGAAACTATTTTTAAAAAATCAAAAATAACTAAAAAGACTTTTCAAAACTGGAATTGTATTTTTCTGAACTTTTTTCAAATTTCTATGAAATAAAAACTATTTTAAAATAATTAAATTGCTAAAAATTACTATTTTAACTAAGAAAATTATGGAAAAATATTTTTTCGGCTTTTTATATTTTTCTTAATCAAGGAAAATTGAAAAAATATTTTTTTGAACTTTTTCTGATTTATTTGTATTAAAAGTTATTTAAAAAGTCTTAAAAAATGATTTAAAATAGGAAAAATAGTAAACAGTGCTGTAAAATTATGAAAAATGCAGAAAAAGTCTAAAATTAAATTATAAATCTATAAAAAATATAAAAACTATGCCTATGTGTGAGAAAATGAAGCTGTAATGCAACTGACTTGAGAATAAGCACTTAGAATAAGCTAAAAAGCACTAGAATGCACCAAATGATTACAGAAGCTAACTTATGCTATAATAACTCAAATAAAGCTAAATCCAACTACTCTTAACTTCTATAGTGCAACCTACACTGATTTGGCTACAGTTTCACTTAAGAATCCAAACAGCCTAATCCTACTATTAGCAGCTTAAGTAACAATTTATTCAAGAAGCTAAGGTGAAAAGCAAGAGTTGGATTCAGAAGATGACCCACCAAAGGGCTAATTTACCAAATCTGAGCCACTATGAATCTAAAATGAAACCACAATAGGCTCTGCAATTATCCTGCTTGGCCACAAACAGTGTGCACAAGACACTTTTTGAACAGAAGACCAAGTTTGAGAGCAGTTTTGACTTGTTTATAAAATTCACAAAAATTGACCAAAAATATCTTTGAATAAATAACCAACTGAATTTGCAAATCCCAGAATTTCAACAGTTTTAGATCAAAAATGGATTCATGAAACTTCCACAAAGTTTCTTGTAAAAACTGTTTTTGACAATTTTGGCTTTGAACACAGAAATGAAATTTTGACTTTAATGAGATTTGAATCAAATTTCTGGATTGATTATGTAAAAATAAGATGAAATAGAACCAAATTAAGCTAGATTAACTACTTCTATACCTAAATGCAAAGTATGAGACACTGATTCAAACTGAGATGAGTATAAGAGCAGAATCAAAATGATTTAGTACAGATGCAGAATAATGACTAAATTAACTCAAGTGGCCTTAATAGAGACTGAGTATGCAGATTTCAAGCACAAACCAAAGCTTAAACTCAAATAAACTAACTGATCCAAACATCCTTAACAAAACTGAAATGCAATTTTAAACCTACAAACTGCTTAAACAATTTAATCCAACACTTAATCTAATTTAAACTATCCTAATTGAATCTAGATGCAGTGATTAAATCAAACAACAAACACATAATCTATAAACATACTACTAATGCAGATATGAGCAAATATTAATGAAATAGAACAAAGTGGAACTAGTACTTACAGCAGTCCAGCCACAATGGCTTGCCAATTTAACCAAATTACCACTACCTAACACCGATATTAACCCAAAGTAACTCCATATCAACCCAAATTCATCACCATAATAGCTATCCAGAACAATTAAAAACAGTTTATGTCGACTGATTTTGGTGTTTGAGTGAATTTTGAGA
Organism: Chrysanthemum makinoi; assembly: GCA_910596185.1. Taxonomy (NCBI): domain Eukaryota; kingdom Viridiplantae; phylum Streptophyta; class Magnoliopsida; order Asterales; family Asteraceae; genus Chrysanthemum; species Chrysanthemum makinoi. The sequence continues at coordinate 107,861,577 of OU343219.1, forward strand.
TTGAACCAAAAGTAAGCTCACAATAAGCTATTAAAAGCTTAAATGAACTTAATGGAACAGTAGCATAAGCTTTGTACAAGCTTAGAAAAAGTTTGAAAGTATTTTTTTTATTTTTCAACTATTTTTTCTGATTTTTTTTTATTTTTGAATTAATGAAGAAACAAGCTGAAAATAAACTTTGATTAAGGAAATAAGCAATAAACAATGATAATAAGCAGATTAAAATCATAAACAACTAAACAATTACTTGAGAATTAAAACTGAATTTCATTAATAAAAACTTGAATACAAAAAGTGCATTACAAAAGCTGGAATATAAAAATGAATTAAAAACTGAATACAAAATATATTTAAGCTACTGAATTAAGAAGAAAAGAAACATATCTCCAACTAGTGAATGAAGGGTCCTTATATACTTGAGCTTGAGGTCTTGGAAGGATCTGGAAGGTGTAATTGTGCTTTCTCCGGTCATCTAACAACCCTTGGATTAAATCCCATCAGTGATCATTCCATCTGAGCCATTGGATCACGTTCTCCACGTTTCATCCACCAATAAGAAGCAAGGGATGATGTGATATGACACACAGATTGCCAGCGTGGCATCCGTGTGTCAGTCACATGTCAGAGTTGAGTGTCAATTTGGCTTGAATTTGAGTTTAGTTTAGGGAATTAATTAAACGGGATTTAGGGTTCATGTACCTGGGTGGTTTTGGGGATAGATTTGGCGGTAAAAAGGGTAAATGGTTTTTTATTTGTTTTGACTTATTTTGACCGGGTATTGGGGGAACGGGTTTGGTTTGGACCGGGTAAGTTTGTGGTTGGGCCGTGGGTTTGGGTAGTGGATATTGGACTTAGGATAGATTTGGATCCAAAATGTATTTTAAGGACCAAACATGCCAAAGCTGAATTTCCAGGGACTAGACATGTAAATCTGAAAATGTAATCCAAGGGCTAGACTTGCCAATCTTCAATAAACCAAGGGCCATTCTTTCCATTTTCTGAAACTTAAAGGTCATTTTTGCCAATTGCTCAAAGTTGAGGGATTGAATCTGACAATTCTTTAAACTTGATCATGTCTTTCAAAAATCATCCTCTGAGCATAGAAATCTTCACAGATGCACAATTCTGACCTTCCGGCTCAGCTTTAGCACTCTTTATCTCTCGTGCTCGGGTTTTTGTCAGGTTTGGTTATCTTTTGCGTGTTTTGACATATCTGTACCTGCACATGCATAAACTCAAGAAAGCAGCAAATATTAGCAATAAACGGCTCTTTCTTGGTTATTTTGGGTCTGATTTGATTAAGAAATGATATGTGTTTTAGCACATATCACCCACGCACACCTCCGTTGGTTTAATCAAGTTGCTTCTACGATAAACTTTCGGGGCGTAACTCATGAGTCAGTTAAATTGAGATTATTTCCATTTTCCCTTGAGGGGGCAGCCCGGACATGGCTAGAAAAAGAACCCCCTCAATCCATTACAACATGGGAAGATCTTTCTAAAAAGTTTGTGAATCAATTCTTTCCTCCTTCGAAAATTACAATGTTACGAAATCAAATCATTAATTTTCAACAAAAATTAGATGAAAGTTTTGGAGAAGCATGGGATAGATTTAAAGAACTTTTGCGAAAATGCCCAAATCACGGTTTTACCGATCTTCATCAGATTGATACGTTCTACAATGCTTTAATGCCGTCCGATCAAGATTCGCTTAACGCAGCCGCCGGTGGTAACATCTTGAGTCGTATGCCCACCGATATTAGAACGATTATCGAAAACAAGTCAAAAGTTGTCTCGTCTAGAAACCGATCGGTTGTTTCTAAGATTACTACTAATGATAACTACGTTCAGAGGAATGAGTTGAATGGGCTGACTGATGCTGTTAATTCCATGATGAGAGAGTTTAAGGTTCTGAAATCCGAACAAGTTAAAGCCGTTACCGAAACATGTGTTATTTGCGGTGGTCCTCATCCATACTATAATTGTCAAGCCACTGATGGCGATCTCAGAAATGCTTCCGTAGCTTCTGCTAATCCGGTTCAACATCAGAACCAAGGATATCGTGCCAACCAAATGGGACCACCCGGTTTTGCACCCGTTCCTCAACAAAACCAAAACCGTTATCAAAACCAATCTTACAATCAAAACCGAGGAGCTAATCTCAATCATGGTAATCAAAACTACCAAGCTCCTCCACCTCAAGTTTATCAACAACAATATCAAGCACCTCATCAAGCTGCTCCGAACAACGAGTTTCTAACTTACATGAAGAATTCCGATAACACAATTAAAAGTTTGAAAACTCAAATCACAAGTATGAGGAATGATTTCAAAAGGGAAATGGAAGCTACGAGTAACAAGCAGATGAGTGAAATGAGGAATATGATGGCTAGTTTCATTCAAGCCAATCAAGTGTCTACGTCTTATTCTCAACCCTCGGGTTCCGGTTCTCTTCTAAGTAACATGATTCCTAACCCGAGAGGTGACATGAAAGCGATCACTACCCGAAGTGGTGTTGCTTACGATGGACCCACGGCTCCTACCACTATTTCTTCTTCTCCGTCTCGTGTGGTAGACCGTGAGACCGGGGTGACAAAGGACCCGGTGCTTCCTACTAATAAGGGGGAGTACCGAGAATGTCCAACCCACGATTGTCCCGACGTCTGAGCCCAAGGATGCTCCGGTTAGTGCTGAAAAGACTAACCCAAAAATGACACTTCCATACCCATCAAGGATGAATGATCAGAAGCAACGTGAACAAGCAAATCTTCAAATGGAAAAATTCTTTCAAATATTTCAAGATCTTCACTTCGAAATTAGCTTCGCGGATGCTCTTCTTCTCATGCCTAAGTTTGTTTTGACACTAAAAGGATTGTTAAGTAACAAAGAGAAAATTTTGGATTTGGCAAAAACGTCTTTGAATGAGAATTGTTCGGCGGTTATTCTCAAGAAACTTCCCGAAAAGTTAGGTGACCCCGGCAAGTTCCTCATTCCGTGCGATTTTCAAGGAATTATTCAGTGCTCCGCCTTGGCCGATCTTGGCGCGAGTATTAATTTGATGCCAAAATCAATTTACGAAAATCTTTCATTGCCCCCACTTACCCCAACGCGTATGACCCTCGAGTTAGCCGACCGTACTACTACGAAACCAATTGGTATAGCCGAGGATGTTTTTGTTAAAGTAGGGAATTTCGATTTCCCCGCGGATTTTGTTGTCGTTGATTTCGATGCCGACCCTCGTGTACCTCTTATTCTCGGAAGATGCTTCTTAAGGACGGGCCATGCGTTGATTGATGTTTATGAAAGAGAGATCACTTTAAGAGTTGGAAAAGAAGCCGTCACGTTTAACGTTAACAATACTTCTAAATCTCTAACCTACCAATATGATGTGGCCAAAATTAATGACACCGAGGTGACAAAGGACCCGGGAATTCCTACTAACAACGGAAGTACCAACAACGTCCAACCTCCGGTGGTTCAAAAATTTGGGCCTAAGACATCGAGAATTGATCCGAGTCTTTCACGTTTTACGGTTAAGAGTTTATCGACGATACGTGCTGAGCAAAAGAAGAAACTAGAAAAGGAGACTACAACGGTTGTGGTGGAAAATGCTAGCTCTAAGAGCACACCACTTGTCCTACCTCCGCTTTCTGTGCTTCGAATTGATCTTGTTCCTAAAAACGTCAAGTTTTCTTTGAGTGGCAATCCCACTCCTTCTTCTGAAAATATGGAATCTTCTTCTGAACAAATCATTTCTGATTCTTCTTCTTCTCCTAAACCGTCTCGATTTGATGATTCTATCATGGAAGAAATTGAGGCTTATTTGAATAGCGATTCAGTTTCACCGGAAATTGATTATGCCGATATTGACATCGAAGGAGATATTCGTTTGACTGAAAAAATGCTTTACGAGGATTCTTATATCCCTCCGGAATAAAAAGTTATTAAAGAAGTCAAGCCGTCTTTTAATCCTTCGGAGCCCGAGCTTAAGGATTCTTCTATCGTTCTACTTCTTGAGGAATTCATCGATGAACTTGCTCCCACTGACTCAATTCCTTCCGAAAATGAAGAACTCGAATACGATGATCCATTTTACCCAAAGAAAGAAAAGGAAGTGAAGATTTCGATTAATGAACTTGTTGATCCAGAGGTCCAACATTATTTTTTATCCGAGAGTGATTCCTCTTCGCGTGAGGATTTTCACGTAGATGATACGTTGATTACGTTCCTTTCCGAGGACAAGATTTTTAACCCTAGGATACTCATCGAAGAAGACATTCATAAAACAAAAGTTTTCCAGAAAAAGGATCCTCTCTTGGATGCCTTCATGTGTGAGTCTTTGAAATGAATTTCTCTGTACCATGGACTCCTTTCTTCTATGGAGTCGTTTCTCTTTGATCCGTCATCTCGACGTCCACCCGCAAAACCACCGGATGATGGATCATTCTTTCTTGATACACCTTATGTGAGTTCGGGAGATGTTATCCCATTTGTGCTTGAGCCCGACATTTTCTTTCCCTCCCAACCCACCCATTCTCTTTCCCTCCGGAGTGAGGATACCATCTTTGATCCGGGTATCCCTTCCGCTTGTTTCCCCAAGGAAAAATGAATTCGGGGACGAGTCAGGCTAGCGACTCTGTGACCAAAAACAGTAGCGCTTCGTGGGAGGCACCCCATGCTTATCTCTATCTTCTTTCTATTTTCTAATAAGTGACATGAAGGGGTTAGCCTCTTCGATTTCTCGTGTTTGGTTGTTTGTGATGTTGTGTCCAGGATTTTACCGATATGAAGACTCTCGCGCTCGAAGTTTGTCATTTTCTCCACTCGAGTTTCATGATCGTTGCTTATGGAAATCCGATATCCTAAATCTTATCGACTAACGTTTATCTTTAAGCATACTTAATAAACGGCATTTAGATTTTCGTTATTACCCTTGCTTTTAAACATTGAGGACAATGTTTCGTTTTAGTCTGGGGTAGGGTAATCTTCGATTTGATTTGACCGCACTTGCTTATTTTTGACGTGTTTCTCTCGCAACCCAGTTTTTCCTTAGAAAAATAAAAAAAAATTGTGCAAAAAAGTGAAAATTTAAATTTTTTTCATAAGCTTTTGCTAGTTTTATGATTGAAAGGTCTTTGCTAGTCTCTTAGAAGTTTCTTTAAATATGCGTTTTTCTTGAAATAGTCTTTTCTAATTGCTTAGACAAGAGGCTATAAAATGCGATTCTAGCTCACAAGGCCAAGAATTTGCAAGTCTCCCTAAGTGATTTTAAATATGCGAAGCTTAAACAAGAATTTGCGAGTTTCTTGTAAGTGACTTTAAAAATGCGAGACTTGAGATTATTTAACGAAGCGTTTGCTAAGTTAATATATGTTTTGACACCTTGTTGACTTTCCGCTGGTGAGAGTAGGAATAGAATTCTGACTTGACCGGGCGTGTTGAGCCCTAGCTTGTTCCCTTAACCATAGATAAGTAAAATTATCGGCTAAGCATCCGCGGATCTCATTATTTGGGATTTTAAATTTGCGGAGATCGAGGAATTATAGAGTTACTTATGAGTTTAGATGCTAATCGTGGAGTAGTTGGTTCTCTTTAGAGCCCATCGAAGGTACTTATGGCTTTTTGTTCCCACAAGATTGTTTCACCCCATATTTGTCTAATAATAATTAAAGATGTTGAGTTTTTGGCGATAGTTAGTTCTTTGTCTTCTTTAGAAAATCCTTGCCCATGAGAGTTGGGTACACATCGAGGTACTGTCAGTGTTGCGGTGTAAAAACCGTAGGGTTTGGAGTTTGGCACAAAAATTAACATGAAATAAAGCCCAAATGTATTAAAGTTGAAAAATCCAAAGCTATAAAAGTTGTCATATACTTCCAAAAAGGCAGAGGAAAAATCCAAAGTCATAATAAGACTTCTGATAAAACGGTAATCCCGTTGAGTTAGTGGCTGGAAAGACCAACGGCCTAAATTGCAAAAATACAAATGTGCTAAATTAAGTGTTAAGCCAAACTTTGAATCCGAAAGATGTCTAAATAAAGCCTCTGTCTCTGGACTCGTAGATGAGTTGTCTCGGTCGCCATAAAAAGGATATTCTCCCTAAATCGTGTGAAATTAGGACCTTGATGTGGGCCTCATTCTTGTGTGCAACGGTTTTCGAGGGAAGATGGATAACTAATTATCGACTTAGCTTCATATCTTTATCGGAATAAAAGTTATCGAAACGAGAAATTTGAAGAAATTCATTTCTCAGAAAAATAAAATATCTAGAGGAAAATAGGAAAATGGGAGCAAAAGGTAATTACACAAGTAAATTCCATGGGTAGTGTTAGCATCTAGAGTCATATTTAACAATGATTTCGATTTTACGCTTAGTTTGGGGACTTGTGAAAAATCAGGGACGGTGTATTCTATCCATATGGTCACTTCACGTTGTGTTGTGTTTCCTACTCCGTGATCCTAACGTGTCGTTTGAAAAATGTTGGAGTTATTGATCGATATGAAAGTTCAACAAACCGTCACTCATAATCAGAAAGTGCTTAATCGTAATATATACATGTGAATTAAAAGGTAAACGGGGAGTTTTTAGAATTAAGGGTTCTTAATCTCTTTTGAGGAATCTTTGCTACTTCTTCATAGGTTTAGTAGAAAGAGATTGAAATCCTTGTTTTTAGAAGCGTGAGTTGATTGCATTGCATGAGGACACGACAATGGTCTCGTCTGGGGTATTTTGATATGTGCAAAAACACATATCATTTCTTTATCAAAACAGACCCAAAATAACCAAGAAAAAGCCGTTTATTGCTAATATTTGCTATTTTCTTGAGTTTGTGCTTGTGCAGGTACAGATATATCAAAACACACAAAAGATAGCCAAATCTGACAAAAAAACCCGAGCACGAGAGATAAAGAGTGCTAAAGCTTAGCCGGAAGGTCAGAATTGTGCATCTGTGAAGATTTCTATGCTGAAAAGTTAATTTCTGAAAGATATGATCAACTTTGAAGAATTGTCAGATACAGTCCCTGCACTTTCATAAATTGGCAGAATCTACCCCTGAGTTTCAAAAATGGCAAAATTGGCCCTTGGATTATTGAAGATTGGCAAGATTAGCCCTTGGATCACATTTTCAGAATGTACATGATTGGTCCCTGGATTTTCAGATCTTACACCTTTAGTCCTTATAATACCTCATGGATCCAATCTTTGTCCTAAACTAATCCAAGTTATTAACACCTTAAAGCCCAAACCCAGCCCAAAATACTAAACCATACCCGGTAAATTCCCTTAACCCAGGTCAACCCCCCTATACCCGGTCAACAATTAAAAACGAAATAAACACCACGCGCCAAAAATTCCCCCCAAAATAGCCAGGCATGAACCCTAGTTTACCCACTTAATTAATTCGCCTAATGAAACTCGAATTCCTCTGAAATTCGTACTAAATTCTGACATGTGACTGACACACGGATGCCACGCTGGCAATCCGTGTGTCACATCACAACATTCTGTGATTTGATTGGCTGAGGGGAATAAGGCACATGATCCAAGGGCTCAAATTAGATGGGATACGTATGAAAGATGATCAAGGGCTGATATCAAAGGGAGAAAGCACAAATACACCTTCCAGAACCTTCTCAAGACCTCAAGCTCAAGTATATAAAGACCCTTTCATTCACGATTGAAGATCACCTTTTACACCTTTCTTTCAGTCTTATTTCAGCTTTTGTAATTTTAATTTTCTGTTTTATTGTTTTCAATCTTATTTCAGCTTTTGTAATTCCTCTTTGTACTCAGTTTTTAAGTATTAATGAAATTTCAGTTTTATTCTTAAATCATTGATCATTGTTTAAATGTTTCTGAATTCAGTTTATTTAGCTTAAGTTAGCTTATTCTTAAATCATCTCAGCTTATTTCTCAATTTACTAAAAAATACAAAAAAATCAGAAAAATAACCAAAAAAATTAAAAAAATATGTCAATTCTATTCTATAAGCTTCAATAAGCTTATGCTACTGTTTGGATAAACTCATTTAAGCTTTAATTTAAGTGATGCTGTTTTCAAATCATTTATCAGTTAAAATCGAATTCTCAGTCAACAAGTCAAAGGTGCATAAATTGGAGTTGAATTGGGAAGGATTGCTGATCTGGTTTGGAGTTGGTATTGGATTGAGCTTAATAGTAGTTGGTGATGGGTTTTGGTTAGTTTATGCAAGCCATAGTGGCTGGACCACATGTGAGTACTATTAACCTCAGTTTCATACTAGTTTTCATAGCTGTTTTGTGTAATAATTTGTTTTACTCAAATTTGTTAGTTATTTGAATTATATTTGCATTAGTTAGTTTAAATTTGGATTATAGATCATAGATTATTTCTGTTATAGAGTAGCATTAAGTATAGGATAGAGTAATTTGCAAATCAGTTAGCTTAAGTAGTGTTTGGAGGAAGCTTTCAATTTGAGTTCTAGTGGTTATCAGTAGCTGGATTTGTAAGGTATAGCATCACTTAGTCTTATATAAGTCAATTTAGTCTTAATTTTGCATCTATATTCAACTAAAGTCAAAATGGAATTGAATCTGTCATAAATTGCAATTCAGCTTGAATTAGTTGGTGAGATCTAGTATATAGGTTTAGAAAGTAGTAAGTTATCTTGCATCAGCTCTATTTTATCAAAAAACATCATAATCAGTTCACAAATTAAGCTCAAATTTCATTTTGGTCAAAATCTCATCTCTGTGTTAAAAGTTAAAATTGGAAAAACTGGTTTTTGTCAAACTTTGTTGATTTTTCACAGGTTAATTCCTGATTCAAATTTGCTGAAATTTTGGGATAAATAAGTTCAGTTGGTCAACTTTGGAAAAGAGATTTTTGTGGAAATTTGTCAAGCTATTATAAGCTTTAAATCAGCTCTCCTTTAGAGCTGATTTGCCCTGTTCACACTCAGCTAAAACTGAGTTGTGAACCAGGCAACTTGCAGCCTTTAAACAGCATTCACTTTTGATAATTAGGGCCTAAAAATTGGTTCAGTTGTAGTTTGCTTGGTGGTCTAGAGTTTCTCATTTCTTGTTTTCACATAAGCTCTTTTGATAAGCTTGTGCTTAAGCTAGAAAGTAGCTCCTCTGGCCTGTTTGGCAGTTTAGCTTATTGCTCACCAAATCATTGTAGCTTGTAATTCAGAGGTATAGGTTAGTTAATCTAGGTCCATTTCACTTAATTTTAGCTTATTGCAAGTAGTGGTAGCTTTTGGTTCAGTAGAATAGCTTTTTGCTTAATTTAGGTAGCTTATTTAATAGCAGTTGCATTACAGCTCTTATTTCTTCCTCACTAGCATATGTTTTCTCATTTTTTTTATAGATTTAGAATAATATTTTAGAATTTCCTTGAATTTTTCATAATTTTCTGGTACTGTTTACTATTTTTCTCGATTTAAATTAGTTTTTAATACTTTTTAATACAAATAAATCAGAAAAGCTTAAAAAAAATAATAAGTTTTCATTTTTCCTAGATTTAGAAAAATATAAAAAGCAAAAAAATAATTTTTCCCTATTTTTCCTAGTAATGTTTAGCAATTTAATTAGTTTTAAATAGTTTTTAATTCATAGAAAATAAAAAAAAGTTCAGAAAAATACAATTCCAGTTTTGAAAAGTCTTTTTAGTTGTTTTAGATTTTTGAAAAATAGTTTCATAATTTTCTCACTCATTTTCATAATTTTTGGTTATTTAGTTCTATTTTTAAAATTAAAAATTAGTTTTTAATTCATATAAATTCAAGAAAAATCATAAAAATGAGTTTTAATTCTTAGTTAATTTTCAAAATATCATTTTTAGTATAAAAATAATTTTAGATCATATTTAGGATTTAGATTAGACGTAGTTGCATTTTATTTACGTTTCATTTATTGCATTTTAGTTTTATTCGCATATTTAGGATTCCCCGTAGTGTAATTTCCCTTTTATGCTTCCCTTGTCCCATAGTTTAGAAAAACATCAATTTATCCCCTTCTCTTATTCAAAACCCGATATTCGCGACGTGAGCTGAAAATTCCATTCAACCCTCGATCAGAACGATCTCGGTGCTCAAACCTAATACGTTTGAGTTACCCAAATACTACAAACTTCTATTATTGATCTCTTTCCTAAGAATCAATCCCATAAGAGTAAAAGAATCCTTCACATGTTTTCCTTGCCACCTTGGCATTCTGTGGGATTAAATAAGACACAAAAAGAAAATCCGATGGCTGAAGAGAATCCAAGCTCAATCCAATGGCTGTGATGAAGGTTTGGAAGGTAGCACAAGCTCAATTTCTCATTCCTCTCTCACAACAAGCACACAACATGAAGACAAAGAGAGAAGACAGAAGACCCATGTTTTAGTATAAATAGGATAGTGTAGACTTGTAAGAGGCAGTCTAGAATTCTTTTTCTAGTCCTATTTTATGTTTATTGTCTTTTACCTTTATTTTACTCTTTAATTTTTTCAATGCAATCTCATTTTAGTTGTTAATTCCAATTTCTTTGTTAAATAGTTTTTAATGTTCTTGAATTTTGTCTTACTTGAAGTTTAGTTAAACAGTGAGGGGCAAAGTGTTTTTAAGCTCATATGAGCTTGTGTTTTAGTTAACAACTTTGTTTTTCAAAAAACTTCCAATCTTTACAGCTTCAAATTTGGTTTTCTGCCCAAAAGTGGTGTTTAGATTTGCACATTTTCTGGGTCAAAAGTTCACTTTTGACCCATGTTGGATTCCTAAGTACTTTTGTTTTAGTTAATGTCACATTAGTGTAGTTGTTTTAATGGATAAACAAGATTTTAAGATGATTTCTAAAAAAAACTCTGTCTCACAGTCTTACTGTTCCAACTGTCTTTTTTTGGCTTAATTTTAGGATTGGATAGGGTAGAATTAGGACTTGATTTTATGCATAATAGTAGTTAGTAGTGTAGATTTGGTATTTCTGAACTTAATTGGTATACTAGAGCTTGTTTTGTTATCTTAATTTGCCCATGAACACCCCCTACTTGCAAATTGCTTTTTAGGATTCCCTATAGTGCCTACCTTATCTGTCTTAGCTTATCTTGTAGTTTGGAAGGCTCATAAGTGCTTATTTTTAAGCCATAAAGCACCCTAGTGGGTTGTTTGGACTGTAGTCCCACAGTAGCTTATCACCTTTTTTTAGTGCTTATCAGGGTCCCCTTTTAGCTTATTTAGGATTTTTATTGCTCATTAAGTATTCTTAGATTAGGAGAGATTACTTTCAGCTTATTAGATGCTCTTTAGGTCTTTTACTGCTTATTTGTCTAGCTTTTCTAGTTTAGGATCCCCCCTAGTGTAATCTTTGCCAACTGTGTATTTCCTTGCCACTTTAGCTTATTTCAATTACATTTTGCTTATTTTGAACTGTTATTGCTTAATTGTCCTTAGTTTTGCTTATCAAATGATTTTCATAGCTTAATTTGTGCTTAAATTTTGTCAAAAAAGGGGTGTTTGGTTTGGGTTCTACCCTACAACCATTATCCAATAAGTTTTTTACAGCTTATTGAGTGACCTCCAAAAGAAACGGTTTAACAAAAATCTTTTATTTTGATTGTATCTTTAAGTTCCAAAAGAAAATTTTCAAAAAAAAATAATTGCAAAAAACGGGAGCCCAGAATCGAACCTGGGTCTCCACACTCAAACCTCAACACCACTTACCTCAACCACTCGCCCTTGGGACTTGTCTTGGTAAGGATCTGCACAATTTATTACTTAAGTAGTGTTAGCAGTTTAAGCTTATAAGCTCTCTAAAGCTTATTTACTACTTATTTCAAATAGTAGTATGCAAGTTTTTATTTTTCCTTTAACTAGTAGATTATAAAGTATTTTTAGGAATTTTTGCAGATTTTTATAAAATCAGTTAGTATTTTTTATAATTTAATTTAGTTTTAATCTTATTTAATTCATAATAAATAATTCAAAAGTCAAAAAAATACCCGGGTTTTTCCAAAAATTATTTTTAGCCAATTAGAACGTAGGAAAATCAGTTTTGCATCCGTAGGCCTTAAATTGCAAGTTTTTCACTTTTGAGGCTTGGGATTAGCCCGGGTTTTCTGGTTTTTGTGTTTTAACACCCTAGGATGTAATTTATCTTCGTTTTAGTGTTTCTTATGTTTAGTAGTTATTAATTAGTATTTACCTTGTTTTACGTGCTTTATTTTCATTCCCGTGCTTTAATTCTTAGAAAACGTAATCAAATTTTCAAATTCTTAAAATCCAATTCAAGTTCTAATCACAAACCTCAAACGTAACCGTCAATTCACTCCTTGTTGGGACACGACCCGGGTAATCACTTTCCCGGTATCACATATATCACATTCGTGAGTTTTGGCACGTTAACCATTTTCCTAAAGGGTTTATTTGTCGAATCTTGCGTTCACTTGATATTTTGATATTTGTGTTATATATATACCTTTCACAACCGATCAAATTTTGGCGCCGCTACCGGGGAGGATGTGTTGTGACAATATCGTTAAGGTTTGACAATTAGTGACTCGAAGAACCTTCCTCGTGAAGTTATTTGCTTTCTAAAAACCCTAAAAACACAAAAATATTTTCCTTTTCTTTTTGTATATATATAAAAGCTAAAAAAACCCAAAAATATTTTCTTTTCAAAATTTCTTTTTCTTTTATGTTTTTCATTTATAAAAACCCAAGAATATTCTTCTTACCCTCTATCCATTTTAATTATTCGTTATGTCTTCGTCTTACCAATATGGTTGTCAATGGTGCGGGGGACCTCAAAATGGTGGAAATTGCCCTGGTTGTAGCATTGTGAATTCGGGAAACGGGTTTGTCTATGACCAAAATCCCTACAATGAAACAACCAATTTCCTTAACCAACCCCCAAACCATGAGATGGAGACATGTTCTTGTGAACATTGTGGAGGTCCTCACCAAGGTTTTGAATGTCAAGTTCAATATAACAATCAAACCTTTGGTTATGACCATTATCCATACAATTCACCGAATCTGTCACAACAATCATACGGTTGTGAGTACTGTGGAGGTCCGCACTTTAACTCCGATTGTCAAAGGAGGAATCTGCTTGTCTATGAGCATGATCCTTGTAACAATTATGACTATTCTTATGACCAACCTCCACAGTGCCAAATGATTCAAACACAACCTCCGCCAATTCCTCAAGAACTTATCATAGGTCTTCTAGATGTATTAAAGGATTTAAAAGAATTGGTTGATAAACGTGCCCAAGAAGACTCTCATCAGAAGACGTATGGAGAACTTCTAGCTAAAGAACAAGCAGCTAGAGTAAGTTCCCAATATTGGAGACCTCTCGTGTATGATTATGATGACGATTATGAAGAGGAGAGTGCTATTCCATTGAACGATGTTATCTCTCAACTCCCTCAGTCTACTGCAATCACATCATTCTCACCGACAATGAATCCTGAGGACTCTCTTACCATGGGGGATGAGCATCTCAACACTATTCGAGAAACAAAATCGTCTAGTGTTGAGAATCTTGTCCCAATCCCAAGTGAGTCTGAGGATATATCGGACAGTGAATGTGATTTGCCTTTTTGTGATTCTCTCGACATTTCTGAGGTTACTTCCAGGATTTTCTCAAATCCTCTTTTTGAATTTAATGATGACTACACTTTTGGGAAAGTAAATCCTCTTTTCGATGAAATGTCTGAGCCTGATACAGAGACCATAACGGAAGTGGTGGAAATTGCTAGCTCTCAGTGCACACCACTTTTCCCACCTCTGTATTCTGATTTTTCTCTTCCATCATGTGATGACGATTCTATTGTCGATGATGAGATGTCTTTCGAGTATCCCGTTGAACCGTCTTGCGAAGACAAAATTTTTAATCCAGGGATACTTGTTGGAAGAAAAATGCTTATGGATGAAATTTTTAATGAGATATTTGAGCTTGAAACGTATATCATCCGAACATTTCTTCCTTTTCTCACATATGATGTGATTTCTCCTCTTCTTCAATCCTTCGGGAATGAGGACATCATCTTTGATCCCGGTATCTCTATACCTTGCTCCCCCATGGACCAATGAATTCGGGGTCGAGTCAAGTTAGTGACTCGGTTAACAAAAGCATTAGCACTTCATGGGTGACAACCCATGAATCTGACTTCTTTCTATTTTCAAACAACTAAGTGTGGGGGAATTCCTCTACTTGTGCTTAGTTTCTTGTGTGTTTGCTCATGTTTTTTAGGAATCCCTTTGATCGGGATGATTAATGCGCCTGTTTTCAATTCAGCCGCCCAATATTCGATCATTTTACTAACGTTTATCTGGGATATGTTTTCAAAAATCCTTTTTGTGTAAAATGAAAGAATTCTTCCACACACTTCGTTAGTGGTATTACCCTTTTCCGTTCTATAGTATCGGCTTCGGCCGGGACTTTGAATATTGGGGGCAATGTTCAGTTCTAAGTGTGGGGGGTAATTCTATCGAATTTTGTCACATTTGTACCCTTTAGTCCCTAGTACCACATTTTGGCCCAAAATTTAAAAAACATTCTTTTAAAAATAAAGAAATTGCATAATAAATAAGTGCTTTGCACAAGAAAACACATTAATACTTCGGTTATTAGTGGATGCTTTAGTCTTGATTAGGTTAGAACAAGGGGAATCCCACTCTGCCAGAGTGTTGATCTGGCTGCTTCCTTAACTTTTTAGACTAAGTTTTTTCGATTGTGCAAATGAAAATGCTAAGCGTAGAGTAGTTGGTTCTCTTTAAAGCTTATATAAGTAATCTACGGCTTTTTCTCCCAGTAGCTCTTAATTGAACTTAATATAGTGTTGTTTTCAAACCTTTGAACATAAAAAAATCGTTTTGTTATGCAATAATAAAATTTTTAAGCAATTGATTTAGAGTCCGAGTTCAACTTTTTATTTAAATTTTTGGAAAAGCATACTTTCTTAAAATCTGAATAATGTTGCAAAATGAAAGTATCGTAAAGTGCTTGAATGCTGCAAAAATTGCAAGTTTAAAGTCATAAAAAAAAATGAAAAAATTGAAAAATGAAAAAATGAAAAATATAAGTTCCTTGAATAAAAGTATTATGTTGCTTATGAATAAATATGAAAAACTTGCTTTCTCTTAAATTCAAATCGGAAGTTAAACTAGTATTCGTCAAAATTGTCTAAACATTTGACGGTAATTTGGAAATTCTTGATTTCAAAGATCCCAGAAGCTCCGATACTATTCTCAAGGATGAAAACCTAGCCTCCTTTAAAGGACAAGCTGAGAAGAAAGTCGCTACATGGAGTGATCTCACCTTTGAATCTCGAATCTCCAAATTATCGTCGGTAGATATTCATTTAGGTTTTGTATTAACTTAACGGTAGCCTCGTAAATCTTTGGAATCGAATTCCCGCTAGTTCCGGTACTATTCTCTGTGAGGTGTCACAACTTTTGAAGAAAGCCGCTACATGGATGTGCCGAGAAGAAAGCCGCTACATGGAAAAGGCCCTTTCGATCCTTAGACTTTCATAGTTTCCGGTAAGTTAATATTTTACTTAAATGGATAACAACCATAACAAAGGTCGATTTCAATGGTCAAACTTTTGAAACTAAGCACAGTCACTAAAATTCTATAAACTGTGGGAGTAAAAAAGTTAAGTCTCGACTTACATAGATTATTAGTATAAGTAGTGTTAACATTTGATAACATCAAATTATCCTGAATATTAAGTGTCAATTTCCCCCGATAATGCTTGTAATTTATATAATTTATATGGATTTACGCTTGTTTTCCATTATATTTCACTTTCATGTAAATTACGAGCATTGGAGCTAAAGAGACGCGGATTTGGAGAGTTTATTGAAGATTTATCATAGCATGCTCACTTTGAAGAAGTTACGGCGTAACTCATCTCTCACATTACGCCGTAACTAAAGCGTGGCTCAGAAAACCATCTTAACAGAAGATTACGGCGTAACTCTATCCAAGATTACGACGTAACCATAATAGGTCAAATGAGATTCCGCGCCGATACTAATTACGCCGTAACTCATGCAACAACTACGGCGTAACCAAGATTTATTGAAGATACGGCGTAACTCCTTCCAGAGGTTACGCCGTAACTCAAAGATTATTAGTGCAAAATACGAAGAATTATATGTTACGGCGTAACTCTTATAATTAATTACGCCGTAACCAAATCTGGCCTATAAATACCCCACGATTTCCAGCATTTCAAATCATCCCATTTCACACACAACAATCAGAGAACGTGAAAAGAAGTTGAAGACAGATCTAGAGGAGCATACGGAGCTATATCCAAGGGAAAAATCACTCCCCTACGATAAGCATTAGCTTTTTATCTTTTCTTTACTTTCAATTCATGTATTTCGTAACATTAAACATTAAATTGATTGTTATAGTTAATATGAGCGGCTAAGCACCTCTTGGTGCTGACCTAGTTATGATTCCTTAATTGTTTTGTTTGCGTTTACATTGCTTCCGTATAATTATTTCTAAGTGTATGCATGCATAGTTTATTGGTAGCTACCCTTGTTTCGGTAGTTTTGAATGGCGGTAGAGGCTAGTTGCTTAGGAGATATGACCAACTGACCCTAAGTGAGTAGACTGAGACGGGAAGGGTAAGATATGACCAACTGACGACCCTTTGTACTTGTGATTTTACCAACTGATCACCTACCGTTTGCATGAACTTAAGAAGTAAGGTGTAAGGGTTTAAGTTGCTAGCTCTCGGGCACTCACTATTATAAATCTAGCATGTAGCGGTACTTAATGACTTGGCTTAGGATACCAGGAACAACTGGACGTATGAGGGGACACCTGACTTCTCCAGTGGTACCCTTTGCTGATAGGTTAGGACGAACTGACCAAATGTTGTCCTATCGAGTTTGACCCCACTGATGAGTGTGTAAAAACTCATCATTTTTGGTCAAGTCTGAACTGCAAAACATCTAAAAACACTCCGAAATGCATCAAAATACTGAAAATATCTCAAAATTGTGTTTTATATGTTTCAGATGCAAAATTATTGAAAACAAATGAAAAAACGAACAAAGTTTGCATAATTGGCAGTTTCAGTCCCCCAACTTTCAAAAATGACAAAACAAGTCCCCGGGAATTTCAAAAAAAAATGGAAAATATTATTTATGGCCCTTGGTTAATAAAGTTTGTCATTTATGGCCCTTATAATAATTTTTGGAAAATTACAGCTTTGGTCCCTGGAGTTTCAAATTTTACACGTTTGGCCCTTGAAATTTCATTTGGCTTCATAACTAATCCTAAGTCCCATGTATCTTCAAACCCAAAATAAGCTTAAGCCCAATCCAGTCATTCCCCAACCATCTCAATAACCACAAACCAACCCTTTTCCCACCTTTCCCTTCTCCCTTTTATCCGAAACCAGAAACACACAACAAATACCCAGAAACACACTTTTACCCGCCAAACCTTCCCCCTCCTCTCATCCTGTCACTCTCCTCCCACTTCCCAATCCCACTAATCCCTCAAAGTCACATGTTGCCCATGACACCTTGGCAATCCACAAGCTACAAGAAGTGCATCCAATGGCTGTGAACTCTAGTGGGTTCCCAAGAAAGAGTTTGATGGCTGTGATTGAGTGAAAGAAGCACAATATGCTTTTGGTTGATTTGTCTCACAGAAGAAAAACACAAGACAATATGTGAAGATTTTTAGTTTTAGTATATATAGAGGATTAGTAAAGATGTAAAATTTGTCGAGAATTCTTCCAATGTTCTAGTCCGTCTTTACTTTCTTGTAATTTAAATTAAGTGTAATTTTGATTTCAGTAAATGCAATTTAATTTCTTTTTAAATTCCAGTTTATGAAGTTCTGCCTTTTGTTCAGGTTCTTGAAATCCATTCAGTTTAATCTCAACTTGATTTTAGAGTCATCTTGAAGTCTTTTAAGATACATTGCTTCACTTTTTTACAGCCTTAACAGTTTTTTTTTAAATAAATTCTGCCCCACAAGGGCTGTTTGGAACAACCTGTGTGTGGGTCAAAATTCACATTTTGACCCACTTTGTCTCCCAAATCAGTATTCAAGTTGTTTGCAAGTTGATTGGCCAAAACTTTAGTCACAAGTTCTGATTTCAAAAGAGTGTGGTAGTTTTTTATTTTTGTCAAATCTGTCGTGTTTCGCTCATTGCCGCACTTTTGCAGCCAACAGCGCCATTGTGCTTTTTAGATAAGGTTTATGTAGCTTAGAGTAGATTTAGGATTAGTTCTTGGTAGCACAGTAGTTAGATATATGGTTGTTATGTTTTTCTGCTTTGCTAGCATCTAGTGCTTTATTGGTTAGCCTCTTATTGCCCTCAAACATGCCCCATCAGCACCCTTCTCTGTCCAAACAGCAGCTGCAGGTTGTTTTTGGATTGACTTCGCATTTCAATTTAGCTTATTTGGTCCCTTGTAGATTGTTGGTAGTATGCATTTTATCCTTGTAGACTTGTTAGGCAATTCAAGTAGGATTGATAGCTTATTCATGCCACCATAACATCCTGTTCTAATCTGTTTTGCCCTGCCCCAAAGAGTAGCGCCCCTCACACCTTCTTGACAGACTTATTTATAGGCTATCAAAGAGTCCACAAGGCCCCCATTAGTTTTTTAGGTCCCTTATCCCAAAGATTTGTTTGCTCACCTAGTTTTAGGAATGTAGAAGCCCATAAGAGCTCAATTTTAAGCTCTAAAGTGGGTCATTCCACAGACACCAACATAGCAGTCTGACCGCTGTTCAAAAGCTGATCATAAGCTCATTTCAGGTTCAAATCCTCATACCTTGGTTTTATATGATCTTTATTAGTTAATCTTTAACTGTGTTTAGTTGTTGAGAACTAGTCTCTACCTTAACTAGCTTAATTTAGTGCTTAAAGTGTGGGTCGTGGTTTGTGCATCGCTGATCCTTGTTTGGTTTTTGGCTTGTTTTGTACTGAATAGCTTATCTAGGATCCTACATACATATGTTAGGATAGCTTTTTGAGTTTGCCTTTAAAGTTTAGTAGCTTAGGTAGTAATTAGCTTTTAGCTTATAGCTTCTTAATTAGCTTTTCAATTTTCAATTTTGCCATTTAAATCCTTTTACAAGTTTCTAGCTTAATTCTAAGCTTAATACAAGTTTTCAATAAAAGTTGTTTTCATTAAAAAGTTAAATTTTCATCAGCTTACTAAGTTCCAAAAGAAAATTTCAAAGAAAAAAATAATTTTGCAAAAGGGGAGAGGCAGGGTCGAACCCGAGACCTCTCCCTTATGTTGGGATGATAGTGTGTACCTGGATACCAAAGCGCCCTTGGGTCTTTTCTTGTCACACTTTACAACTTTAAATGTCTTATATACATTTTTCGCTTTTAGCATTAATAGTTTATTTGGTTTTTAGTTGCTTATTCCCAAAAGCAGTTGTACTTTTTCATTTTTCTTAAGATCGATAGGCTTAAAAGTATTTTCTGTGAAATTTTCGTGATTTTTCTAAATTAATTTAGTATTTTTTATAATTTAATTAGATTAAATTAGTTTTTAATTCATAATAAATAATTTAAAAGTAAAAAAAATACCCGGCTTTTTTCTAAAATTATTTTTAGTCATGTAGAATGTAGGAAAATTAGTTTTGCACTCGTAGGACTTAAATTGCATCTTTTTCACTTTCGAGGGTCGGGAATATCTCGTGTTTTCGCGTTTTTGCATTTTAGCACCCTGGGATGTAATTTAGCGTTGTTTTATTGTTTCTTTGGATTAGTCGTAGTTTATTTAGTATTTTCTTTGTTTTACATGCTTTATTTTTATTCCCGTTCTTCAATTTGTAGAATACATAATCATAATCCAAAATTCGCTCAACCAATTCAAGTCCTAATCACGAAACTCAACGACACCGTCAATTTCACACCTCGTTGGGACATGACCCGGGGAAATCACTTTCCCGGTATCACTTTTATCACACCCGTAAGGTTTGGCACTTTAACCTTTTTCCTAAAAGGTTGATTTGTCGAATTTCACGGTTATTTTGATATACGGTGATATTGTGTTTGTTTTCACCACTCACTTTACACGAATCAAATTTTGGCGCCGCTGCCGGGGAGGTGTGTTGCGACAATATCGTGATTTTTGCGATTAGTGACTTGAAGAACCTTCCTCGTGAAGTTATTTGCTTTCCAAAAACCCAAAACTATTTTCCTTTTCAAAAATTTATTTTCTCTTTTATGTTTTTTATTTATCAAAACCCCAAAAATATTCTTCTCATTCCTCTTATTCGTTGATTCTATTTCTCTTTCACCGTTTGATTCTATTCTTCGTATCCTCTCGATCACTTAATTCTATTCCTTTAACCCTCTACATGTTTAATTCTCATGGCTGACGATCGATTATCGCCGTTGTTTTCATTACCAAAGGACGTATGGAAGAAGATCAAGTTTATTGTCTCAATCATGAATGTGTATGTAAGCGATGTGGTAGGGCCGTGCAAGAAAATATTGCTATTGGTGTGAATTATCCGATAAAAACTCTCTCGATGATTCTCCAAGTTTTTCTGACCTCCCGCCACAACCCGAGACATGTTCTATTGTTTCGAGCCTAAACCGTCTAGATTTGATCCAAATCTTTCGCGATTCTGTTAAGGTTAAGAGAAAAGAGCAAGAACCGAGACCAAAACGGAAGTGGTGGAAATTGCCAGCTCGAGAGCACACCACTTGTCCCACCTCCGAATCTTCAAAACCTTTTCGACGATATCATGAACATGCTTCAAAATTGCTTAAATGAACTTCGTCAAATATCAACTTCGGGAAATACCGTTTTACCTACCGTTTGTGATGTTGTTGAGCCCTCGATTCCTACTCCCATTCCCGAGATACTTTCATTCGATCAAGAGTATTGCTACGGTTGTGGAGGCGTGTTACCGAAAGGTTTCCGTTGTTACAAATGTATGTGCGAGTGGTGTGGAACCTATCTCATTGATGGATGTTGTTCGATTTGCACCGAGAATTCATTCACTTATGATTCTAACCCGAACTCTTTCAATTATCCTCAAAACAATTTCAACTACCCTCCACAAAACTCATACGAACCACAACCGTATTACATCATCATTTGGTGATTCATCGTTTCAAAGTTTCTCTCACCAATACCCTCATTGTGATAAGTGTGGGGGTCCTCATGATGATTATCAATGTCAATCATGGAATCAAAACTATGGGCATGACCCTTGTTATAACACTCCTTGTTTTGACAATTTCCAACCCCACAACTTCCCGTCATTGATCCATTTCCTCATATGATTCTTGAGGAACTTTCCGAGAACAAGCTGCCGAATTAAAGATTTCTCGCCGATGAGCGAAGCGCGACTCAAAATCTTCTCCTATTGAACGAAGCCGCCAACAAGTTCCTACCGCTTGCCGCTTTAGATGATGAGGATGAGGAAGTTTGGGAGATGACAAAGGACAAGGTGCATATTTCAAGCCCACAAAGTACCGCACATGTCCACTCTCCTCCCTCATATTGCCTACCTACCATAGAACTTTCTGGATACCCTTTTAATGGGGACGAGCATCTTAGCACTATTCGGAAATGGAATCGTCTTGTGTTGAGAACCTTGTCACAACCCCAAGTGAGTCTCGAGGTTATCTCGGTGATATGTGTGATGAGCCTCTCGATGATGATTCTTCTCCCACCCCAAAACTATCTGTTGAGATAACCTCGAGTCAAAAATGATTATATCGTCGTTTGATGATTCTTTATCATGTGGAGACATCGAGTATGTTGAGGAGATATCTTGAAAGCTCGTCGGCTTGGAAGAAGTGAGAGATGTTGATCCCGAAGATCTTGATATGGACACCGATTTTGAAACGGATGATGAAGATATTCTTGTGAAGAGAAACCTTTTGCTATGGCGTTTACTAATCCTCTGTTTGACTTCGATTCTAAATTCACTCTAGTTTCGGATAACCCCATCTTTGACATTCAGAATGAGGATAGTGACCTTTACATGGAGAACCTCGTTACATCTCCATCTTTACCCGAAGAAAAGAATAGTGGCAATCCCACTCGACGTTGGACCTTCTTGAGGAGTTCGCCGATGAACTCGCTCTCGTTGATCATTCTCCATCGGGAGATGATGATGTGCACTTCGACTTTGAAGCCGACCTTACTGAATTAGAAAATCTTCTTTACAATTGGTCTTCTGATAATTCGTCAAGTGACACTCGTATGAAAGAGGTCGACTCAATTCTTTCTCCGGATGACTCGATACCTTCGGGTTTTCTGAGTGACGATTATGGCTTAGGTCCATCATCCACTCGTCCGCCTGCTAAACCGCCGGATGATGGAACCTCTTCTCGCCTCGACACGGACATTTTCATTGCTTCAAGGTGGTTAAGATTTCTGAACATTCGGTTAATGTTTCTCAATCTAATCTTTTGCCCAACCATCCCACCCGTTGTCAAGAAATTGACGCTTTGCTTTCTTCTCCCATTTCTTCTCCATGTCTTAACTCCTACGGGAGTGAAGATACCATCTTTGACCCCATTTTCTCGTTTTTTGAGCGGTTGCATCTCATCGAGTGGAACTTTCATCACATCAATCTTTATCCAAACCATTTGAATGAAAGTCCGATGGATCTTCTCTTCCACTTGCTCCCCATGGACCAATGAATTGGGTCGAAAGCTAGCGACTCGGGAATCAAAAACAGTAGCACACTATATGGGTTTTCACCCATATCTCTGATTTCTTTCTACTTTCTACCACCCTAGTGTGGGGAGTTGCCTTGCTGTTGTATATAAGTTTTCTAAAAAAAAAAAAAAAAATTTTCAAATGTAATGTAGTATTTCCTTTTACGTTCTATGTTTCGGCATAACCGTCGGTACTTTGAATATTGAGGGCAATATTCATTTCTAGTGTGGGGGGAATTCTCACGAATTTTATCATGTAATTATACCACCCAATTCTCCCATTTTGGACAAATTTTTTTTTTAGTAAGTGTTTGCACTTACTCACTACGGTTATCACCGGGCCATGTCTAATAAACAAAAGGATTGGCTAATCCAGAGCAACGGCTCTTGGTAAAGATATCTCAAACCTGGACGGCTTGCAATTTGCCCAAAATTGTATGGTGTTATTTCACCATATCTTTAATTAATGAAAAGTTGGCTAGCCCGCAAGTTTATGGCTTGTGGTAAAGGCAGCTGGAAAACCATAATTGGTAATCGACTCACCAAAGATATTTTATCTAAGAGTTGGCTAGTCCAAGCAAACGCTTTCGTAAAGACAAATCAAATCCGTTGAAATCTGGTGATTTGCTCAAAATCATTTGGTTATCATTGTACCAAGGTTCTTACTTGAACTGAAACAATTGGCTACTCCGTAAGTAATGGCTTTGGTAAAGAGATAAAATCCATTAAATTTTCATAAAAGATTGCTAGGGACTAGCAATGGTTTAGTGTGGGGATTGATGAGTGTAAAAACTCATCATTTTTGGTCAAGTCCGAAGCGTAAAACATCTAAAACACTCCAAATGCATCAAATAATCGAAAATATCTCATTGTGTTTTATATGTTTTATGCAAAATTATTGAAAACAAATGAAAACGAACAAAGTTTGCATAATTGGCAGTTTGGGTCCCCAACTTTCAAAAATGACAAAACAAGTCCCTGAATTTCAAAAGAAAATGGAAAATATTATTTATGGCCCTTGGTTAATAAAGTTTGTCATTTATGGCCCTTATAATAATTTTGGAAAATTACGACTTTGGTCCTCGGAGTTTCAAATTTTACACGTTTGGCCCTTGAAATTTCATTTGGCTTCATAACTAATCCTAAGTCCCATGTATCTTCAAACC
The DNA here is from genome assembly GCA_910596185.1 of Chrysanthemum makinoi. Classification (NCBI taxonomy): domain Eukaryota; kingdom Viridiplantae; phylum Streptophyta; class Magnoliopsida; order Asterales; family Asteraceae; genus Chrysanthemum; species Chrysanthemum makinoi. Next base: position 107,885,404 of record OU343219.1, read on the forward strand.
CAAAATAAGCTTAAGCCCAATTCAGTCATTCCCCAACCATCTCAATAACCACAAACCAACCCTTTTCCCACCTTCCCTTCTCCCTTTATCCCAAACCGAAAACACACAACAAATCCGAAACACACTTTTACCCCGCCAAACCTTCCCCTCCTCATCCCTGTCACTCTCCTCCCACTTCCCAATCCCACTAATCCCTCAAAGTCACATGTTGCCCATGACACCTTGGCAATCCACAAGCTACAAGAAGTGCATCCAATGGTCGAACTTTAGTGGGTTCCCAAGAAAGAGTTTGATGGTCGTGATTGAGTGAAAGAAGTACAATATGCTTTTGGTTGATTTGTCTCACGTAAGAAAAACACAAGACAATATGTGAAGATTTTTAGTTTTAGTATATATAGAGGATTAGTAAAGATGTAAAATTTGTCGAGAATTCTTCCAATGTTCTAGTCCGTCTTTACTTTCTTGTAATTTAAATTAAGTGTAATTTTGATTTCGAGAAATGCAATTTAATTTCTTTTAAATTCAGTTTATGAAGTTCATTTTGTTCGTGTTCTTGAAATCCATTCGGTTTAATCTCAACTTGATTTTAGAGTCATCTTGAAGTCTTTTAAGATACATTGCTTCCTTTTTTACAAAATTTTAACAGCTTTTTTAAATAAATTACCTACAAGGGTCGTTGGAACAATTTTGTGTGGTCAAAATTCACATTTTGACCCACTTGTCTCCAAATCAGATTCAAGTTGTTTGCAATTTGATTGGCCAAAACTTTAGTCACAAGTTCTGATTTCAAAAGAGTGTGGTAGTTTTTTATTTTTGTCAAATCGTGTTTTCATTTCTGTGACTTTTATACCAACAGCTGTTCCCATTGTGCTTTTAGATAAGGTTTATGTAGCTTAGAGTAGATTTAGGATTAGTTCTTGGTAGCAGTTCGTAGTTAGATATATGGTTGTTATGTTTTTTCTCGCTTTGCTAGCATCTAGTGCTTTATTGGTTAGCCTCTTATTGCCCTCAAACATGCCCCATCAAGACCTTCTTCTGTCCAAACAAAGAAATATAGTTGTTTTTGATTGACTTCAATTTCAATTTAGCTTATTTGGTCCCTTGTAGATTGTTGGTAGTATTCATTTTATCCTTGTAGACTTGTTAGGCAATTCAGTGTAGGATTGATAGCTTATTCATGCCACCATAACATCCCTGTTCTAATCTGTTTTGCCCTGTCCCAGTAGTGTAAAGCCCCTCACACCTTCTTGACAGACTTATTTATAGGTTGTCAAGGAGTCCCAATGCCCCCATTAGTTTTTAGGTCCCCGTTATCCCAAGATTTGTTTGCTCACCTAGTTTTAGGAATGTAAAAGCCCATAAGAGCTCAATTTGAAGCTCTAAAGTGGGCCATTTCAGCCAGACACCAACACGCTAGCCTGCACCATTGTTCAAAAAGTCGATCATAAGCTCATTTCAGGTTCAAAATCCTCATACCTTGGTTTTATATGATCTTTATTAGTTAATCTTTAACTGTGTTTAGTTGTTGAGAACTAGTCTCTACCTTAACTAGCTTAATTTAGTGCTTAAAGTAGGGGTTGTGGTTTTTGTGCATCCAGCCTTGTTTGGCTTTTTGGCTTGTTTTCGCTGAATAGCTTATCTAGGATCTGCACATATGTTAGGATAGCTTTTTGAGTTTGCCTTTAAAGTTTAGTAGCTTAGGTAGTAATTAGCTTTTAGCTTATAGCTTCTTAATTAGCTTTTCAATTTTCAATTTTGCCATTTAAATCCTTTTACTGTAGTTTCTAGCTTAATTCTCAAATTAATACAAGTTTTCAATAAAAGTTGTTTTCATTAAAAGTTACATTTTCATCACCTACTAAGTTCCAAAAGAAAATTTCAAAGAAAAAATAATTTGCAAAAGGAGAGGCAGGTCTAACCCGAGACCTCTCCCTTATGTTGGGATGATAGTGTGTACCGGATACCAAAGTTTGGGTCTTTTCTTGTCACACTTTACAACTTCAAATGTCTTATATACATTTTTCGCTTTTAGCATTAATAGCTTATTTGGCTTTTAGTTGCTTATTCCCAAAAGCAAGTGTACTCCTTTTTCATTTTTCTTAAGATCGATAGGCTTAAAGTATTTTCGTGAAATTTTTGATTTTCTAAATTAATTTAGTACTTTTTATAATTTAATTAGATTAAATTAGTTTTTAATTCATAATAAATAATTTAAAAGTAAAAAATACCCTTCAAATTATTTTTAGTCATGTAGAATGTAGGAAAATTAGTTTTGCACTTGTAGGACTTAAATTGCATCTTTTTCATTTTCGGTGGCTCCGAATATCTCGTGGTTTTCGCTTTTGCATTTTAGCACCCCTCGATGTAATTTAGCGTTGTTTTATTGTTTCTTTGGATTAGTAAGTAGTTTATTTAGTATTTTCTTTGTTTTACATGCTTTATTTTTATTCCCGTTCTTCAATTTGTAGAATACATAATCATAATCCAAAATTCGCTCAACCAATTCAAGTCCTAATCATGAAACTCAACGACACCGTCAATTTCACACCTCGTTGGGACATGACCCGGGGAAATCGCTTTCCCGGTATCACTTTTATCACACCCGTAAGGTTTGGCACTTTAACCTTTTTCCTAAAAGGTTGATTTGTCGAATTTCACGGTTATTTTGATATACGGTGATATTGTGTTTGTTTTCACCACTCACTTTACACGAATCACCCACCTGAAGTAATTGGAAGTAATTAAACATAAACACTACTAATTAGGATGATTAACCAGGTTAGCACTTCTCTCCTCTATTGATCACAAACTTTTCCTTTATCTGCTTTAGTAGTTAATTAGTTAATTCCATATCGAAATCATATTAAAATCTGTGACACCTAGACTTAGTATAAATATATACACATAGCTCTTGGGACGACCTCGGATTTACCGAATACTACACTACACACGACCTGGTACACTGCCCGTTAGTGCATTAGGGTAGAAAATAGGTATAATGAGTAATTATAAATATTAAAACCGTCAAGAAACCCGCATCGAGTTTTAAGCCACGGGAGTTATATTAGGATTTCTATTAAGTCTTTCATTTTTGTTAAAATTTTCTCAAATTCTCACGATCTCTTTTCAAGTTTCAGGTACCATGGAAGTTGTTAACATTGATGACCTCACTTTGAGAAATATTTGGCATTGACAAAGAAGAACAAGGGCGGGCTCAGAAGACCGCAATTGAGCCGATGTCCTTTTGAGATTAAAGACCAATTTATGAGGGAGCTTTGTGCTAACCCTTTTCGGGAACAAAGACGAAGATGCGTATGAGCACGTCAAAAATGTCTTGTACATCGCGAGCCTTTTCAACATTCCGTGTGTTCTCATGATCAAGATGCTAATGGTGTTCCCCATGACTCTTACCGGGTCACAAAGATGGATTGAAAGATTGATTTGCCAGCGGCTTAATACTTGGGCTCTACTAAAGAAGCACTTCATCCAGAGGTATTGTCCTCAGTCGAAGATATCTTACCAAACTTTTGATCAATAATTTCAAGCAAGAAGACGATGAAACGTTGTATCAAGCACGGGATAGATATAACGATCTCCTCTACAAGTGTCACTGATTTAAACAACCAAAGAAAGGTCAACATCTTCTCAAAGGAATAAACGTGACTACAAGACGTATGTTGGACTATCAAGGACCAATCCCGAGCATGACTCCTACTCTAGCAATTGAAGCCATCCAAAAAATGGATGATCATTCCCAAAAATGACACGATGGAGGAAGCAAAAGAAACCAAGGTGGAAGTTTTGACGGAATTACAGCCATCACTAGCAAAATTGAAAATCTAAGTCGAGATATGCTAAAAATCAGGGAAACCGTTCATGCCATCCAAGTTGGTTGCGAAAGCTGTGGGGGAGGACATCTCACCAAGAATTGTCATTACAATAAAGAAGAAAACATAATTGAAGAAGCCAAATATGGAGAAAATCGACCGTTTTAAAGAGATAATCGAAATAGTAATGGCTATCGTAGAGGATCTGCTGGAAACTACAATCGTAGGCCTTATGTAGAAAAAATCCCAACCTTGAAGACACCATAAACAAATTCCTTGAAAGTTTAGCCCAGAAGCAAAAAGAACAAGATAAATGGCTCAGGGATTTCCAGAAAAACACAAAAAAAAATCTTTCCAGGCACGACATAACCCTAAAAAACCTAGAAGCCATGGTTGAAAAGCTCAGTGTAGAGATAGAGATGAGTAACATTGAACCTGAGGGGACCAAATCTATGGTGGTATGCAATGCCATTTTTGCTGATGATAATTCGCAGGAAGTGATAAAGGAGTGCAAATCTACAACCGAAAATTTAGAGAAGACGATTGTAAACACTCATGTGCAGTTACGCCATAACTATTTTCCCGAGTTACGGTGTAACCATAATTCATAAGGCGTAACCAGGTCAGAAATCTGTTTATTTTCAGTTAAGGATATTAGCGCAGACGGGGTTAGTCATTCCATGTTCGGTAGGGAGTTATGATATCTTGGGGATGGTAGATTTTGGGTCTTGTAAACATCATGTCACTTTCCATATTCTTAAAACTCAAATTAATCCATCTTTGGAAAATGGATATCGTGATTGAGATGGCGAATAAGACCAAGGCTACTCCGTTAGGAATTACAGGTGGTACTTGTGTTAAGGTCGACAGATTTGTTTCTGCCCCCGAATTTGTGGTTATCGACATGGAGAAAAATATGAAGGAACGATTGATTCTTGGTAAACCATTCCTTGACTCATTGGGATACTATGGTGATAGAGTAGAATTTAAATTGGACAAAACCTTATGCCATGAGCTGGATAAAATTATATTAACTAAGGATTCATCGAAGGTTAAAGTTGATGACAACAGCAACGGAGAAGATAATGAGGTCCGAACTTTTGTGCCTAGTTATGTTGTTATGGGAAAACTTCATTGTTGAGCTCCTAAAATTTGTTTGATTGAAGGGTCCAAAATGACATTGCCTACATGTTCTCCTTATCAAAAATTATGTAATGGAGGAAGAGAATTTCTCATTCGTAGGATTGAAAAAGCAGTTGAAGTTTGGTGGTGTTGGGAAGACGAAAATTAGTTAAGAGGCGATGGATTCAAGGGCACAATATTACGAACGATTGGTTCACTGAGGTCAACCGGAATATTCATTTTTGTGAACGAGCTATGATGTCTGATGAATTCACCAAGGCATGGCCTACATGCGACCCTAACCACAAGATCTGCGATGGAGGAGAATTCCCCGATCCTAATTGGCTCAAACACAAGGAATGGGCATGTTTTTATGAGGAAAAGAGAAAGGAAGTCGGATACAAGGGAATCTCTTTTGAAAACTGGTTACGAGTAAAGTTTGGAGCTATTAAAATAAAATGGGAAGAAAAAGGTTAAATTTCATTACAAGTGGGCAAAGGCTAATTTTTTGCAAGAAAATCGATATTCCATAACTCGGTTTGTTTCTCCATGTGTTTGGGACCAGCCTTCTTCAAGTAAAAGAGCAGTCGTAGAGGAATTTGGCCAAGTCCAAAGGCCACCATAAAACCCCGAGGCTCTTAGTCTAACTTAAAGACTCGTAAATAAAGAAAAGTGCCCTTTCAGGAGACAAACCGAATTATCCATTTCATTTGTTTTATTTCCATTCCTGTTGGGTTTTGTATTTTTAACCATTTTTGCAGGAAACGAAGAAAAAGTTGATGCTGCAGCCTGCTGATCCGACCAGAGTTACGGCGTAACTCATTCTCATGGTTACGCCGTAATAGGCCCCTTTGCAAATGTAACTTCGTAGCATTACCAATTACGCGTAATACTATTCGCTGGTTACGCCGTAGCTACCTTTTGCAGTGTATGCCAGTGTTTTGCTTAGTTACTGTGTGAACTCCTTCTGGAGTTATGACGTAACTATCCTCTGCATTACTTCTTTCATTTTAAACACAATAACCTTGTATTAGTCTTTTAAATGAACTTTGTGGGTATGTTCCTTGTAAGCCCTCATGAGACTAGACTCGTCCACTTGGGACACCAAGTAGTTTAAAAGGCTTGTTGCATGCGCTAAATGCAACCGTGATTCCTACGAAAGTGAGTTAGGTTTATTTTTCATTTTTTATTTTTTTTCTTTTTAGAATTATGCTTGTCGGTAGTGTGATTTCAGGGATTAAAGTTTGCTCGTGGATGCTTATGCGAAGGCACGACTGTCTTTCGTGGGCCTTCTTTCTTTTTGGAGCAAATTTCAGGGAAGTTCTAGCTCTAATTCTACTTTTCTCTTCACCTTTATTTAATGCTTAGTACAAAAGGGACTTTGTACAATTCAAGTGGGGGGACGGGAGTGGAATTGTCTCTTGAACTTTATTTTGCCCTCGATTTTCTAGTTTATTTTGAAAAATTTTGCCATTTTTAAAATTTTGACATGTTTTTCTTAGCCTAACTGGATTAGACCTTAGCCGAGCACATATAACCATTGATATTATATGGTTAGATTAGCCTTATCCATTTCCAAATTTTTACCCCCAAATCCACCAAATTACGAGTGTGCAGGTAGCTTGTAAACTTTAGAACTTGGCCTTTACATCATTTCGAGACCATAGACGAGGTATGCTGAGTTAGCTCGATGTATTTGGACTTTTCGTTTAAGGCCATAGAAGATATAGGATTATCACCCAAATAGCCTACCATTGTGTGTCTATCGATTAGTCACCTCGACTTCGCGACCCCCATGTGAAACCCTTTGTTGCACTCACCTTTAGTGCAAGATACCCCTAGATACACCCATCTGAGCCATTCCTTTCATTTTGTTAACCCCATGTATTGTTTCGTTACACCTATACACCTTAGCCTACCCTGTAGTCTTTATTTGTGATTGAGAAGTCATCATTTGCCTAAGTTCAAGGTTCAAGTGGAAAGGTTCGGGAATCAAGCTTTCATCGACAACATATTCTTAAAGATCGTTGAAGACCCCCCAAATTACCATTTTTCATCTCAAGTGGGGGATGTTATGTTTATTAGTTATGCTTAAAAAAATGTGATTCAAATATATATATATATATATATATATATATATGTATATATATATATATATATATATATATATTACCCTTTATAAAGCATGAATATCCCTAACCTAAAACTGAGCCTCTCTCCAAGCCTAAAATTAAGATTCAGCCTCCGAACCTTATACCATATATAAACAATCACAAACACACCATCCTCATTTTATCTACTTTCTGCCTGTCTCACATCCACAAATGACACCTTAAAATAAACACGCATAACCATCATCAGCAGATGATTCCGCTGCTGCTACACACAATGACACCTTAAAATAAACACGCATAACTATCAGATCTTTCTAAAGACGCGCAAACCCCCTCTCAATTGCCATTGAAACTGCCGCTACTATAACAGTGGCTTGGTGGTTTTGGTAGGTGGTTTTGGTTGGTGGTTTTGGTGTTTTAGCGAAGGTTTTTTTATGAATAGTTTTGGTGTGTTTATTTGCGCTTACGGTTTAGATCTAGCCGGATTTGTTGAGGTCTAGCCATCCGGTGTTGGTGTCTTTTTATGAAATTTTAGTGGTGTTTTGTTGGCTTTATTTGGTTATCGGTTTTTAATTGTGGTGTGGTTGTGTAGATCTTTTGACATCTTGTAAGTTTGTGTTTTGAATTAATAATTTTAGATCTAACCAATGAAGTAACCTGTTAGTTTATAAATTTGACCGGTTTTGTCAGATAATGAAATTTAATGGCGTTCATATTAAATGCTATAATTTTTAAAGGTTTTTAACGTGATTGTGTTACATGATATTTTTTAGTTATATATACAATAAGATCTTGTGAAGTAGTTTGTTATGATTCTTATTTGCTTCAAAGGATATGAAATTTGAAGATTCATTTTTGTGAAATGGGATGTATTATTTTCTTGCTGGAAAATTGGAACTCTTGCTTTTGGGACTAATTAGAATCTGGTTTGTTTAAAAAAATAGTTGGTATGTCAAATGCAAAATCATTTGGGAGAAACTCTTTTACAGAGACCTCAAACACACTTCACTAGAATGGCATTGATGGGGAAAGCGAGATATAATGCCATTGATGGTTTGTGTATTGGTGGTAGAACCAGATATGTGGTTTTTCTAGATGTTTCGATTGATCTGCTTGTGTTGTTCGTGTTACCACTGACTAAGTCGCCGCAACCACGACTGGCGTTAGTGGTGGCATTACTGGTTGAATCTGTTGCTTGGTAGTAATCTATTACAAGTTGTTTGCTTGGCCAACATTTGGGAAAAAGGCTATGATGATCTAATGAATCGGCGAGGCAATAAACGGATGGTATTATTATAAAAATGCAACCGTCAGTTTGCAGCCGACCAATCTGAGCCAAATTTGTTAACTTTGTTTTTTTGTTTCTTGGTTGTTAAACCAAGATCTGGCAGTTATTCGGTGGTTTGTGTTTTACGTTTGTGGTGTTGATGGGAAAAGCGAGATATAGTGTGTTGCTGGTTGAATCTGTTGCTTGGTCGAAATCTGTTACAGGTTGTTTGCTTGGCCAACATTTGGGAAAAGTCTATTTTGATTTGTGGGTGTGTTTAACCGGATTTTTTTGCTAGCTAATGCCAATGGTTATCAATTTAACCGGATGAGATTCCTATGTGTTGGAACAAGTGTTTTTCTTTCTTTCACTATCAACAAGTTATTAAAATTATTATTTGTGGATTGGCTTGGTAAGACGGAAGGATGGTCAAGTGTGAGATATATCCGCTTGTGGATTGGCTTGGTAAGACGGAAGGATGGTCAAGTGTGAGATATATCCGCTTTGCAACCTCCGTTATTGCAGCCATTGCATAAAAATTGTAGTTGTTTTGTGGATTCTGAGATATAGTGTTACTGGTGTGTTCTTCTAATAGTGGTGTTATTAAATGGTTTTGGTATTTGGTGGTTATGTTGTGTTCTGTAGCTTTGAGAATCGATAAGGTTTTAGGCATTTTGCTTCATGACTCTGCATAATGTAAAGATCCATAGTTTGACCTTGTGAGTTTGGCCGTAACTGCTTGTAACACGAAGCCAGTTGGCTTTAACTCATTGTGTGATCCGAGTTTGGCCGAAATTTATTGTGCGATGCATTTTAAGAAATATTGTTTTGGGATTGTACACGTTGTTGTGTCTTAACATGATGATTATGGCTATGATGATAAGTTGTAACTTGGCGAGGCAATAAATAGATCGATGTTTAAAAAAGATCATGTTTTTTTGCGTACCAACACAAATCTGAGCCTAAATTTTAGAATATGAAAATTGAACTTTTTATAACGAAAATTTAGACATTTGAAAACTTGCAATTTTAAAAAAAATCTGAAAGTTTGAATAAATTTAACTTTTGAATTTTGAAAGTTTTGAAAATTCAACTTTTTGAACTTATCTAATTTTGGTATCTCAATTTGAGTAGTTTGAAATCTCGAAATCTTAAAAAGTTAAACTTTTTACAAGTTTGGAAATCTGACAACTACTTTTTTAAAAGGATTTCAAAAGGAAATCTGACAACTACTTTTTCAGACATTGGACTTAAATTGTAGAAGACCTCGAAAACAAATGAAACTAATAAACATTAACAAAAAAGAACTACAATAAATGTGGTAATATAAAGAAAACATATGTATGCAAATTCAATTGGGTTCAGCTTCAACTTTTTGAACTTTGAAGGCACGACGTTTTAATATTCCAAAACTAGCAAAACCAAATTTTGAAGGCTCAACGTGAACCTCCACCATCTAGACCGATACACCCAATTGTATTTTATCGACAATATTATTATTTTCAAACATTTTTGGCGCAAGGCCTTATGACGTGACAATATTATACCATATTGCTTGCATGGTACTTTTGACGCAATGACTAATAATGCGATAAAGGGTGTGATGTCAAGTATTTTTTCATATTGATAAAGAAGACACGTGCATTGCACAATCCATGTTAAATATATCACTATATAAAAAAAATTTTAAAGGCATGAGACGAAAAAAAAATTATATATACTTTATAAAGTAAAGTTATAATCGAGTTAAATATATTAATTAAATATATACTCCTTCCGTCTCAATTTAATTGTCCATATTTTTATTTTTGGATGTCTCAAAAAGATTGTCCACTTTCATTTTTTAGTAAAAACTAAAGAATCTAAAGAGGGAATATTCTATTCGTGCGGTTGAAAATTAAAGTGACCCCACTTTTATTAAACTTTGTGATTTCTCTCTCCTGACAATTAAATTGAGACGGAGGGAGTATTTATTAAAATAGATTACGGAAACTTACAATAATGACATAGTAAAATAGAGTCACACGCATAAATCGACACTACCTAATTTTGTTGAAAACTATACAAAGTAGCCGCTATGCGTCCATGCTATCAACCTAAAAGTTTTTCGTAAACAATTTCCTAACGCTATGAACATAGTATTTCGTAACAATTTCCTAACGCTATGAACATAGTATGTCGAAAGGAACAAAACAATTTCCTAACGCTATGAACATAGTATGCCGCCACACTATTGTCGAAAACTAAACACCGCTGCCGCTAGGCGCGGGTACTCGGCTAGTATATATATATATATATATATATATATATATATATATATATATATATATATATATATATATATATATATATATATATATATATATATATATATATATATATATATGTATGTATTTGTTATTCAGTTAATTGTAAAGTGCGATGTTATAAGCACTATGTTATGAGCTTAATATAGATTTAGTATCGAGGAGGCCACCTCAGTCACATTTGAAGATTGAAGTTGGTAATTGCGCCAACAATTGGAGAAAAGGTAGTGTGCCCATCATGACGTCCTCTAATGACACATCTACCTAGTATATCATGATCCAGTTTCTTAACTTCGAAACTTGAATTTGGACGGACAGTAAGTGGTGATGACTTGGTTATAGATTTAGACTATTTGCTTGAATTTTTATTTTACACCATTTATATATCCCATGTCTTATCCTACCTTTTAGTCATGAAGCGTGTCTAGGTGATGCATCAAGCAATCTTTGGTGTCTTGGCTATGGATTTGGTCATGTACCATTGGTTTTGTCCACTTCGCCGTGAAATGTTAGTAATGACGAGTCACCCTTATTCTTTGTCATGTCTACCCATATTGCCTTCAAGAATTGTTTAGCCCTTAACTCTAGTAGTGGAGATTTGTGTAACCGCCAAGCTTACGATAGAATACATGCTATGACTGTGTGATTGAGTGATCACCCCGAAATTGACACTTAGAATAGTTGAGAGATTTGAGTGTTTCGTTCCCATTTAGTGAGGAGTTCGGCTTTGTTTTATTCTAGCATAAGGGAGATATCTTTTTAGGAATCTATCTAATAAGGTCTACTTGAGGGCAAGTAGAGTTCAAGTGAGGGGGGGGGATATTTGATAACATCAAATTATCCTGAATATTAAGTGTCAATTTTCCCCGATAATGCTTGTAATTTATATCATTTACATGAATTTACGCTTGTTTTCCATTATATTTCACTTTCAGGTAAATTACGAGCATTGGAGCTAAGGAGACGCAGATTTGGAGAGTTTATTGAAGATTTATCATAGCATGCTCACTTTGAAGAAGTTACGGCGTAACTCATCTCTCACATTACGCCGTAACTAAAGCGTGGATCAGAAAACCAACTTAACAGTAAGAGTACGCGTAACTCTATCCAAGATTACAACGTAACCATAATAGGTCAAATGAGGTTCAGCGCCAAGCTACCAATTACGCCGTAACTCATGCAACAACTACGGCGTAACCAAGATTTATTGAAGATACCTGGCCGTAACTCCTTCTAGAGGTAACGCCAGTAACCAAAGATTATTAGTGCAAAATATGAAGAATTATATGTTACGGCGTAACTCTTATAATTAGTTACGCCGTAAACTGCACTATAAATACCCCACGAATTTCCAGCATTTCAAAGCATCCCATTTCACACACAACAATCAGAGAACGTGAAAAGAAGTCGAAGGCAGATCTAGAGGAGCATACGAAGCTATCTCCAAGGGAGCTATCTCCAAGGGAGAAATCACTCCTCTACGATAAGCATTAGATTTTTATCTTTTCTTTACTTTCAATTCATGTATTTCGTAACATTAAACATTGAATTGATTGTTATAGTTAATATGAGCGGCTAAGCACCTCTTGGTGCTGGCCTAGTTATGATTCCTTAATTGTTTTGTTTGCGTTTACATTGCTTCCGTATAATTATTTCTAAGTGTATGCATGCATAGTTTATTGGTAGCTACCCTTGTTTTGGTAGTTTTGAATGACGGTAAAGGCTAGTTGCTTAGGAGATATTACCAACTGACCCTAAGTGAGTAGACTGAGATGGGAAGGGTAATATATGACCAACAGACTACCCTTTCTACTTATGCGATTTTACCGTTTGGATGAACTTAAGAAGTAAGGGGTGAGTGTTTAAGTTACTAGCGCTCGGGCACTCACTAATATAAATCGAGCAAGTAGCGATACTTAATGACTTGGCTTAAGGGACCAGGAACAAATGGACTTATGAGGGGACACCTGACTTCCCAAGTGGTACCCTTTGCTGATAGGTTAGGACGAACTGACCAAATGCTGTCCTATCGACTTTGACCCCACCTGGAGTAATTGGAAGTAATTAAACGTAAACACAACTAATTAGGATGATTAACCAGGTTAGCACCTCTCTCCTCTATTGATCACAACCTTTACCTTTATATGCTTTAGTAGTTAATTAGTTAATTCCATATCGAAATCATATTAAAATCTGTGACACCTAGACTTAGTATAAATCCACACACATAGCTCTTGGGACGACCTCGGTTCTACCGAATACTACACTACACACGACCGGGTACACTGCCCATTAGTGCATTTGGGTAGACCATAGGTATAATGAGTAATTATAAATATTAAAACCTGGTCAGTAAAACCTGCATCAGCATTTTACAAAAATGTTTACATAATAAGTTTAAACTTAGTTGGGAGTATAAAAAATAGGATGACGATTCAATTCCCTGGAGTCACCCAGTTTGTGTAAATCCCGTTCCATGATACCATTTTTGTAAATCAAGGATGTTATTTACTTTCAGTCTAGTTTAAATTCCTCGCATCAAATAAATGTCAAAATGGGGTATGCTCGTGTAATTCATTCATTACTTTATATGATTGATTGCTAGGGACCAGCAATTTCCTAGTGTGGGAGATTTGATGAGTGCTTATTCACTCATCATTTTAACCCACCTAAGACCGCAAAAATGACCAAAAACACCCAAATATGCCTTAATTTGCTACAAATATCCTTGGAGTGTGTTTTATGTCATGCAAGTACCAAAAGGATGAAAACAAAGCGAAAACAAGCAAAATTGAGCATAATGTGGATAAGAGCTGAAAAACCGGACCGAAAACAGAGAAATCAATAGTTGGAGTGAGCTTGGAAAAAACCAGACTCGAAACCCAACCCTAAACCAAAATTACTATTTTACCCTTGAACAAGAAACCAAGTTACCATTCTACCCCTTAAACCTAAACATTTTTATTTAAAACCATTTTTTTCTTAAAAAACCAATTTTTTTAGTAAAAACCATTTTTGAAACCATTTAATTAAAAAAATTACAAAACTTAAAAATACATTTTACATAAAACTAAACCTTTTAAGAATAAAAACCTATCTAAACCCTCTTTGAACCTTTACCCTTTTGACCCCCACCACTACCCCTTTTGAACCCTTCCCAAACCACTTAAACCTTCATCCCTTTTTACCCATTCCCACTCTTTACCCAGTCAAACCCAGGAACGAATTCCCTTGGCGCCAAATTGCTTCTTCCCCAAAAGGTCACTCTCAATGCCATAAGAGTACAAGAATCCTTCACATGTGTTCCTTGCCACCTTGGCAATCTGTGGAATTAAATAAGACACAAAAAGATAATCCAATGGCTGAAGAGAATCCAAGCTCAATCCAATGGTACGTGATGAAGGTTTGGAAAGTAGCACAAGCTCAATTGCTCATTCCTCTCTCACAACAAGCACACAGCATGAAGACAAAGAGAGAAGATAGAAGACCCATGTTTTAGTATAAATAGGATAGTGTAGACTTGTAAGAGGCAGTCGAGAATTCTTGTTCTAGTCCCATTTTATGTTTATTGTCATTTACCTTTATTGTACTCTTTAATTTTTTCAATGCAATCTCATTTTAGTTGTTAATTCCAATTTCTTTGTTAAACAATTTTTAATGTTTCTGAAATCTGTCTTACTTGAAGTTTAGTTAAACAGTGAGTGGCAAAGTGTTTTTAATCTCCTATGAGCTTGTGTTTTATTTAACAACTTTGTTTTTCAAAAAACTTCCAATCTTTACAGCTTCAAATTTGGTTTTCTGCCCAAAAGTGGTGTTTGGATTTGCACATTTTCGGGGTCAAAAGTTCACTTTTGACCCATGTTGGATTCCTAAGAACTTTTGTTTTAGTTAATGTCACATTAGTGTAGTTGGGATAAACAAGATTTTAAGATGATTTCTATAAAAAACTCTGTCTCACAGTCTTACTGTTCCAACTGTCTTTTTTTGGCTTAATGTTAGGATTGGATAGGGTAGAATTAGGACTTGATTTTATGCATAATAGTAGTTAGTAGTGTAGATTTGGTATTTCTGAAGTTAATTGGTATACTAGAGCTTGTTTTGTTAGCTTAATTTGCCCTTGAACACCCCCTATTGCCCCTGTTTGTTTCTGTCAAGTATACCCCAACAGCCCCACATGCCTTTTTTTAGCCCCCTAATAAGCTCATATGAGCTCTTTTCTACTTTCAAATTGCTTTTTAGGATTCCCTATAGTGCCTACCTTATTTGTCTTAGCTTATCTTGTAGTTTGGAAGACTCATAAGTGCTTATTTTTAAGCCACAAAACACCCTAGTGGGTTTTTCAAGCAAGACAACCCACAAAGAGTTTATCACCTTTTTTTAGTGCTTATTAGGGTCCCCTTTTAGCTTATTTAGTATTTTTATTGCTCATTAAATATGCCTAGATTAGGAGAGATCACTTTCAGCTTATTAGATGCTCTTTAGGTCTTTTACTGCTTATTTGTCCAGCTTTTCTAGTTTAGGATCCCCCTAGTGTAATCTTTGCCAACTTCTTATTCCCTTGCCACTTTAGCTTATTTCAATTACATTTTGCTTATTTTGAACTGTTATTGCTTAATTGTCCTTAGTTTTGCTTATCAAATGATTTTCATAACTTAATTTGTGCTTAAATCTTGTCAAAAAGGGGTGTTTGGTTTGGGTTCTGCCCAACAACAGTTATCCAATAAGTTGTTTACAGCTTATTGAGTGACCTCCAAAAGAAAAGTTTTAACAAAAATCTTTTATTTTGATTGTATCTTTAAGTTCCAAAAGAAAATTTCAAAAAAAAAGTAATTGCAAAAAAGTAGGGAGCCCAGAATCGATCCTGGGTCTCCACACTCAAACCTCAACACAACTCACCTCAACCACTCGCCCTTGGGACTTGTCCTGGTAAGGATTTGCACAATTTATTACTTAAGTAGTGTTAGCAGTTTAAGCTTATAAGCTCTCTTAAGCTTATTTACTGCTTATTTCAAACAGTAGTATGCACGTTTTTATTTTTCCTTTAACTAGTAGATTATAAAGTATTTTTAGGAATTTTTGCAGATTTTTATAAAATCATTTAGTATTTTTTATAATTTAAATTAGTTTTAATCTTATTTAATTCATAATAAATCATTCAAAAGTCAAAAAAATACCCGACTTTTTCTTAAAATTAATTTTAGCCAATTAGAACGTAGGAAAATCATTTTTGCATCCATAGGCCTTAAATTGCAAGTTTTTCACTTTTGAGGCTCAAGATTAGCCCGTGTTTTCTAGTTTTTGTGTTTTAACACCTTAGGACGTAGTTTAGCTTCGTTTTAGAGTTTCTTATGTTTAGTAGTTGTTAATTAGTATTTACCTTGTTTTACGTGCTTTATTTTCATTCCCGTGCTTTAATTCATAGAAAACGTAATCAAAAATTCAATTCTTAAAATCCAATTCAAGTTCTAATTACAAACCTCAAACGTAACCGTCAATTCACTCCTCGTTGGGACATGACCCGGGTAATCACTTGCCTGGTATCACATATATCACATTCATGAGTTTTGGCATGTTAACCTTTTTCCTAAAGGTTTTATTTGTCGAATCTCGCGTTCACTTGATACTTTTATATTTGTGTTATATATATACTTTTCACAACGAATCAAGTCAGATGATGCATTATAGGCCTTCCGTGCCGCCTTCAAAACACCAATTGGGTTCACCCCTTATAAGCTCGTTTACGGAAAGGCTTGCCATCTCCCCATAGAGCCTGAACATAAGGCCTACTGGACCTTGAAACATTATAATTTTGACCTTAAGACCACGGGTGATCACCGAAACGTTCAAATGAATGAGTTAAATGAACCTAAGGATCATGATTACAAAAACTCTTTGATCTACAAAGAGAAAACGAAGAAGATTCATGAATCCAAGATTAAGAACAGTGTCATTAACGTTGGTGATCGAGTTCTTCTCTTCAATTCTCGATTAAAGATTTTCTCGAGCAAGCTAAAAACCCTTTGGACCGGGCCATTCACCGTAGCTCAAGTTTTCCCTTATGGAACCGTCGAGTTATCTCAACCCGACGGCCCCAACTTCAAGGTGAACGGTCATAGACTCAAACATTATTTTGTAGGGGACATACCATCCATGATTGTCCCGGATCTCAAAACTTTCCTAATGACCAATTAAATTTAGGGCGAGTCAAGCTAAACGACTTGATAATAAACAAGCGCTTCTCGGGAGGCAACCCGTGTTCTATCTTCTTTCTATTTTCTAATAAGTGTAACGTGATGAGGCCCA
>OU343219.1:107902442-107913659 GCA_910596185.1 Chrysanthemum makinoi
CCTCTTCCATTTCTCAAGTTTCGTGCTTGTTCTTTTATGTCCAGGATTTGCCCCGAATTATGAAGACTCTCATGCTCGTGGTTTTGTCTTTCATCCGCTCGAGTTCATCCTTCGTTGCTTATTGGGAAATCTGATATCCAAAATCTTATCGACTAACGTTATCTATTAGAATAATTAAAAAAACGGATTTATATTTGCGTAAGAGAACCCTTATTTCAAAACATTGAGGAAAATGTTTCATTTTAGTCCGGGGGGTAATTTTTCGATTTGATTTTACCTTGCATTTTGCCTTATACTCTCGTAAACCTGTTTTTCCTCCAAAGTTTGCTTAAAATGAAAAACAAATTGCAAAAATATTATAAGTGTTTTGACACATTGTTGACTTTCTGTTGGTAAGAGTAGGAATAAAATTTTAATTGAAAGCTTTTGCTAGTCTTTTATACAAGAAGCTTTAAAATGCGAATTCTAGCTTGACAAAGCCAAGAGTTTTCAAGTTTCCATAATTGACTTTAAATATGCAAATCTTGATGTTATTCGACTAAGCATTCTCAAATATTATTATTTAAGATTATAAATTTGCGAAGAACGAAAAATGATAGAGTTATTTATAAGTTAGACGCTAAACAAGGATTATTTGGAAATCTTAATGAGCTCATAGATGTTATTTGTGGCTTTTTGTTCCCATCAGCTAAATAAACGCAAAAATAAAAAATTCCAAAATAATTAAAGGTGCACGGTTCTGGTGATAATTAGTTTTTACTCCTTCTTTATAGAATTCTTTCTTATGAGAGTTGGGTACACATCGGGGTACTTCCAGTGTTGCCAGGAAATAAACTACTAATTCTGGATAGTTAGCTGTTATTGTTTCAGTTTTTGAAAGACCGCAGGACTAGGGATTTGGCGCCATATATGTAATAATAAACCGAAGCCATAATAGACTATTGTGCATTGATGGTTCATTCCCGTTGACATGGTTGTTCAAAAGGTGGAAGTAAATAAACTAAATATCCAAAGCCATAAAAGTTTTATGTTTCCTGACAGTTCACTATCGTTGTCTCAGACTTCAAAATAGTGGAGGAAAATTCCCAAGGTGATAATAAGACTACTGATTATTTATGGTTAGCTGCCGTTGTTTTGGTTGTTTAAAGGGTCGAGGGCTAGTGTGCATAAAAATGTTAATAATGTCATATTTCGACTCCGGGCATATCTAAATAAAGCTTCTGTCTATGGACTCGTAGTTTCGGATGAAATAAAAAGAATATCCTTAAATCGTGTTAAATTAGGACCTTGATATAGACCTTATTTTTATGGGTAGCGGTTCTCGAGGGAAGGATTTTAAACTAGTTAGCGTCTAAACTGGGTGCTTTTATCAAACTAAAAACTTATCGAAATAAATAAAAATAAAACTCGTTTTTTAGAATAAAATCCTTAGAGGAATTAGGAATATGGGAGCAAGAAGTAGTCGCGCGTACACAAGTAGCATCTATGGGTAGTGTTAGCATCTAAGTTGTATTTAGCAATGATTTCGTTTTTAAGCTTGGTTTGGGGACTTGTGAAAAATCAAGGAGGGTGAATTTTATCCATGTGGACGCTTTTTAATGAAAAGTTCTTCCTACTCCGTCATCCTAAAAGTTATTTGTTAAATAATGAAGGTCAACATCCCATCATATTATAAAAATAAAAAAAATTATATTTTACATAATAAAATGGTCAAACGGGGCGGCTTTAAAGCTATTGATTTCTTAATATCTTTTAAGGAATATGTTAATACAAATAAGCCGTAAAAACGTTTATTAATATTTTGCGATCTCTTTGTGTTTTGTTGATAACAAATATAATGTTATCTTAAGTATAATTATAAGGATACATGTCACTTTTGTAAAGCATTTACATATAGTCATTTAAATACAAAAATGTAGTAATTAAGCATTTTTTGTAATAGTTTATTAGGATGGGTAAAAACCATAACCCATGGACCATAACCCATGGATCTTAACCCATACCAAAGAAGACTTGATACAATGTATACTTAGATACATTGAATCTAAAGAAAACCCATGGACCAACCCATAACCCATGACCCATAACCAAAACAACCATGGGCAAAGAGGAGCTGCCCACGGATCCCTGGCTTTACACTAGCCGGATCCCAAATGGAAGGGATCCATGGGATCCGGGGAACAGTGAAGATTTTTGCCTATAAATAGAGAGCCATTTCTTCATTCTAACTCACCCCTCTTCTTACTAAATCTCATACACTCTCATTCTCTTCTAACATATAGATCACTTGATCTAGAGAGTTGTTCTTCTTTCTTTCTATTTGTGATCCTCATATAGGTCCTTCTATAAGGCGAGATCACGAGCATTCTACAAGTCATCCAAGCAAGGGGTCCTTGATTGATTTGTCACCCGCAAGATTTCAGAGCGAAGATCTTGTATTTAATATTTCACATATTTGTTGTGTAATAGTCGTGTTGGTTTGGTCCACCGTGCTACGGACTCGGTATTTAGCTTTGTACCGAAAAAGTGTAAGCAACGTTGTGAAGGCTTCTCCGCCAAGTGAAGGAGTTTGTTGACATAGTGCTTGAACTCTCGAGTAGGTGACTCGGGGAGTGGAGTAGGGCAAGGAAGGTGTCCTTGTAGCCGAACCACTATACATCGGTTGTGTCTTTTCTTTCCCTTCGCTTTACTTTATTTACTTGCTTTATCATTAGATCTATACCTTCTCTACATCTACAAGATCTCACATATTAACGAATCTAAAAGTTTTTGAAACTAACGTAAAATCGGTAAAACTATTCAACCCCCCTTCTAGTTTTCCACAATTGGCATCAAGAGCTAAGTTTATAAAAGTTTTAAAATAAAATTGTATTTTAAAAACTTTTCGATCACTATGGGTTCTGAAAATTATAAGGAAGGGCAATCTATGCAACGACCACCACTACTTGAAACTAATGGTTTTATATATTGGAAAAATAGATTCGAAACATATGTGAAGTCTAAAGATATTGATCTTTGGTACATTATTGTTGAAGGTGATTTTGAGGCTACCTCAAATGATGATAAAGGAAATTTAGTTCACATACCTCATGATAAACTAAACGATGAAATGAAGAAAAAGCTTTCTAAAAATAGTGAAGCAAAAATGGTTTTATATAATGCTTTACCGAAAAAGGAATTCAAAAGAATTTCTATGCTTAAAACCTCTAAAGAAATTTGGAATTCTTTAGTTGTAACTCATCAAGGCAACCAACAAGTTAAAAATAATAAAATTGATTTATTTGTTCAACAATATGAACAATTTTCAATATCGGATGAGGAAACTATAGATCATTCATTTGCTAACTTTAATACTATTATTACATCTTTACAAGCACTTGATGAATCTTTTTCTAGCCGTAACCATGTTAGGAGATATCTAAGGGCACTTCCATCGAAGTGGAGATCCAAGGTGACGACGATCGAAGAGTCAAAAGATTTGACAATCCTCACCCTCGATGAACTCATAGGCAACCTAAAAGTCTACGAGCTTGTCCTTGCTAAAGATTCCGAAGCCTCAAAGGTGAAAGAGAAACACAAATCTCTTGCCCTTAAAGCCAAAAAGGCTTCGGGCGATGAGGAGAACTCATCTTCGAGTAGTGACGACGAAGAGTATGCTATGGCTGTAAGGGACTTTAAAAAGTTCTTTAGAAGAAAGGGAAGATACGTCCAACAACCGTATGACGATAAGAAAGGATTTCAGAAAAGCAAAGAGGACGAAAAGCCAAAGGATGATCGTACTTGCTTTAAATGTGGGGACCCAAACCACTTTATTAGTAAGTGTCCCAAACGGATGATCAAAAGCGCTCGTGAGCGGCACATGGGGAATGAGCGACGAGGAGGACTAAGAAATTTGTCTCATGGCAAATGACGAGGTATGTCACGAATACTATAGTAGTTCATCACTTGATGACGACTCATTGCATAATGAATATGACAAACTATGCAATATTAGCTTAAAACTAATTAACAAAAACAAGCTTTTAAAGAGTCAAAATCAACGTTTAGATAAAGAAGTCATAGAATTAAAAGCAAAACTTAAACGTTTAGAAAAGGCTAAAATAGCAAGT
Source organism: Chrysanthemum makinoi (assembly GCA_910596185.1). Classification (NCBI taxonomy): domain Eukaryota; kingdom Viridiplantae; phylum Streptophyta; class Magnoliopsida; order Asterales; family Asteraceae; genus Chrysanthemum; species Chrysanthemum makinoi. The sequence goes on from OU343219.1 coordinate 107,906,552, forward strand.
GGTGAATGTGAACTTTGCGTTCAACTTCAAACACTAGTGGATCACTTAGATTCTAAAATTGCTAGAATGAGTACGAACACTTTAGATACAATACTTGATGGTGTTAGGACCGGTAACAATCAAAAGGGTCTAGGTAGTCAACAACTTGATCCATCAACTAGTGAAAGTAAAGAAACAAAATTTGTTAAGGAACTAGAAAAACCAACCACTGTTGTGGCGGATCCCACGGATCCCCTAAAAAGGGAACCGACTAGTGTACGTAAAGGGATCCGTGGATCTGCTGTAGAAACAAAGCAATAACGTAGCTTATTCATCTAGAACTGAGTTTGTTATAGTTAATAGGAAGAAACCAACTCATGTAACCACTAGACAACCACCTCCAAAATATAATCCTACTTTTGCAAGAAACAAAGCTCCATCTTTTTCAAAACCTAATTCATTTAGGAGACTAATAACGTTTACCCGAAAAGTAACCATCAAATGGGATGGAATCCAAACATGCAAAACGGTTTTTCTTTTCAAAACTTTGCTCCATGGAATGCATACTCATCTTATCCATACATGTCTAACATGAATGGAATGTTTAACACTAATGGACCCATGAACAAATGGGGACCAAACTTTTGAGTTTATTATTGTTTTAGGTGTGCTTAAAGGTCGACCTAGACCCCGATGAATGGGTCAAGGATAGCGGGTGCACGAGGCACATGACCGCAATAGAGATCTATTCTCCACATATGAATCCTTCAATGGAGGTAATGTGGTGTTTGGAAATAGCAAAAGTAGAATCATCGGTAAAGGTACGATTTCTAACAAATCTCTAACCATTAACGATGTGTGTCACGTAGAAAACCTAAACTTTAACCTCTTAAGTATAGGACAAATATGTGATAAAAAGTGCAATGTACTTTTACCAAACCGTAGTAAGATATTAAAAAATGGCATAACCATAGGAAGAGGAATTAGGAAACATGGAGTCTATGTCATTAAAATCGGTAATGAACCTAAAGACAAACTATGTCTTACCTCTATGGATGATACTTCGACCTTATGGCATCAAAGATTGGGTCACGCCAACATGCGACTTCTTCAATCGCTATCATCCAAAGATCTAGTAAGAGATCTACCTAAGTTAAAATATGAACATCATTTTGTGATGCTTGTAATGTAGGAAAACAAGCTCATTCTAGTCATAAAGCTAAAAACATGGTGTCTACAACTAGGTGTCTAGAATTACTACATATGGATTTATTCGGTCCATCCGCTATCCAAAGTTATAGAGGCAACTACTACACTTTGGTCATAGTGGATGACTATTCTAGGTATACATGGACAAAATTTTAAAAGAACAAAACGGAAACCTTTAATTATTTTGAAATATTAAGTGAAAACATCCAAAGACAACTAGGAAGTCACATAGTGTCTATTAGGACGGATCATGGTAGGAATTCGATAATGAAGTGCAATTCAGAGCTTTTTGTGACGCTAATGGTATTACTCACAACTTCTGGCTCCACGACTCCACAATCGAATTGGGTAGTAGAAAGAAAGAATAGAACCCTACAAGAAATGAGTCGAACCATGCTTAATGAACAATCCATACCTCAAAAGTTTTTGTGTAATGCCGTTGATACTTAAACGTATATACTTAATCGAGTCTTAATTAGACCAATCTTAGGAAAAACTCCATATGAGTTACTTCGAGGCAAAAAGCCTACGTTAAATCACTTTAGAGTCTTTGGTAGTAAATGTTTTATTCTTAACACTAAAGATTACCTTACAAAATTTGATCCTAAATCAACCGAAGGTATCTTTTTAGGTTACTCGCCAAATAGCAAAGCTTACGTCATATTAAACAAAGAAACAATGAAGGTAGAAGAGTCATTAAATATAAAATTTGATGAAAGTCCACCCAAACCCTCTCCACCTCTTGTCGATGACGAGATTATAGAAAGTTATAGTAATAAAGAAAAAGATAAGTGAAGAAGAAGAACCTCTAAGTGATGAAATAATAAACATTAAAGAGTCCAAAGATCACCCCGTAGATAAAGTCATAGGAAAACTAAACGAACGAACATTAAGGTCTCAAGTTCAAAACCAAAGTAGCTTGTTTTGTTTCGTTTCAACCTTAGAACCTAAGAATACACAAGAAGCCATAAAAGATGAGAGTTGGGTAATGGCTATGCAAGAAGAACTAAATCAATTTGTTTCTAATGATGTTTGGACACTTGTCCCTCCACCTAGTAATCAAACCATAATAGGAACCAAATGGGTTTATAAAACAAATTAGATGCAAACGGAGTAGTGTCTAGGAACAAGGCTAGACTCGTTGCTCAAGGGTATAACCAACAAGAGGGAATAGACTTTGATGAGACCTACGCCCCATGGCTAGATTAGAGTCTATAAGAATACTTCTTGCGTATGCTTGTGCTAATGATCTAAAGCTTTATCAAATGGATGTCAAAAGCGCTTTTCTAAATGGTTTCATAAATGAAGAAGTATATGTAGCTCAACCTCCGGGCTTCATTGATTTTGAAAACCCAAACATGTGTATAAATTAAAGAAAGCCCTTTACGGTCTTAAACAAGCTCCAAAAGCTTGGTATGATAGACTCAAGTCATTTCTAGTTAAACACAACTATACCATGGGGTTAGTTGACAACACACTTTTACTAAGAAAAGAGAGTCACATATAATCATAGTACAAATATATGTAGATGATATTATATTCGAATCCACTTGTCAAGACATGTGTGATGATTTCTCTAAAATCATGCATGACGAGTTCGAGATGAGTATGATGGGAGAACTTAGTTTCTTTCTTGGTCTACAAATAAAACAAGTAGAAGATGGTATCTTCTTCAATCAATCTAAATACATCAAGGAGATGTTAAAGAAATTCGTTCTAGAAGAGTCAAAACCAATTAGGACTCCAATGTCATCCGACACCAAACTCACAAAAGATGAAGACGAGAATCCGTAGATAATACTAAATATCGTGGCATGATAGGTAGTCTTCTCTACCTCACGGCAAGTAGGCCGGATATCATGTTTAGTGTTTGCTTATGTGCTAGGTTTCAAGAAGACCCTAAAACATCACACCTAGAAGCCGTAAAAATGATATTTAGATATATTAAGGGTACAACACAATTAGGATTATGGTATCCTAAGGGCACGGGAGTAGAAACAATTGTATATGCAGATTCGGACCATGCAGGTGATTACGTTGATAGAAAAAGTACAAGTGGGTATGTACTTTTATGGGATGTTGTTTAACATCTTGGTTTTCTAAGAAACAAACGGCACTTGCAATATCAACAACCGAAGCCGAGTACGTCTCCGCCGCCAAAGCATGCCAACAAGCACTATGGATGAAACAAGCGTTAGTAGACTACGACATCCATCTAAGCGACATAGCCATCCTATGTGACAACAAAGGTGCCATCGACTTAAGCAAGAATCCGTTATTGCATTCTCGCACAAAGCATATAGAGATTCGTCATCACTTCTAAGAGACAATGTTCAAAAGGGGAACATCTCTATTGAGAAGGTAGCATCCGAAGACAACATAGCCGACGCCCTCACCAAACCGTTGAAGCGGGAACAATTCAACCTACTTCGCCTTGGTCTTGGTCTAATGGAACAAACGTCGTAACTTATTTGACTCTACAAGGTATGTAAACACTAGCCTTCTTCTTCTGAGTCTAGGATATCTATTTCACGCACAACTCACAAACAATACGGGAATTTTCAAAACCCAAGATGAGTTTTCCACTTATAGCTTTCTTATTTTTTTATATACACATTTTCAAAGAAAACTTACTTTCACAATGTTTTTCTAAAAGGATGATACCCTCCCGTATCAATTTCACAAAAGCAATTTCTCACGTATAGGACAAATCGCTTTTTCATTATTAATACAAAGTAAAAACCCGCTTTCATTGCATCTCATGTCTTTTGAATGCTAAAGGGGACACATAACTAATATGTGTTTTCGGTTACATTCATTTAAGCAACAATGAATTAGGAGCATTGATAACACAAAATTACGTACTCATGTACTAAATATGTGTTTTCGGTTTATCTCAATAGGATGGTTTTATACTTCTAGTTTATTTTCTATTTCTTTTAGGGTCGAGATAACCGAAACTCCAAATAGTTTGCATATAGGCACACACTAGGCAAAAATGTTTCCAAAAGGAAAATTTTGTGCTGCTCGAATCACCGATCCCACGGATCCCAAATTTTCATGCCGGATCGGATCCTCAAGGGAAGGATCCGTGGATCCGTGAAACGTGTCGCTTTCAACTTCTATTTTTTACACTTTGGATGAAAAATCCACATTTGTTTCATTTTTGGGAGTATGCTCTTTAATGCTTGTGTTCTCATGATCACATGCCTTGAATTCATATCTAATCATTAGATTTTAATCCACATTTTGGGTCAAGAATTCATTACAATGCTTTGTTTTTTTTTATATAGAACTCCCAAAATGCTTGCATACTCCATCTCCTTCTCACAAACACACTACATCATGTCATCCAAAAACCCTTTAGGAGAATCATCTAGTACAAATAATCATGATATCCAAACCTTTGTACTTCCACCATCCAAAATACCACAATCAAAATGCTAGGATATCCGCACGGATTAGTATCCGATCTTGTTGTTTAGCAAAACCAACCTCAAATGGTTCATCCTCAACAAATAACTCACCACAAGATGCTTCCATTATAGCACCTCCTCATCACCAACAAGTACACCAACTTCATCACCACCTAAAATAACTCTTTTGGAACTCCTTAAGACTCATACAAGATCTAACCAACCTAAAGAAAAAGAATTAGTCTTTTAAACACACCCCACAACTCCAAATACTATATTTCAAGATCTTGAAACATCACCACCATTAGCTCCCATCACATTACAAGAACATCTAGGTTCTTTTCCACCACCATTTACAAACATTTCGGATATTGATCCATATTTTCCTATTTTTCCACCACAACTTCCGCATAACTCAAATCAAAACAACCCAGAAAACTTCCGCACTCATTACCCACATCATTTACATTGTGAACATTGCCAATCCACTAGGGAAATTGCAATAGAAGTTAGGGAAGAAATGCGCTTCATACTCAACCTCATCCTTGATCGCATCAATACCATTACTCATCAAAACCTCCATCGATAACCTTATGCAAGCATGGAAGGAATCACTACTACTATTTTCTACTTTTAGTTTTTTTTTTCTTTTGATGTCATTTTTCAAGAACAAGTCTTGTTCTTATTTTTACATGCTTGTAGTTGGCATAAATACCACTACACTTTGATGTTTTATTACAAGGCCTTGTTTACATACCTTGGCTCCCAATCTTGATTCTCGCCAACCACAAGATTATTTAAGCATGTTACTAACCTTTCTTTTGTAGGATTTTTATTTTTCTTCACTTGACGCCCCAAACAAGGGGGAGCTACCGTCAAGGGGAGTTAGAAGTTTGTTTATTTCTTCCAAGGGTTAACTTTTTGTTTCGACAAAAGGGGGAGAAGAAGTAAAACTTAGGGGCTTTCAAAACTTACATCTATTCTTAAGTTTTACTCATCATAACATTATGTTTTGTCATCAACAAAAAGGGGGAGATTGTTAATACAAATAAACCGTAAAAACGTTTATTAATATTTTGCAATCTCTTTGTGTTTTGTTGATAACAAATATAATGTTATCTTAAGTATAATTATAAGGATACATGTCACTTTTGTAAAGCATTTACATATAGCCATTTAAATATAAAAATGTAGTAATTAAGCATTTGTTGTAATAGTTTATTAGGATGGGTAAAAACCATAACCTATGGACCATAACCCATGGATCTTAACCCATACCAAAGAAGACTTGATACAATGTATACTTAGATACATTGAATCTAAAGAAAACCCATGGACCAACCCATAACCCATGACCCATAACCAAAAAACCCATGGGCAAAGAGGAGCGTTCCACGGATCCCTGGCTTTGTGCTAGCCGGATCCCAAGTGGAAGGGATCCGTGGGATCCAGGAAACAGTGAAGATTTTTGCCTATAAATAGAGAGCCATTTCTTCATTCTAACTCACCCCTTTTCTTACTAAATCTCTCATACACTCTCAATTCTCTTCTAACATATAGATCACTTGATCTAGGGTGTTGTTCTTCTTTCTTTCTATTTGTGATCCTCATATAGGTCCTTCTCTAAGGCGAGATCACGAGCATTCTACAAGTCATCCAAGCAAGGGGTCCTTGATTGATTTGTCACTCCGCAAGATTTCAGAGCGAAGATCTTGTATTTAATATTTCACATATTTGTTGTGTAATAGTCGTGTTGGTTTGGTCCACCGTGCTACGACTCGTATTTAGCTTTGTACCGTAAAAAGTGTAAGCAACGTTGTGAAGGCTTCTCCGCCAAGTGAAGAAGTTTGTTGACATAGTGCTTGAACTCTCGAGTAGGTGACTCGGGGAGTGGAGTAGGGCAAGGAAGGTGTCCTTCTAGCCGAACCACTATACATCGGTTGTGTCTTTTCTTTCCCTTCTCTTTACTTTATTTACTGGCTTTATCATTAGATCTATACTTTCTCTACATCCACAAGATCTCACATATTAACGAATCTAAAAGTTTTTGAAACTAACGTAAAATCGGTAAAACTATTCAACCCCCTCCCTTTTAGTTTTCCACAGAATACTTTGCTACTTTTCAAAGTTTTAGTAGAAAGAGGTTTGAAATTTTTTGTTTCAAAATCGTGATGTGATAACATTGCGTGAGGATATTTTTAGGTCACCATAACTTAACACAAGCATCAATATGATAAAAATAAGATTAAGAGAGACGGTTGCACACAATATCACACGATAATAAGGAAAGGTTATGCGTAGATTATGATAAGGTGAACAACACTCTCAAATGAGAGTATACAAGAGTATTTATAGGGGAAGGGAGCTAGGGCAACACATCTAGTCCCTTCCTTACCTAATGGGCTTTAGCATGGGCTTATGGTCTTTCTACATAAGCCATGCCTTAATAACTAACATAAAAGCCATATAAATACAACCTATTACATATAAATGACAAACACTTT
>OU343219.1:107913759-107952585 GCA_910596185.1 Chrysanthemum makinoi
ATAATAACATTTAGGAGCGTTTCCAACAATCTCCCCCTAATTGATAGTTATGTTGTAATAGCGGTTGCTCGACGTCTTCTAGCACTCTTCTTTCTTGTGAGTAGAGATGCTTTAGATTCCAACAATCTCCCCTTGTGTGGGATCTTGTTACTTTTGAAATTTTCAGCTTTGACGTCGTTGTGATCTTTGTTCTTTGTTCTGTGTGTGGATGATGTGATTGTATGTTGTTTTCTGCATTTGGTCAGCTTCATTGCTCAGGTGTCTCCACGTCTTTCTCCAACATGCTCACACGCCTTTTGACTTTGGATTTCAGATGTGTTGTAGTTCTCTAGTCTTTAAACTTTGTAGATTCTTTGGCTTTGATGAAGAATCTTTTTGACTTTTGAGTTGCCTTTCGAGAGAACTTCATTTGTGTTGTTGTTGGTATGAGCATGTGGAGAATCAGCACGATCTTTCCTTCCGGGAGCATCCATCAGCAGCTGCATAAATTTGGTTAGTGATAAGCACCAATCGATCACTGTAGACTTTTCTTAAAGAATTGCCCACTACAATTGTTTTATTGATGAATGCCTTGATTCCATTCACCTTGTCGGGCGACTCAGCCGTCCGAATCCCGTGGAGGGACAGTTGGCATTACATTGAATGAGTTCAAGTAATGACCCACATCTTCAGGAATCGATTCTTGAAAGGAATATCCTTAGCGGGATTTCTAGCACTTACAAGTTTGAACTTCAAGGGTGTTAATAGCATAGTGTGAAAACACATCTCTAATTCTAGCAAAGGCTGTTCCTGAAACTGGAGGCCCTCAAGAAGGCTAACACGACATACCAAAGTACATCTACAGTTCAGGTGAGTCGCTGAGGTACACCGAAGCATTACCTCATGACTGTAGACCGTTTGAGACAACACTAAGTGTAACCCACAAGGAGTTACCGAAGTGACCTACTGTCAGGGCCGTTTGATGTTGACCCTTGCAGGAGTTTCCATTCAATCACTGAGGATCACAGTTGTGAATCCCTTCATAAATGTTCTTAGCGGATTGCTAGGATCTGTGAAGGACTCTAGAATATGTCACTTTCGTCCTTATTGTTGAACGACAAGTGATGAAAGTTCAAATGTTCCTCAGAGATCTTTTGATGAATCTCCTGGCTCTAGACTCAATAGTGCGCTTTGGTTTTCCTGAGCGGAGACTAGGGAGAGGGTCTCCTTCTTCAATACCAATAATCTCTAAGAGAAAGTCGATAGATTACGTAGGGTTCCCTGTGAGAATGCAATGAGCTTCTGTTGAGAGAAACTTGAGTGGCTAAGAAGGTTTAGTGTAGTGCATCATTGGATCCATGACGGCTTTATCTTCAATACCGGTGTCAACTTGTGATGACCAGTAGCATATGAATTAAACCCGGTGTCTGCCCTAAGTTGAATAATTTGGAGGGCCACCCGGTGTCTGCCCCTCCACATGTGCTTAATAGTTTTGACAGAAATCTGCACAGTGAGGGTGGAGCGCACACTTTTGAATTGATCGACTCAAGATAGACAATTCCCCACGAGACACGGTAACATCACTGACTAGGTCAGCTTGAAGTTTTAAACACTCCTTGGTGAGAAGGTTTAACCCGTCAAAGTTCATGTCTACCAAGAGTTTCTCGGATGGTACATTCTACTAAGACTAGTCCTTTGCGAGACACATTTACATCACTAGCAAACTAGTTTGAAATTATTACCCGTCCTGGAAAAGTCTTTTTGAGTTACTGACATTTAAGAGTTCGTCAATTCAATGGTTAAGTCTATGCAAACTTAGGTTCACACAATCCAACATACAACGTATTTGTATTACACAATTTTTCTCCCCCTCAAAAATGGCATATTAACGTTATTTTTGATGAAATTTGATATCGAATATGACCATTTCGAGTTTTGTGGGAAGATTTCCACGAAGAACATTGTTTGAACAAAGATATTTTGCAAATACTCCCCCTCAACAAGTAATAATAACTTTTGAGGTTTTGAAAACACGAGAGAGAGTACTTGTTCTTTTGAGAAAAAATTTGAAAATTTTGAAAGTTTGATAAATTTTACTCAAAAGTAAGAAGCTTTCGCTCCTTTTATAAGGATTGTGGCACTGATGTGTACCACAAGGTCCTTTCAATACAAGTACGGGTTGACACTGCTATTTATGTACAAACCATGATGAATAAATAAATCAATAATCAAAATACAATCAAGAATGTTTAAGGAGTACCCAATGATTACACACGACCCGAGACTTTCTCTTCACATTGATACGATGAGATAGAGAAACTCTGTCGTCCTCCCACATAGCTTTCCAATCTCCTCATCTGATCCCGATGGAACAACCTTTCATCTAGCCTTTTAATGATCATACGAGCTTCCTTTCTTTCTTTCGAGTTCCACCTCTTCTTCGAACCAATACCTTTCAGAATATCCTTTAACCGGTAAGCTAACCCATCCCGAACCATTTTCAACGTATGATCACAAAATTTGTGGATTTCGTCGTATGCCACGAAGCAATTATGATGAAGCTCACTGTGGTAGACGACCCCAAACTTTGGCTTTTTCAAGATAGTGTACTGAGATAGTTGATTAATGTTGGGAAAGTGTAGCAATGGTTGTATAACATTGATCTGCTTTTGGTATGATTTGACCGCAAGTTGTAGATCTTCAACACGTTCTTCAATCACTTTGCTTCGAATGAAGATTAGTAGGGCTGTGATGAAATGAAGTTGAATTTCTGTTGAGAAGTGTCTCATCCTTCCTTGTACCTTTGCAAGGTACATATCTTCGATATCGTTTAGTGACAATCTCGAGAAATCTGCTTCAGTAAAGTCATACTATTTTTCATCTTGTCGCTTGACCTTGATCTCTGACAAGAATGAATAATCCCATTTTGTTGCCAATGTGACCTTCATGATAGCAACGATCTTCTTATCACTCTTAACCTCCTTGTTCGACCTTTGAACTTGGCAGCTTCTGTAATACAATCTTCTCCTTGGTGGCCAATGATGAATTCCGTATTGCGCATCGAGGTCATAGTCCCCCACTTTGTCAGCATAAAACTTGGTGGCATCTTCTTCAATGGCTATATTGTAGAGAAGACTGCAGTTGGAATATTGAAGGTGAGTAATGTAGCATACTTTTTGCTGACGCTACTGCCATGTTGAAGAAACTCGAGGTCGTTGTTGAAGAAGAAGTGGTATGGAATCTTAGGTTGCTCGGGTCGGCCAATGGTTGGTAGCAGTCTTGTCCAATCGGTGTAGTATGGAGTGTTATCCTTTCTTGAAACATCGAGTTCGATTCAGGATTTAGCTAGTCGATGTTATTGGACATTGGACGGGCAATGTTGTCCAAATGATATTCGACTTCAATTGTGCTGCTTGATCTGTCTTTCAACAAGTTGAACGCGTCGTTCATTATCCTGCGCAATTCCCATTTCGTCATCTTTTTCACTTTGAATTGATCTTGGGTAATTTTCAACTGCTCCATTGTAAGACCGTCTACCGATTCTTGACCCTCAGGTAGTCTAGGCGTTGCATCAACCAACTGACTGAACCAATCATATTCGTCTATGTCATCTTCATCTAACCAGGAGACGACCGAACTTTGTTTCTTCTTCTTTGTTAGGATTTAGAAAATCCAGTCGTTAAAGTGTCGGTCACCTCAAGTATATGTAATCGTTAGAAAGCTCGTAGGCGTTGTTATTTAATGTTAGTTAGTATTTAGGTATGTAACACCATGGAGGACGGACGAGTCTTTACCCACTGTATGCCTGATCCACAGCCCCGTAGAGGCGTTTTGTGTATGATACTAAAAATACCCTCTACCTCCCCAGGTAGAGGGTTGGAGCTCATAATAATACTTTTCTGTCTCTCTCTAAGTTCCCTAAACCTCTAATCTTTCCCTCTCTAAAACCTTAAGTGTACGCCCCATATTGTTATGGTTTGATGTGTTTGTGAAATCCAATATGTTACAAATGGTATCAGAGAGCCATGGTTTGATCATCTCTCTTACATGTTCTTGGATTTCTAGTGGTTTTATATGGTTTTTGGGGTTGAAAAAGTTTAGTGGTATTTGCATCATTTGGACCATTTCTAGTGTTAAAGTTTGAATTTTGATTGTACTTTTGTGTTTAGAATCATCATAAGTGCTTAGGTTTTGATTTGGAAGGCTTGAATCAGTGTGGTTGGGTAGTTTTTGGATTGAAAAGAGTTGCTTTTGAATATTTCTAGCTAGCGACTTGTGTCTCGGACTGAAAGTGCTTCAGTAGCGATTTGTCTCTACGCTTTTCAAATGACTTGTCTTTGTTGTGAGAAGCGATTTGTACATAGATTTCTTCGTAGCGACTTGTCTCTACGTTCTTCAGCGACTTGTCTTTGTTGTGGGAAGCGACTTATGCTCTAGCGATTTATCTTTTGAGACAAAGCGACAAATAGTACAAAGTAGTGGTCGTACTGTTTTGTCTAGCGATTTGTCCCTAGCAACTTCTCCATCTAGCGACTTGCTACTTTAGCAACTTCTGTGTCTAGCGATTTGTCACTAGCGATTTTTCTTCATAGCGACTTGTGGCACTAGCGACTTGTTCTTCTAGCGAGTTGTCACTCTAGCAACTTGAGTGCTTAGCGACTTGTCCATTGAAGCGACTTGTATACTTAGTGACTTGAGTGAAAGCGACTTGTCTTGAAGGATTGAAGCGACTTGGTTTATTATTGTTTCTGATTGTTATAATTTACGGTTTTCTCTTGATTTAGTAAAATCCCGTGAAAGAATCTATTTCCCGGTTTAATCATAGAGTTACAAAATCCCGTGAAATCTGTAATCATGTCTACCAACGTGCCTACAATCATCACTTTTGTTGCTGAGGACGTTCAAGCAAATGGATCGATACTCGTCCACCTATGCTTGATGAATGAGTATAACTCATGGGCTCAACGAATTAGGTTGTACTTGGGGAAAAGAAAATGGGGTTGACATCCTCAAATCAATTGATGAAGGACCTTATCAGATTGAGACTACCAGAGACATACTTGAAACTGCTGCAGATGGTATAGTGATCTTAGGTTTGGACAGACCAAAGATGTATGATGAGCTCAATGATAAGGAGAAAAAGAGATACGATCGATATTAGGGCTTCAAACATTATACTGTGGTCTTCCAAAAGACGTCTACAAGTTAATCAATCACAACACTGAAGCCAAGGCAGTTTGGGACAATGTCAAGATGCTTCTCTCGGTTCGAATTGACCAAAGAAGATAGGGAATCTCAATTGTATGATGATTTTGAGAACTTCAAAATGAATCCTGGAGAAAGTGTCACTGAATACTATGTGAGGTTCCACAAACTTGTGAATGATATGAGGAATATCAAAATGACCATGCCAAATATTCAGCTAAATTCAAAGTTTGTAAACAACATGAATCCCGAATGGCACAAATTTGTCACCTCAGTCAAGTTAACCAAAGGATTAAGGAACACCAACTATGAGCAATTGTATGCCTTCCTACTTCAGAATGAGAAGCATGCTATGTTTGAACGAATGATTCTTCAAAAAGTTCAAATCTAATCAGGGAGAGGCAAGCTCATCAAATGTGTCACAATTCTCAATTTCCGGTCATTTATCAAACTATATATCCATCATATTAGCTCATGCATAGTTTTGCATTTCACATTAAACGCATAATTTCTTATTAAATAAACGCTATCGTGTAATTAATTATTTTGAACATTTGATCCGATACTTCCAAAAATTTTCCCGATATATTTTTGTACTCATATTAAGTTTATAAAAATAATATTATGAGTTTACCCGATGTTTTTAATTTATTTCATATAGAAATTGTTAAGTTTATATAATTACGACGGTTTTCGTAAATTCAACCCGATAAATATTTATTTCACTCAAATTTTGCAAGAAAAGTATTTTTATAATTTTTATGACCTCAATATATTTTATCTTGACCCGTTAAAATTTATTTTTATCTAACGCTACCCTAAATACTCAAATGTGTATACAAGTTACTAATAATTCTTAACATAACTACACATTTACTTATATGTACAAATAATTTCCTACAATTAAGTCATTTAGTCTTCTTTTTTTTTAGTGTATGTCGACCCATATAGGGTGACACACACACTTCACTTGCAAATATTTTGGTTCTTATAATGTATTATAATCTACAACTAAACACATACAAGTAATATCTCCAAGGTGTAAAGTTTTTTTTCTCTCTTCTCTTCTTCTCCAACACAACCGGCCACCATAGGACCAAGAAGGTGATCACCAAAATATTTTCTAGACAAGTATATTTCAATGTAGTTACACTCTTGATTAAGGTTTTGAAATAAAAACCTTGGGTGATTAGGAAAAACCTTTGTTCACTAACCTCATCAAGTTAACTAGTAAGCATCTCATACTCATCATCATCTTTCATATTTATTTTATGTTCATTACATCATATTTGAGAAAAACATGCAAGTCTTATGGAGGTTTATACCACTTTTTCATTGTTATTAAGTGTTATATATATATTTCATCCTATAATTACTTCTTGAAACATATCACTTTTGGTGATGCCTAGGAACCCATGACACCCTAAGAAGGTGTATGGTAGGATTAGAATAGCTTCGGAGTTGTTTTGAATTGGTTAGAATTGGTTTTGCGCGTGAAAAACCCATTTCGACGAGTTTAATTAAGGGTCTGTCCCTATTTTTGAAATCTGGAAAATTCTACAGTAGGTAAATATTTTTGGCCTAGATATTTAGAAAATACACTTTAAAACGAAAACGTGGCCGCTTGAACGGATTAAAACGGAGTTATAACGAAGAAGTTATGAATTTTTGAAGTTTGACGACGAAAACTAATAATTACAGAAAATTCAGCATGTTATATTAACTTTTTACGAGTCAAAAATGAGTCTTAAGCGTTATAAAATGTGTCGACTTATCAAAAATATATTAGTATACTTTAATACGAGTCTAAGGATGTAGAAAACGTAGAAAACGGACTTGTAACGATTAAATTATACACGTTTACACAAAGTTGCCGTAACTTTATTATATAAGAAAAACTAATATATTTCTATTAGACAAACCTTACGGCAACAAGTGACCATGTTGAGGGTCGTTTTTAACAAGGATGTAATACTTTTTATAACGTGATGTCTTCTAGTAAAAGTAAGTTCGCCTAACATATTTTCTAAAATGTCCAACCGTTCGTCAAGCGGAGTTGTAACGAATAAAATACAGTCACTTAAACTTTGCCGGAAACCACCCTTAAACAATATTTTGGACACAAGTACCATACTTTACCTATATTTTTCTCTATGATCGAGACCTCTAGGATGAAAACATAAATGTTAAAACTTTGAGATAATAATACAAGCTTCCCAAAACCGTTGAGTTTGTTTATTAACATTCGACGTGCACCATTTTACGACTAGCTTTTCGAGGCCGTATATTCACATTCATGAAAATTTCAACGACACTATTTTACGACGAAAAGTTGTAATTTCATAATAAATCACAAAACGATTATTGTAGGATGTTGATTCAACGTATATACTTGTAAAGTATTTTATAAACATGACGAGATGTCATAAACATATATTTCGACGATAAATTCTATTTTCAAAAACGTACAAGTGGTACAGATTACATATGGATTTGCATGCACGACATTGTATCATGCATTCACGACAACATATCATAACTCTAGCCATGACATTCATTTAGGTCGCGGATAGTTTCCGAGCCTCATTTTCGTGCACTTCATTTTGTTAGCATATCAATCATACCAGGTGAGTTCATACCCCGCTTTTACTCGTATAAATTCTTACAAACTCTTTGGGGGAGATACATGCTTAAATACTTGTTTTTACTCTTGCGAATACTCAAACCATTTATACAATTTTGTTACACTATACTTCTTATACTCTTTGGACATTATGTGTGGTTTATTGCGATATGTGCCTTAATGTGCTAAACTTGTTTTCAATTATGCTTCAACATACATACATTAGCAACTGGTTAACTCCTGCGGGAGCCGCCGGAGAGGTATTGATAGTACTATCGGGCTGACGCCCCCACCCTTGGGTCCTTGATGACGTGACTTGGGGTGAATATAATCTGTTATTCAATGAAACACAACAAACAATTTAGACTTGTCAAGAGGTTCAGTTGGCTGTGATTCTTTGCATTAAGTACTTGTATATATCGTATGCACATATGTCCTACTTACAAACAAGGTTGACAATTCTATATTAGGCAATGGGTTGTGAACACATAGGTTGCGAGTTTTGTATGGGCGGAACTCGAACCAATGGATTTGCAATGCCTTTGCTGCATCAACATTCTTTAGAGACTTTTTCAAATCATTTTCAACAAACTTATGAACTCACCAACCTTTGTGTTGACACTTTTTAGCATGTTTATCTCAGGTCGTAAGGCGATAGCATTTCATGGAGCTTTTGGGTCACATGGCATACATTGGAGTCTTGTGTTTTTATCTATTACCATTCGACATGTTTTGTAACCCTTTATGTATTATCAAACTTTAGGATCTCATGTTTTGTAAACTTAAACTTTATTTAATCGAATGGTAAACTTTCCAAAACGTCTCATTTTAGAGGTCGTTTTCTGTATCCATGTTTTGTGCTATGACGTCATACCCCAAAGACACTATCGTTCCGCTGCGATATTTTGGGGGTGTGACAAAATGACTCAACAGCATTCTACACAAATGTAGGAATTACCACCAAAGCTTCTCAAGTCATACCAACGGGTAACGGTAACCACAAGCTCATTCCAGATCCAGCATATAAGCCTCCAGACTCAAACACCATCATGGAACATTTCATCAATCAACTGGCTCTTATGGTTAAGAAAAATCTGAACCTCACTCCATACACTAACAATGAGATCAGAACTGCATCCAATCTACACAATCACGATATTATCAGAGATGGTAAGATCATGGTACAACCTGTGCAAGGAAGACAGTATGAACAAGGAAAAGGTGGAGTAGGTGGAGGGTATGTGGCTAATCAGAATCGTGGAAGGAATGCAAATCATGGACAAGGAAAGCCAATCAAGTGCTACAACTGTGGTGGTGAAGGACATATTGCAAGGAACTGTACATCTCCAAAACGCCCTCAAAATGCAGAGTACTTCAGGGACAAGATGTTGCTGGTGCATGCTCTGGATAGTGGAGCGATTTTGAATGAAGAAGAGTTGTTGTTTCTTGCTGAGGGAAATGCCAAAACATATGATGCTGATGCGGATGAGCAGCCAATTGAAGAAATAGGTCACAATCATCAAAATGCCTTTGAAGTTGCTGACTGTGATGCATTTGACTCTGATGTCGATGATGAACCTACTGCCCAAACAATCTTCATAGCTTGCATTTCACCAATGGTCTCTCCAAAGGTCTCATCACCACAACATGCTGGTCCATCCAAAGACTCACTCATTTCAGAGGTATTAAAACTTTACGATGAAGTTGATGAGCAAAAGATACATAACGGTACAATCACCAAAACTAATGAATCGATATATATAATGTGGGTAATAATAATATTGTCTCATATGATCAATATGTGATACAAAGTGAAAGTGAGATTGTACCAAGTGATGCAACTTCGCAGCCAATGAAGACTATATCTTTGATGAATACACTGATGTGCCCTTGATGATTCTTTATTACTTAATGAATGCCTATAAAAAACAAGTTGCTATTTATGAACAACATGCTAAGTTTGAGTTAACTACCCGTGAGCGGGAAATGGATGACCAAATCGCATATTATTAGAAAAAGTAGTTTTAGGGAAGAAATATTAAAACAAGAGCTAGATTCCTTAAAAGACAAACTAAACAAAACTTACAAAAGCAATAACTTCAAGAAAATGTTAAAGTGCTTAAACAGGAATTTAATGCTAAGGAATCAAAACTTTTAACTGATTTTTCCAACCTAAAGACTTTGAAAAACAAGCTTGAAAATAAGTTGTACGTACAAGGGAATACCATTCAGACTGCTCACATGATCACTAAGCACAAAGTCTTAAGCGATAAGCATAGTATACCCCTAGTAGAGGAGCCAAATCCCGAGTACTATAAAAAGGCTAAAGCTTTCCATACGATTGTATATGACGGTAATGAGATCCTCAAGCCAAGGCAAACACCATCATGTATTGGAAGCACAGAAGAGGATAGAAAGTTAGGAGATGCCTCTAGGGAGAAAATGGATAAGAAGCTAAATGAACCTCAGTGTAAAAAGCAAAACATAACGATCAAACCCCATGATTACACTAAAGAAAATTGGATTTCCCTGAACATGTTTAAGCCTCAAACTCAATTAACCCAGAACAAGTTTTTGGAAAAAACATGGATATGCATAAAGCAAATGTACTTGTTGAAACAAACACTCCCCTTAGGAAAGTGCCTCCACTCTGTGTATCCTCTAAGTACACCAATGCATTTAGTTCCTAGAACTATTCCCACTAAAAGCAAGACCTTAATCAGCATGTATGTTGTTTATCTACTATTCGTTGATTTTGAGAAGACATGTAAGAAGAGAATCACACCTACAGGGATAACTGAAGGGGAGAGGGGTTTTGAGCAAACTAAAGAATGCTATTTAACCGAAGTCATGCCTTTCTTTAAACAATTAAAAAATCAATTTGAGAGTCTTCAAAAGGGGATAAATTCGGATATTAAAGAAATGGAAAAGGAATTTGATAACATGATATTTGAGGTCAATGATTATGAACGTGAACTCAAATGTAATGAAATTGAAAGGAAGAATCTGCACATCTTAAATGAGAACTTGATTTCTAGTTGTGTTGCTCAAGATGTGTTTTATACTGTTACAAAGCATTCTATTACTGTTTCTCAATTTCATGAATTATCTGTTGCTTTGAAAGTTTCCCATGATCGTGTCCTTGAGCTTGAAAACAAAAACTCAGAACAAAATGAAAAAATAGAACAGGATGATCATGATAACTTGGTAAAACATTTTTCTAATTTAGAAGTTGAGCACCTTAATTTGCAACTAAAATATTAACATCTCAAAGAAAATGTTAAAACCTCAAATATCAAGACATCCTCGGATGCTCCTGAGTTTGATGCAGTTTTTGAAATAAACAAACGTGATGAACTGATTCGAGCTCACTGTAACATGATCAGAAGGATGAAAACCCAAATTTTACAACTAAAGGGTGAAAAGAACAATGTGACTGATTCCCACATGCCTCCTCCTTTAGATTTTCAATCTTCTCAAAATTTTCATCTTCAAAACATCATTAATGTATTACAACAAGAAAATGAGAGTTTTCTAGAAGAAAATGAAAAGGTCAAACGACACTTCAAAGAGTTATACGATTCAATGAAAGTCAATCGTGACAAGTACAATGAAAAAATAACTTCTTTACAAAAGGAAATTGAGAATCTCAAAAGTCAGGTAAAAGGGAAAATGCCACTTTTCTGTTATGAGAATGTTGCTTCAAATGCATCTGCAGATTCTAAGTATACTATGACTGTTAAATATGTTCCCCCTCATCTTAGAAATAACGAATTTGGGTTTCAAGAATATTTTTTGTACCTTAAGGATAGTCTAGAATGTCTCCGTGAGATTGTCGAAGAGGATAGCATAAACAAACCACTTGATAGTGAAGTTAAGTATGCATGCTTATATGCTAAACGATCTCAGGAAATTTTAGAATGCTTAAGAGCAACATGCCCTAAATCCTTTTGTAAGAAAGATAAAGTTATGATGCCTTGCTCTATGCCTAGTGTCAAGCATGTGAGCTTTAATGTGCCTTCAAGTAGTTCAGATCCCAGCACTTCTAAGCTTGAAATACAAAAAGTAGCAAAACCAACTAATGTTCCCATTCCCTCTATAGGAGTAAAAAGTGACACCAAAGCGAGCATGTTAGGACCTAAAAACTATAAATTTATGTGGTTTGGGAGGTCTTGGTTGGTGGAAGAAGATGAAGATATTCATCTCTTCTAGAGAGAGAAACTAGAGAGAAGGAGGAGAAAACACAAAGTCTTTTATTGATAAACCAAACAACACACTAACTAAATGATTCACCTCACCCCTCATGGAGAGTCATGAGGGGTATTTATAGGCTCAACAAACCTTAAATTTGCCACTTAAACGATACTAGTCCCTATGGGCAAAGTATACAACGCATCTAGTCCAATTCATGTATGTGACGTTATCTTTATAAAAAAGCGAGGCTAACAATCTCCCTCCAAGATATCGTCAAACGTGAATGGTTACAATGAGACCTATAAATACAAAACAAAGCAAATTACAATAGTAATGAACAATGTTGACTTTGTTGAAGCGTAGAGTCTCAATATTCTAGATACTAAGGCAAACTTGAAGTTCTCCCTTCCGACGATCTTGGCATTTGATCTTTGGCGCTAATGGCACAAATCCTTGTAGCTCTGAACTTCAACTATAACGGTCTAGTTAGGTTATTACTCCCTCCTAACTAGTGAGCCTTTTTCTTTCTCTGCTCCCTCCTGAACCGACAACACTCTTCCAACACGCAGCGGATAAAATAAAATCTTGATTGTGGCACAATGGTTGTCGTTCTGGGAACATCATAACAACATAAATCACTTAGTATTGCATCCAAGTTGGTAAAAAGGCCCGATGTACACACACTACTTCTCTTTCTTCAGTCTTGAGCGCAATTCCCTTCGTAATCCAATTACAGAAGAGGAAATACCAATTTCTCCCTCCTGATGGTTGCGAGCTATCGAAATCATCATAATGTTGCGTAAATGCCGTATTACCTTTTTCTTGATGCAATATTAACATCATAGCTTGATCAAAATTCTGTGAGAATATGTCATAAAAATACACTCTCAATAATTATTAAGGCTAACAATCTCCCCCTAAGGGGTGGTCATTCAAAAGATGCTCCACTTGATTAGGTCTTTACTTTCCTTGAGCTTGAACTTTGTGTGTAGATATAGAATAGTCTTGATTTTCTTTCCTTCATGCTTTGTGATCAGTTAATGGTGTTGTCTGCCTTTTGTCAGCTTCTTTAGAATAGGTGTCTCCACATCATTCTCCATCATGCTCACACTTCTTTTTGACTTTGAAAATCCAATGTTGAAGCTCTCGAGTGTTTATAACTTTGTAGATTCTTTGATTTTGACGAAGAGTCATTCTGACTTTGTGTTGCCTTCGATTTTGATGAGAACTTCATTTGTGATGTTGTTGGTATGAGCATGTGGAGAATCTGCATGATCTCTTCCTCCCGCGAGCATCCATTAGCAGCAGCTTTCCAGGTACAGTCACAAACACCAATTGATCATTGTAATCTTTTCTTAAAGAATTGATTACTACAATTGTTCTATTGATGAATGTCTTGATTCCATTCACCTTGGTCGGGCGAATCAGCCATCCGAATACCATAAGGGACAGTTGGCATTACATTGAATAAATTCAACTAACGACCCTCATAATCAGGATTCGATTCGCGAAAGGAATCTCCTTTGCGGGATTTCCAGCACTTACAGGTTTGAATTTCGAGGGTGTTAACAGCATATTGTGAAAACACATCCTTAATTATTACAAAGGCTGTTCCTGAAACTGAAGGCCCTCAAGAAGGCTAACACGACATACCGAAGTACATCTACAGTTCAAGTGAGTCGCTGAAGTACACCGAAGCATCACTTCACGATTATAGATCGTTTGACACACACTAAGCGTAACCCATAAAGAATTACCAAAGTGACCTGCTGTCAGGGCTGCTTGATGTTGACCCTGGCAGGAGTTTCCATTCAATCACTGAGGATCACAACTGTGAAACCTCTCATAAATGTTCTGGCAGATTGTTAAGATCTGCGTAGGACTCTAGAATGTATCACTTGTGTTCTTATTGTTGAACATCAAGAGATGAAATGTCATGTGTTCCTATGAGATCTTTTGATGAATCTCGTGGCTCTAGACTCAATTAGTGCATTTTGGTTTTCCTGAGCGGAGACTAGGGAGAGGGTCTCCTTCTTCAATACCAACGATCTCTAAGAGAAAGTCGATAGATTATGTAGGGTTCCCAATGAGAATTGTGGAAAACTAGAAGGGGGGGGGGGTTGAATAGTTTTACCAATTTAAAACTTCCTTTTAAATATTTAGATCGACTTATGTCAATCTATTTGGTTGTTTATGTTGGACGTTGATAGATAGATATATAAACGTGTAATGAAAGATAAGGAGTAAGAAGCACATCACCACGACACAAGTATTTATAGTGGTTCGGCTACAAGGACACCTTCCTTGCCCTACTCCACTCCCCGAGTCACCTACTCGAGAGTTCAAACACTACACCAACTCCTTATGGCGGAGAAGCCTTCACAACGTCGCTTAACCTGTTTCTGATACAAAGCTAAATACCGAGTTCCTTCACACCAAGGCGAACCACACCTAACACAACGTCGCCTACCCTTTATACGGTGCTAGGCTAACCACCGAGTTCTTTCACACCAAGGAGAACTAATCCTATCACAACGTCGCCTACCCTTTATTAGGTACTAGGCTAAGCACCTAGTTCCATTACTATGGAGGAACTACTACCCTTCACAACACCTAATCTCAAGGAGATCTACTCCTTGTTACAACACCATCAAGGATATCACCATCCTTGGAAATAAACAAATACTTATATGTATAACGATGCACCTCATCGATTATAAGACCTAGGCATTCTTCGCAAATGACACTTGATTTGATTCTTAGTCATCCTTCACTAATGCCTTTGACACAACGCTTGGCACCCTTCACTAATGCCTTCGTCTTGACACCTTTAGCATTCTTCACTAATGCTTTGACACGGACAATAAGCACCTTTCACTAATGCTTTCATCTTGACACTTTCGGAATCCTTCACTAATGCCTTCAACCCAACATCTACGGAGGAAGAAAGAACTATCAACAAGAGAACCTTAGTTGTCTTGATGATGACGAAGCATGGCAACGCATGGACTTGATCTTGCTCATCTTCAAGAAGTGGTGATCTCACCTTTAAGAGGAACCTAAAGAATCACACAAAAACAAAAGACAAACTACATAGATCACTTGGATCTAAGGTTAGAGGGTTATGATACTTGGGGAAGTATGTGTGTTAAGTGATTAGAAAGAGGTGAGCAACAATGAAGAAATGGCTCACTATTTATAGAAGAAAAAATATACTGTTCCCCGGATCCCACGGATCACTTCCACAAGGGATCCGTCTAGCGTTAAGCTAGGGATCCGTAGGACGCTCCCTTTTACCCATGGGTATTTTGGTTATGGGTCATGGGTCGTGGGTTGAACCATGGATCTTTAGCTAGATACAATGTATCTCTTGAGTGCAATGCACTTGGTCACTTGGGTATGGGTTGATCCATGGGTTATGGATATTATCCATGTATGATATAAGCATGATATCATGCAATGGGTTATGGGTCAAGCTCCATGGGTCATGGGCTTTGGGTTGTACCCAACTACATTCAATGTATTTGCCCATTGGGTTGTGATACTTAAGTTTCTACCCATTTATATTACCCAATATATACATACTAGTTATGTGTATATTTTACCCAAATATGTAAACACTAGTTGTTGTACATATGTAATATTAAATCATAAAATCAATTATACTTGTTTTAGTGTTTTATGTAAAATGTGAATATGTTAGAAACTATTAGTTCAAACCATTTACGTATTTTCTTTGTTTCGTTAAAATGATTTTACGTTTGTTATCGAAAAAACATTAGAAGATCGTAAAATATAAATAAACGTTTTACGGCTTATTTGTATTAACAATCTCCCCTTTTTTGTTGATGACAAAACATAAAATTATTTTAAGGAAAAGCTCAAATTCGTAAAAGTTTGAATTTGTAGTTTTTACTTTCTTCTCCCCCTTTTTGTACAAAAAGAGCTTCGAAAGAAAGCAACACATTGTTTTTAAGAAAAACATGTGAAAGAAAAGAAAAAAATAGAGAGCAAGTAACGGGAAAGGATCTCGTCTTTACTCCCTTTGACGAGTCCATCCCTATGTAAGAGCGTCAAGAAAGTAATACTAATCTAGTTGGTTTGCAAGTAATTTTGCAAAGGATTTCGTCTAAGTGACGAATGTGCTCCCCCTTGATGATTGCAATTTTGCAAAGGGATGTCACAAACGTAATCCTAATATTGCAAGTAATTTGCAATGTATTGCTTTGACATAAAGCTCCCCTAGCTTTAGGATGTCAAAGTCTTCATGTGTAAATTGAATAACTACAAAACAAAGGTTAGAAAACAAGTATAATTCACAATTTCCGGCAAATGTGGTCCAAGTTAGTAGAAAATAGTTTTCTGTCTCACGGATCCCACGGTTCCCTCCTAGTAGGGATCCGTCTAGGCAATTCGGAGGGATCCGTATTAACGATGATTAATTTCAAGCAAAAGGTGATATAACAAGTAATGTTATCACAAAAGTGAGATATGAATACAACGTAATCATATACTCAGAAATATAACAAGTAGCATGTAATTTCATTTAAAAAAATTAGAGTTATGATATACATGACTCTAAAAACTAAGAAAATAAGAAAATACATGATGAGGAATTTCTAGACCAACTATCGCTTGATGCTAGGACACCACTAAAATCTTCTAGCTCAAGTTTTGTTTAGGTTTGATCTTGTCGAAACATTCGAGGAGATGATAGAACATGAAACGTTGGTCTTCTCGTACTTCATGTATCAAACTTTCAACATGTTGACAATGATAGCAATCTTTGTCATGGCTAGGTAGTGGTGGTGGAAGAAATAAAATGGCTTGATGCGAAGGATCAAGTGAAGCGGCTTGTGGATCTTCAAACGATGGAGGGACTGGTGGAGGCGCGTTTGTGAATGGCTCGACCAAGAATGATGGTGGTGGTAGAGAGGTATCAACTTCCATGTGATCGGGTGGTTGATTTTGATGATTTCTCATAATCCAAATGGGATTATATGATGGAAACGGCGAAAAGGAAGCCGGAGCAAGTGTTGACTCAACACCTTGATTTTGTACCATTATTCCTCCTAATGAGGAGAATGTTGTCGGCGGAGGCGGATGAGACGGCCTAGGAGGCAAATCCTCTAAATTGTAAAGGTGTGGTGATGATAGTGGAGATGTAAAAAA
This sequence comes from Chrysanthemum makinoi, assembly GCA_910596185.1. Taxonomy (NCBI): domain Eukaryota; kingdom Viridiplantae; phylum Streptophyta; class Magnoliopsida; order Asterales; family Asteraceae; genus Chrysanthemum; species Chrysanthemum makinoi. The sequence continues at coordinate 107,930,933 of OU343219.1, forward strand.
ATAGCTCTAGGAACCAATGGTGATGGTTTAGTGGAGATGGTATTGTTTGGCCTAGAAGGTATGGTGGTGTTTGGCATAGGTAGTTTTGTGGGTACTATCCTTTTAGGAATTGGTTTGATTGGTTGAGGAAAGATCCTATCATTTGTTGGCTTGACCGGAGATGATTCGGTTGAAGAGATTTCGTCTATAACACGAGCCTTTTTCTTGGGTGGTTCTTTGGTGGATAAGTTACTACTTGGGGTTTTTCTAATGATGAGATGATTTCAAGAGGTTTGTAAGGGTTTCTAAAGTGCTAAAAGTTAGGATGAAGGTGATGACTATGGAAGTCCTAACAATGTGGTTTATAAAGCAAGAGATTTGGCAAGTGCATTTAAGCCTTAAGCCACTAAGATTCATTGGAATGTGATGATTAACATGCACAAGAGTCAACTTCAGAGTTTGTACTGATCTAGGAACTCATTTAAGATGAGATAGAGTGTTTGAGTTAGAAAGATGAGTTGAAATGATTGTTTTAGCAAGGTTTGACATTATCTGTCACCCGGATCCCACGGTTCACTACTTAAATGGATCCGTCTAGGCTAATCCTAGGGATCCGGCTCTCAGCAGCTATGAAAGAGTGGAAATGATGTTTCTAAGATCTAAGATCTATATCACCTTGAGTGTTTCAGTCCTCCTAAGTTCCTAAGATGAGGGTACACTTGAATGATCAAGAGTAATGGGTGTTATAGCAAATGATTGCTTTTTATGGAAGAAATTGGAACTTTCATGAGTACCAATAAATGAACAAGGATGACACTAAGGATTTTGAGGATGTCAAATGGAGCTAAATGATCCTAGTGATCAGATAGTGACTTAGGATAATGTTTTGGAGAAGATCCTAAAGGTTTAAGGTGGAAGAACTAGAATTTGATCAACTTTGACCAATTTTGAGGTAAGGATGATTTATGATCAATTTTGCCATAATCGAAAGATTTCTGAGGCTAAATGTGAGGGATCAAGTGAAAAATGAAGTGTGAGTTTAAGAGCGGAAGAGTAATGGATTAAAAATGAAATGATATATCTACAAGCGTCTTAGAGTGTGATCTAGGTGAGTTATGTGTGAGTAGGAAGGATCTACCTATCTTTGATAAGGACTTAATTTGCCTTAAGACACTATGTTTAGCTTAGTGTGAGGTGTTCTAAGGATATGTTTGAAATACAATGCTTGCAATTGCATTTTCTGTTTGCCGGATCCCACGGTTCCCTAAGTGTAGGGATCCGTCTAGCACAAACATTTGGATCCGTCCATCTGCTCAGCAGAACCTTTACTAAAGATATGCAATGACTTTGATAATGCATCATATTTAAAGTTTTAAGAGGTTCTAACACTAAGATATCAAATGAGATCGAGCTCACAAATAACACAGAGGTTTATCAAACTTAACAAGCACTATTCAAGAAACTCAAAACATATTTGCGATCTAGATTAGTAAATCGTTTGTATTAACAATGGCGTGCAAGGTATATGTCAATAAAGAAAAGAGAAATTGTTAGTATTCACGACAATAGAGTTGTGAGGTGCTAGTTCAATAAAAACTATACTTCATCTGGAGTTGTTGTTTTGGTCAACGGAAGCAATGAGCTATGTATAGTCATTAAGGATGGTGATTAGCATACAATGAACTTCATCCGTGAAGTCATGTAGCTCTTCTCGATCAAGGCAAGATAATCGCTTGATCAGGAAAGTGGTTGTGATTAACTAAAAGAAAATTTAATTTTACAGCTTGTTTGATTAGTAATCCTAAGACAACACAAAGTATTTCCGTTGTAGACTTACTTTAGGAAAACATAGGAGTATAGATTTCTAAAGTGAGAGAATGAATATGAGACTATTACTAGCGGTGCTCAATTACGGCTAAACACGACCATTTTTACGGGTGATTCCACATACCCAACTTCCATCAAGGAAGCAATTCAACCATTAGGTCAAATTGAGTTTCTAGTGCAATAAGTTCTCCAGTATTCATTCTCAAGTTAGGAAAATTTATATTCCTACAATGGCTTATCGAAGAGTAACAATGATGATACTTTGCTTCGTTTTTATTAATATTATTCTTGAAACTACTAAGGTGACGAAGGTGTCATGTTTAAAAAAAATAAAAATCTAAAGTTGTCCATAAGGTGAACAAAATGTTTGTCGAGCTACTTCAACATATGTTATTGGAAAGCTCGAGTTTGGATTTTCGGATATGACCAATTATATTTGCGTTGCAAAATAATTTACTTGAGTATATCGGATGAATAATCAAGTTGTCAATCCTACTATGAAGCTTGGAAAGCGATCATGAAACGGAAAACGGGAAAGTACATCATCAAAACAAGTGTAGGTTATGATCCGATGTACATTCTTGTGGTTTTTAGAAAATGACACAAGAAATATGAAATCAAAAAATCATATAAGCACATAAAACATTTATGATGCACATATGACAAACTTAACAAGAAGCCTTTTAGTATAGTACATGTTTTTTAACATTTTTGAACTTATATGACTTATCTAAGTATTTAAACTAACATTTTCAACACACCTAGATGTCATCCCAAACACTCCTTCAAATAGCACATTGATTAATAAAATATTACTAAATCGACAAACAAGAGGGTGAATAGCAAGGTGAGGAAACCACATATGTTATTCAAACAAACAAGCACAAAAACTTTTTGAGATAAGCAAATAATCAAGTGATGCAAGGTAAGCCAATTAATCATTTAGCATAGCAGACGAAAGTTCTTTTCATCGCTTTGTGTTAAATATAAACATGTATACCAAGCTTGATTAGTTTCTTTTATGTTTATAAATATGATCAAAACCTTAATTTCAAAAGAGGACACATTGTTATTCAAAGATGAAAATATCCGTCTCCAATTAGATCAAAAGTTGTGCAAAAGTTATGACCGAAAAATGACTTTCTATTATAAATCAATGATTCTGTAAATTTTTGTTTTGAATCAGTTTATTAAATCATTTTTAAATGAAAGTATACTCAAATACCTTTAAAACGATAGGTGGCACGACTTCTAACGACTTACGGTTAAAAAGTTATGAATTTTTGAAATTCAGACAAAAACTGTCTTCTGTACCACGGATCCCACAGATTCTTTGCTTGAGGGATCCGTCTAGTGTAAACTGAGGGATCCGCGGATCTGACACAGAAATACAAAAATGTATGTTTTGACCCAACGAAAAGGTTTAACCTTTGTAGAGTTTTTAGTGAAGTTATATTACCCATTTTTACCTTTATTCAAGCTTGATTAACAAGATATCTAACAACAAAACTTTTAAGAAAAAAATCAACAAAACACTTTTCATATTATGCTTATTATAAGAGAAAAGCATATATCACCATTTTATCCTCAAGCAATTAGCACGTTTTTGACCAACTAATTGTAACTAAGAGAACATACCTTTGCTATATTCCCTTTGTATGGTTTTAGAAACCATGGACGCGAAAAACTTCATGAGCTTTAAAAATACTTAATCGTATTTTGGAAAACCAAGTTGTGGTCACTTTGTATTCTTCTTTGGGTGTTGACTTCTTTTTCTTCGGATAGAACAAAGTCATTGGAAAAATTCTAGTATGAAGATTTTTCAAAAGAAAATGTGAGAATGATCTATCACTATCCAACATTTAAAAAATGAAGATTTCTAAAAACATGACTTTTTGTTTAAAGAAATTCCCTTCTTTGTAGTTTTCAAACATACACGGACCGTATCAAGTTTTCAAAGTAAAATATACTTTAAAAAACTTGGAAACGAAGCTCTGATGCCAATTGTGGAAAACTAGAAGGGGGTTGAATAGTTTTACCAATTTAAAACTTCCTTTTAAATATTTAGATCGACTTATGTCAATCTATTTGGTTGTTTATGTTGGACGTTGATAGATAGATATATAAACGTGTAATGAAAGATAACGAGTAATAAGCAGATCACCACGACACAAGTATTTATAGTGGTTCGGCTACAAGGACACCTTCCTTGCCCTACTCCACTCCCAGAGTCACCTACTCGAGAGTTCGTAAACACTACACCAACTCCTTATGGCGGAGAAGCCTTCACAAAGTCGCCTAACCTTTTTCCGGTACAAATCTAAATACCGAGTTCCTTCACACCAAGGCGAACCACACCTAACACAACGTCGCCTACCCTTTATACGGTGCTAGGCTAACCACCTAGTTCTTTTACACCAAGGAGAACTAATCCTATCACAACGTCGCCTACCCTTTAATAGGTACTAGGCTAAGCACCTAGTTCCATTACTATGGAGGAACTACTACCCTTCACAACACCTAATCTCAAGGAGATCTACTCCTTGTTACAACACCATCAAGGATATCACCATCCTTGGAAATAAACAAATACTTATATGTATAACGATGCACCTCATCGATTATAAGACCTAGGCATTCTTCGCAACTGCCACTTGATTTGATTCTTAGGCATCCTTCACTAATGCCTTTGACACAACGCTTGGCACTCTTCACTCATGCCTTCGTCTTGACATCTTTAGCATTCTTCACTAATGCTTTGACACGGACAATAAGAACCTTTCACTAATGCTTTCACCTTGACACTTTCGGCATCCTTCACTAATGCCTTCAACCCAACATCTATGGAGGAAGAAAGAACTATCAACAAGAGAACCTTAGTTGTCTTGATGATGACGAAGCATGGCAACTCATGGACTTGAGCTTGCTCGTCTTCAAGAAGTGGTTATCTCGCCTTTAAGAGGAACCTAGAGAATCACACAAAAACAAAAGACAAACTACATAGATCACTTGGATCTAAGGTTAGAGGGTTATGATACTTGGGGAAGTATGTGTGTTAAGTGATTAGAAAGAGGTGAGCAACAATGAATAAATGGCTCACTATTTATAGAAGAAAAAATCTATTGTTCCCCGGATCCCACGAATCCCTTCCACAAGGGATCTGTCTAGCGTTAAGCTAGGGATCCGTGGGACGCTCACTTTTACCCATGGGTATTTTGGTTATGGGTCATGGGTTGAACCATGGATCTTTAGCTAGATACAATGTATCTCTTGAGTGCAATGCACTTGGTCACTTAGGTATGGGTTGATCCATGGGTTATGGATATTATCCATGTATGATATAAGCATGTTGTCATGCAATGGGTTATGGGTCAAGCTCCATGGGTCTTGGGCTTTGGGTTGTACCCAACTACATTCAATGTATTTGCCCAATGGGTTGTGATACTTAAGTTTCTACCCATTTATATTACCCAATATATACATACTAATTATGTGTATATTTTACCCAAATATGTAAACACTAGTTGTTGTACATATGTAATATTAAATCATAAAATCACTTATACTTGTTTTAGTGTTTTATGTGAAAATGTGAATATGTTAGAAACTATTAGTTCAAACCATTTACGTATTTTATTTGTTTCGTTAAAATGATTTTACGTTTGTTATCGACAAAACATTAGAAGATCGTAAAATATAAATAAACGTTTTTATGGCTTATTTGTATTAACAAGAATGAAACAAATCTCTTTTAAGAGGAATTGAGTAGCTAGAAGGTTTAGGTTCAGTGCGTCACTGGGTCCATGAAGTCTTTGTCTTCAATATCAATCTCATTTTAGTGACAACCAGTAGCATATGAATTGAACCCGGTTTTACGCTCTAAGGTTTTTTATGGAGGGCTATATCTTTTCACCCTTTTCTATATTTTTCTTTTTCATTCTTCAACCCCTTCTTTCTCCTTTCTCACATTACTCCTTTTTCAATCATACCTAAGGACTTCTAGTTCTAAACTATTGGTGATGTCCTTGGGTAGATCCTTCCGGCTCTGGCGGATCATAGGACGAATTTCCTATCCTTAGCTACCTTATAACTCCATGACTGTCCTATTGTTGCCATATAACCATTTTATTGAAAATCTCTCAGAGTGTTTATGATTGAAAACATGTTTGAAACACTCAAAGAGTTTTATATTTTCAGAAACACTCCCCCTTCACATGTGCTTATAATGTTTTAACTTAAATCTGAACAGTAAGGGTAGAGATCGCACTTTTAGAATTGATCGGCTCATGATAGATAATTCCCCACGAGACACGGTTACGTTGCTAAGTTAAAGTGTTCCATTCTCAGTTTTTAGGTGACAACTAGCTCTAATAACCAACTTGAAGTTGTAAACACTCCTTGAAAAGAAGGTTAGACCCACGTAAGTTCATGTCTATCACAAGTTTCTCGGAAATGGTACATTTACAGACATTGATTCCTCATCAATTCAATGGTGTAGGATCGTTATATTTATTGTGTTGATAATTCGGGTGGTCTTGGATGATCAAAATACATGTTTGCCATTAGAGAGAGAAAGTAGATGAGAGTGAGTTTTTTGGTAGAGACTCGGTTTAACAAATGTAAGGTTGGATTAAATAAAAGCTCCACCCCTTCCATGGATGGAAGGGGTATATATAGTTACAAACATACCGTCCTCCTATCGGATGTGGATCGGCATACAGTGGGTAAAGACCCGTCCTTCCTCCCCGGTGTTACACTAAACTAATCTACGCTACAAACTAATTAATTAACTACTTAATAATGTAAATAACGACACGTTTACGAGCTAACATATGCTAGACTATAATTGGGGTGACCGACACTTTAACATGGAATTTCCAATTCCTAACAATCTCCCCCTAAGGGAGGTCACCCCATGAAATACATTTTGCATCCTAGAATTCTTTCTATGTCTTTAGTTCTTGAGCTCGTAGACTTTAATTCTTCACTTCCGCAATCTTTGTTCTTGAGTGGTGCAACTTCAAAGTCCGAATGCTTTGTAATTTATGTGGAGGTCTTTGAACTGATCCACATCTTTGATGATCTTCTAGCTTTCTTTGAGATCATCACCACAACAAATCTCGGATCACCCTTTATTGTGTTGCCATCATGTGGTGTTGTGACTTTCGGACCGACATGCTCACATTTGGGATCATGATATCTTTTCATCAGAGTAGCGGAAGCTTTTGTTGATTCATAATATTTCCAGTAGCGTAGCAGAAGCATGGATTGAAAACATCAGAGCCAGTTGATGTAGATATGCACTTATCATGATTTCTTTGAATGTGATGTGTGAGCATGCGGCTGTGGATTGACTCCTCAATTTCTGAACAGCTGCAATCGTCGGGTGTCCCTGCATACAACAGTTAGCAATAAATCGCACGAAAGTGTCTTTGATCACTTTCGTTGAATTGAGGTACACGGCCCACGGTTTCCCGTTGATCAGTACAAGTACTGCCTGTGATCAGGTATAATTCCGAAGAATCTCCTTGACAGGGTTTCGCAGCTGTTCTAGCTGTTCTCAAACCGGAACGTCTCAAAGAAGACAACACATAGTGAGTGAACCAGCGAATTGAAATTCACTGATTGATGAAAAGAGATTTGAAAAACAATCGTGTATCGCTCAATAGAAATTGTTTTTGCAATACAACGAAGGTTTTAATGAAAATCAATTATCAATCATAAACACCTTTTATTTTGAAATATGAGTACACAGACGATGTGCTAGAGAAAAGAGTTTTTAAGTACAAAGACTGGTTTTTCAAAGGCATTCGTCAATCCATAACCTGAACCAGGATTGATTCATAATTATGAATCGCTCCATTGTTTCTGTTTAGTTGTCACATGGTTGATCTATTGGAAAGATCTCGCATGCCACCCACCAGGAGCTTGTTTGATGTTGGCTCCAGAAGGCTTTCCATCTTCATTGTGAATATGTTTGCATATCACTCAGATGTTCTGGCAATACCACAAGGATAATGCGTAGGACTCATAAGATATAATCTCTCTTTCCACATTGTGTGAAACAGAAAGTCTTCATTGACAGTGTCCTATAGAGATTTATTTGATGATCTCGTGGCTCTAGACTCAATAGTGCACATTTGGTTCCTATGCCAAAGACTAGGGAGAGGGTCTCCTTCTTCAATATCAACAATCTTTAAGAGAAAGTCGATAGATAATGTCGGTTCCCGTGAGAATGAAACAAGTCCTTTTAAGAGGAACTTGAGTGTTTTGGGAAGTTGTAGTGCAGTGCGTCATTGGGTCCATGACGTCTTGTCTTCAATACCAGTGTTACCTTAGTAATCACCAGTATCATATGAATTGAACCTGGTATCTGCCCTAAGGTTGAATTATTGGAGGGCTATTTATTTTCACCCTTTTCACATTCAATTCTTTTTCATTCTTCAACCCCTTCAGTTCTTACCGAGACTTCATAACTAGAACCTGTTGGGTTTATTCCAGATTAGCTCTGTCTTAGTCCGCACTCTTCCCATATCTCACATTTCTACTTTTTTCATCATACCTAAGGACTTCTACACTATCTAGTGGATTGTCCCTGGTAGATCCCTCCGGTTCTGGCGGATCATGGGAACAAATACCTAACCTTATCATCCTTATATCATCATGCATAAAGTAAATTTGGTCGGTCTATTTGGTGTTGTTCATCTGCCATTGGAACCAATCGAAAACCATTTGAAAATCAATCCAGGTACTTGTGATATATGATCAAAGCATTTAGTACCTGAATTGTTTTTGATATTTTATAACAAGAGCTCCCGATGTGCATCAAGCATCATTTTGTAATAGAAATAATTTTCATCTTTGAGGGTTGGCTTGCATCTAAGAGTAGTTATATAAAGAATGTGGTTTTCAAAATAGTTGCTCCCCCTCAATATGTGCATAGATATTTGAAGATGTTTTGCACATATTAGGAAAAGACTGCACATTGAAATAAATTGATCACGTTTCAAATCTTTGTGGTTTAAGATAGATGCTCCCCCTCAACATGTGCATGGAAAATTTGAAATCGTTTGGCACATGTGGGAAGGAGAGCTTGTACATCCTTATAAAACCATTTGAATTTTTTTGGTAAATTCTGCCACTCAATATGTGCATAGGATATTTGAAATAATTTTATCACATAGAGGAAAATTTTCCTTTTTAAGTACATTCACGATCACAAAAGCCATTAAGAAACCATTAGAAAATCAATCAAGGTACATATGTTAAAACATAGAATTCTTTGTACCTTGATAGTTTGTTTTCTTTTGAAATGCTCCCCCTCAATATGTGCTTCGAGATTCGAAAGCGATTAGCACGTATGAGAGAGCAGCCTGCACAATTGAATCAAAAAACGATCACCTTTTATCAAATTTCATTATTAAATCACAAATTCTCCCCCGATCAAAAATATCAAACCCTTTGAGATTTTGGATCCCAAGTGATTTAATACGGTTTATAAAACATGGGAGAAAATGTGCCAGATTTAAAAACTCGTCTTGTTTTTTTTTTTTTTTTTTTGGATAAATGCTCCCCCTCAACATGTGCATTATGTATATTGAAATCATTTGGCACATGGAGGCAGGAGTGCCTTTGAAGGACTAAAACCAATTCCATTAAAACATATTTGAGATTTAACTCACAATCTCTCACCCGATCAAAGATTTCAAACCATTTGAGATTTGTGATCCAAAAAGATTTAAATAATTTAGAAAATTTTGGGGAAAGACGTGGCAAGATTTGATTTTGAAAAGTGACAGATAAGGATCAATTTTAGACATTAAAGATTGTTAGTGTCAGGTATGATAGTTTTTAAGAGATCTTTAAGTAGAATAAAACAATTTCACAATCAAACAAGAATAGAGAAAATTTCATTTTGTAAGATCTTTGAGTTTTAAAGAAAATCATACCATGACATAACATTAAATCTTTAGATCACCACATTATGTTGTATAGACCGGACTTTTATGAAGAAATATCGTTTGAAAATATTTAATTTGAAATCACTTATGATTTGACAAAATAAAGTCCGGTTGATTACAAAACTTTGAATCCGATTTATTTTCAAAACAATATTTTTCCATTTTCAAAACAATATTATTCAAAAATTGTTTAAAAAATGGTATCATTCACTACTTTTGTTGCACAAGATACATTAGGAGGTATGGAAGTTGCTTCTGTTGTTGATGTAAGGCTGGAAGAAAACCGTCTGCTGATGCAGTGGGACTTCTGACGTTGCATTTGTTATGCCAACTCTTCATAGAGGTCCAATTAAGCTCCGTTTCTTCATTTGATGATGAAGAAAACCATATGCTGATGCAGTGAGACCTCTTACGTTGCATTCCATGCCAACTTTCCTTAGAAGTCAAATTAAGCTCCGTTTCTTCATATGTCAACCCAAGATATAGTTACCCTTTCCATTCGGCATCCAATCATCTTCTATTGTGGGATCCGGATCGGGAACATTCTTATATACCAATATACCTGCATACGTTAGTGGACACAAACAGATATATGGTGGTCGACATCACCCAAACAACAATCGACTAATAAAAGTCAATTCAACATATCAATTAAATCATACATAGGCATGGGAAAAATGTGTTTATCAAACTCTAATCATCTAATCCTAACAATCGTATCCTAAATTCCTAGTCCTTCGACATAGGCAAATATCATTTTTTAATTAAGCACGTAGGATAATTAAGAAAGCCCGTTAGATAATTTAGATTTGAAAACATTCTCCCCCTCAATTAATGACTCATTTTTTGAAAAGTTTAAAGGCGCTGAAGTCATTGACTGAGTATACAATTTATTTTGAAAACTCTGAATTAGATTGATTTTCAAGCAACTCATTTACCACCATTTTTGAAAAACAACAAATATTTTTCTAAAGAATTTTAGACGGAAAAACATTTGTGTAGAAACATCAGTCTTTTTGACGACATGCTTTCCTTGTTTTGTTTTAGGATAAGTGCACGAAATATTTGAAAATTGGTTTAGCGCAGCACTTTCCTCTTTGAAGAGCGGGTTGCCATAAGAAATAATAGCAAGCCATAGTTTTAAGCACGGGTTACAGTCTGAAGTAACTGCAAGCCATTAATGAAGCGCGGGTTATAGTCTGAAATAACTGTAAGCCATTAATGAAGCGCGGGTTACAGTCTGAAATAACTATAAGCCATATTTTGAGACATGTTTAGAAAGAAATATTTACACCTCCTGCTCGAACTTCATCTAAAGTCCCGTGCCATTATTGAATGACATTTCTAAGACCGTAGATGTTATCGATACCAGAAGACATGTCTTTAGAAAACAATATTTTTGGAATTTTTCAAATTTTCTAATTTTTATGGGTTTTTTATGATTTTATATTTTTCTATTTTGTTTTGCTGGTTTTATATTTTTGTATTTTGGTTTTTCAGATAAATATATACAAAGATAGAGTAGATGATATAGTTTAAGAAAGATGATGATACGAGTACCGAGATAAGGATATCGAACAGCACGTCGTAGAAGATAGAAATCTTCATCTCTTAAACTTCCACCACCAAAGCTTCTGAGGCTCTTGCATTGAAGAAAGAAATTGAACCATCTGAAAGAGAGACTTTGGCAGCTTCCCCCAAACCGAAAATCCTTAGGAAAGATTCAAAGCTTTCATTCAAGCTTCTCTTAGCCAGGTGCACAAAGAAGCACACCATTATCATCGATCTTGCTGCTCCTTTTAAAAATAATCTCCGTGAGTCTTCATTTGAGGTTATATCATCCAAAAGAACAACACAGCGTATCATCCCACATTTAAATAATCTTCTCAAATTCCTTTTCCACCAAAGTCTGAAGCGATCCATACCAAAAAGTTGTCAAGAGAACACTTCCATAAAGTAGTTGAATTGATGCATCACCTCTTAGAATAGAGCTCACGAACTATCTCGAATACACATCATGCCGGAAGAAAACACCTCCCCAATGTTTGTGGTAAACAATGGCTTTCTTCCCTGATGATCGTGTATGAAGCTCAAGAACCCGAAGTACACCAATATCCAAGAACTCTCTCGAATACACATCATGAGGGTAATGAAAAACACCTCCCCAATGTTCACATCTTTCGTCCCTGCTGATCGTGTATGAAGCTCAAGAACCCGAAGTACACACATTCCCACCGAAAGAATAACTGATAACACCTCCCTCATGTTATACATTTATCTCCCATGAATATGTCATACTTGTGTACCTCTTTCATCTTCAGAAACTAACTCTTCCATCTCTTCCCCCACATAGTTGGAATAAGAACACTAAACGCCATGAGTCAAACCTTGAGTGTCTCTGCTGTAATGACATTAGTCTTCCCGGGATATCTTCAATCACTTAGAAGTATTAAGTTCATCAAGTTTACTCACATTTAGATGTGTGTCTCCTTCCCCCTTGCTGGTTTTGACACTTCAGAATCAACAACATATTACTAGCCCAAATACTTGGAATTTGTTGAGAAGAACATCATTAGAAGAGTGTGAGCAAGTCTAATTGGGGATTAAATATGGCATTTCACTCTCCCCCAATTAGTTCTCTCCCCTAAACCGACAATATTTATGATGAATGCTTGAATAAGAAGAAGTCTTTAGATGATCAAATGCAACTCGTCTTTAGTCTTCTAACATGTAGCAGAAAATGTAGAACCGACTGTAGACTCGACCTTCTTCAAGATTGTCCAGTTGGGGAATAGATAGTTAACATCTTAACCACACCAAAAAAGCATCCGAATTAACTTACTTCTTGCAAATCCCCTTAACTAAGATCCCTCCCAATCAAACAAGAACAGAAAGATGTTCATCAAGAAAATCAGCAATCAGCCCACAACGAACACACGAAATGGTAACACCAAACTACCAATCACATCAAACAAGAATAGAGAGACTGTTCGGAATCATCATGTTGATGTGTACGTGAAGCATTAACCGGAAGCCCTTTGTCGATAATCATATCAGCCGGTGTGAAGATGTCAACCAACGACTCTTAGAAGAAACTGCATGTAACGATGATCCGATAAGAAGAAGGTCGGTTCTTACATGAGTTTGGAGCCATTTGACCATTTATTCTCAGATAACAATCAACCATGCAGTAAATTCACACTTCTTCTCCCCTTCAAGAATTGCATACGTAGTTGCCATTCTTGATTGAATAAGTGAAAATCATCCAAATGTAGTCTATTCACACTTCTCCCCCGAAAAATTAGCACATGATGTCGCCATCGTCATTATAGTTGAGCAAGTGGAATAAGAAAACAATCAACAGTAGCCCGGTTCACTTGATGACTGAAGCGCATGGAAAAAGTATGAAGCATGTTGATGTGAATGGTCATAATAAGAAGATTTCTCTTCTTGAAAGATAATCGCACTGAAGCGTACACTTTTCTTTTCTTTGAGGAACGAGGCATGAACTGTTGTGTTCATACGTCATAAGAAGATTTCTCTTCTTTCGAAGATAAAGATCACTGAAACGTACAATTTTCTTTTCTTTAGAGTACGAGGCATGAACTGTTGTGTTCATCGTCATTACCTCTCTCTTTTCAGCTCTCTTGGCAAAACATGTAATCAACCACCATTATCATTCAGTAGGCTCTTTGTAGTAACAGCCGATGGAGAAAAACCAATATGATGAATTTGACCCCGAAGTAAACTAACCCGAACTCGTGACTTAAACTTGCACATATGTAACAAAGAGCGGTGCCGAGACTTCATCCTCCATTGAATCTCTAAGTACTCTATACTCTTCAACCAACCAACCATCAAGTATAAGACGTACATCACCTCTTAAAAATCCACAATTGAATGTGACACTGAGCACTACAACGTAATTCCTTAAAGTGATAGTTATTTTGTGGTGATAAGAGCCCAATTCCCCCAAGTGGTAAAAGAAAAGGAAAAAGTCACCCAACAATAACTAGATTTCCAAGTCTTCATTTTTGATAATAAGCTCAAACAAGGATCATAAAGAATCTTCATCCAACCATCCCTGATACCTTCAGATACTAAGTACACTTGCCCGTGATATTTCACTTCAACCTCAAATAAATAATAATGAATTAACGCCGTTGTCACATTTCTGGTTAAAAGCTCAAATCTAGCCTCCTTTGAAATTTTAAGTGAACTATGATAATGGTTTATCATCCCGACCATGGTTAAAAGCACATAACCCAGTAAAACCTTGTAATAACCAAACTGCCATGAAGACAACCCAAACACACACCCAATTCATGAAGTACACCCTTTTATCCCTTCTTTGAAGCAGAAACCGTAGCACCAGCATCAGATAAGATCCAGAATTACACTTTCCTTTCTCCAGGATGGTTCCATCATTACGGGATTTAACAATTCCATGGTTTAAACCGAGAAATAGATTCTTTTGCGGGATTTTACAAAACCAAGAATAAACCGTAAGATAGATCCGGAAATGCACTTTACTATTACCAGGATGTTTCCATTGTCACGGGATTTTACAAGTCTATGATTTAAACCGAGAAATAGGTTCTTTCGCGGGATTTTACAAAATCAAGACAAAACCGTAAACAATGTCAGCTTGAATGTGTTATGACAATTTTGGTTTTAGTGAATATCTGTTTTAGGGGAACATGCAGCGGTTCATCAACGGTCCATTATCCAATATCATCAACATTATCAACAATTCTTTACTTTGGTAAGCACATTTTTCACATATTCTGTCGGCTCTTGCAGTGACAACACGGTGAAGAAAACCCGATATGCCAAACTTGATCATGAAGTAAAATTCCCCAGATTTGTTACTTAAACTTGTACTAATCCTTGTGAAGAAGAAACAGTGCACCCAATTTACAAAACCTCTTGACATATCCTAAACTTCGTGAGACACCGAAGTGATAGCTACGTTAAAGGTAAAGCGAGAAAGAATCACAAACGTAACTAAATAGCCAAGTCTTTATCACACTCAATAAGTGCCCAAACAAGTCATCTTCACGGAAGGGTAGAAAGAAAGAAGATGAAATAAGTAAACGTACCCGGAAAACCTCACTTCAAATCCAAATAAGAAATATCATACGAAGAACCCCGCAGTCAACCTAGATCCAATAACAATTCAGTCCGTGACAAAATAGCCTTCGCGACAAATGTACAAACCAGCGTATCAATTCGCATAGCACGACAAATTTCAACAACATCATACCAAATCTCATAGTCAAATCACTTCAACAAATCTCGTCAACGCTTCTCATAAAACCCCATCATATCTCATATAAACGACCCAATTTTAAGAAGCTCATTAGTCCATCATCCAAATCATTTCAACCCAATTCATACTCCCAAGTTTGGTTCACTTAGAATCCAACTTCATCTCACTTGATTTATATTCGATTCATATAAATTAAATTTAAGCCCAAGAAAAATATAAACACAAGAGGCCCATTTCACAAATTATTATTCCTAACCAAATAATCAAACGGGTTGGACAGTTTCCAAATAATCGAATCTCACACCTTATTACACCGAAACAAACGGGTTGGCTGATTTTTAATTCGTTATGCCCACATATCAAATCAATCTGATGCAATATCTTCAATCCATATTTCATGCTTGGCCGGAAAATAATTATTCACACCCAAAACTTACGATAACCAAAATTCACATTACGATATCAAAAGTTTCACCTTGTCCATACAATCTCACCAGATTTCATAAACTCATAATGGCCTATGTTAACGCCATATTAACATAAATGATAACTAGGATACCCATATTAACGCCCAAAAAAAAACCTATCACCAGGCCCATGATGACTTAGTCAAGCCCATTTCCAATTCAAGTTCAAAAAAAAAATGTCGGCCCATGAACTGATTACACCATACCCAAAAACTCACGAGTATATAATACCTCTAATAAGTATCACTACCCTAATAATACTCACACAAAAACCTAATCACCTCAAAAATCCGCCCCCATCATCAAATAGCAGCTTCTCACATTTTATACAAACCCTTCTTCAGTTATATACATCATACCCAAATCACAACATAGATTCAGTCTCCTCCAAAGAGAACGCTCCAATCACGAGAATAAGGTTTCACAAACCTTTTCAGTCCCCTCGTTATCACTTATCACACGAACTCAGGCATGATGACCTCGCCACAGGGATGGCTCGAAGGTTTTAGACACGGCTTCAAGATTAAACTAAGGTAACGAGTAGGATTAAAACAGTTTATCCTTTTAATTATACGAAAACAAATGAAAAAACGTTTTAACATCAATTGTTAAAAACGATTCATAGTTCGTACATTAAAATGAGTTGGATACTTTGATTAAAGATCAATGATGTGAGTCTATTTCGTGCATAAGGCCTTTGGTCTTGATGTTACTTTTGAGTACCACGAAACTACTTAACTGAGATCTAAAAATCTTTTGGTCATTAAGTATTTCGTTTAACCGACCATGAAACATGAACAATCAAAATAATGAAACGATTTTAACAAGTTTGTTAAAAATCCTTTCATGCCAGTTTCGGATATTCAACAGAAATGAAAACTTGAATGGATCACTGATGAGTTTAAATTACGTGTGACGGACCTTTGAATCTAAATAATTCATTGAGGGACACGAAAAACAACTTGAGATCTTGAGTACTTGTTAGTTTAGTGTTTGAGTCGAATTTGTTTTATCTTTTCATTTATAATTTCGTTGGCTGATGATGTAGATAAAATGAGGCTGAGGTCGTTGAGTCTTTGTAGCATTTGGTATAGTTGTTGAGGTCTAGTGGTTGAGGTCTGCATTCATTCTTCTTCTTCATTTCTTCTTTTCTTGTCAAGTCGCAAACTGAGTTTAGTGTTAAGTCGCTAACTTAAGTCGCTACCCCAAGTCGCTACCTCTTTCAAAGCAAAAATTGCTACGACATGTAAATACAAGTCGCTAGGCAGTTTAAATAGTCAAGTCGCTAACAATTTTTTAGAACAAGTCGCTACATCATTTTCAAAACACAAATCGCTAACTTGTTAATACAAGTCGCTACTTAGATTCATTGCCTCTGGACAGTTTTGTGACAAGTCGCTAGCAAGATTTTTGACATTTTCTGATGAGTTTACCGACCATATTTCCAACCATCTTCAAAGAAACCCAGAAAAGTGACAAAAACTGCTTCATTTACCCATTTTTGACCCAGTTTGACTGTTAAAAAACTGACCAGATGACCCACGAATATAATACTGATACAACTTGACACAAAAAATTGACTCAAAAAGACAGTTTGGACAAAAGACACAAAACAGTTATAACTTTTATGATAAATCAGATGACCATTTTGACCAAGACAAGATACAAAAAGAAACTTGTTTAAGGACTGATATCACTAAATGTATGGAAAACAAAACTATCCGACATACAAAAAATGATATAACATCAGTTTAAACAAGCTTCGAGCACAATAAATCATCAAAACACAACAACCTTGGCTCTGGTACCATTTGTAGGATCGTTATATTTATTGTGTTGATGATTCGGGTGGTCTTGGATTATCAAAATACATGTTTGCCATTAGAGAGAGAAAGTAGATGAGAGGGAGTTTCTTGGTAGAGACTTGGTTTAAAAAATGTAAGGTTGGATTAAAGAAAAGCTCCACCCCTTCCATGGATGGAAGGGGTATATATAGTTACAAACATACCGTCCTCCTATTGGACTGTGGATTAGGCATACAGTGGGTAAAGACCCGTCCTTCCTCCACGGTGTTACACTAAACTAATCTACGCTACAAACTAACTAATTAACTACTAAATAACGTAAATAACGACACGTCTACGAGCTAACATATGCTAGACTATGATTGGGGTGACCGACACTTTAACATGGAATTTCCAATTCCTAACAAATGATTTCAACTGAGTCAAGCTCGTTTAAGATCCAAACAACGATCATTAAACTTTTTGATCACATTTTAATCACGTCTTCTCCCCCTCAAAAATAGCATATTCATGATATTTTTTATATCAACGGATTAACCAACATTTTTAGAATCTTTTGGGGAGACAAACGGATTTGATTTAAGCATGAATTTGGAACATTATTGTTTTATACTCCCCCTTTAATAAAGCATAATCAATTAAAGGGTTTTAGAGGGAGTTATCTTGAGCACAAAATATTTCGAAAGATTTTGAAAATCTTTTTGAACCATCTTGAAAAAGGTGCTCAAGATGATGATGATTTTTCACCAGTTTTAAATGTAGTGCCCTGAAGCGTACACTAGATTTTTCTTTAAAAACACGAGTTTTGATATGAAAATAATCAAAAGTCATCATTTTTAGTACGGGTTTCGTACTGAAGTATACGAAAGCCATTTTTGAAGAAATTTTAGAGAAACGACATGTTTTGGAAAACATTTAAAGAACTCTCGCTCAAGCATCTGTACATGTCCGTATCATTGTTGAATGGAATTTCTAGAAACGTACAGAATATCGATTATACGAGAGACATGTCGTGAGAAGAATATTTTTGGATTTTTGATTTTATATTGTTTTTGTATTTTTTGAAAGTTTTAGATTTTTCTATTTTGCTTTTGTTGGTTTTTCAAATTTTGTATTTTGTTTTTTCAAAAATATTTACAGCGAAGCTTTTTGGAAAATCATTTTCAAGAAGATTCGAGAAGACGTTCTAACTCCTCAAGGGTTAGGCTTCGCATTCCAATTCGTCGAACTAAATCGTTAAACCTTTCTTTTGGAAGGGCTTTTGTAAATAGATCGGCGAGTTGGTAGTCTATCTTCACGAAGAATAATTCAATAGTACCTTCTTCCACATGTTCTTTTATGAAGTGATAGGGGACACGAATGTGCTTAGTCTTTGAGTGATGAACAGGATTGCATGATATGGCTATGGCACTTTTCGAGTCACAAAACATAGGTATTTTATCGAAAGTAAAGCCATAATCTGTGAGTTATGTTCTCATCCATAGAACTTGAGCACAACACGCAGATAGAGACACATACTCAGCTTCATCGGTTGAAAGTGCAGTGCAATCTTGTTTCTTTGAAGACCAGCTTACTAACTTTTCACCCAAAAATTGTGCTCCTAGGATGTACTTTTTTGTAACTTGATCACCTGCGTGGTCCGCATCTGAAAAGGCAATAAGATCAAATCCGAATTCCTTCTGATACCAAAGACCCTTGTGAATGGATGTCTTCAGGTAGCGAAAGATCCTAATAACCTCTTTGAGGTGCAGTTCGTTAGGCAAACAGCAAAATGAATATCTGGTCGACTAGCAGTGAGATACATGAGAGAACCAATCATGCTCCGATATTTCTTCGGATCGATAGGTTTCCCAAACAAATCGGCTCCAATTTTTGGTGAAGTTACCATTGGTGTTCCGACCAAATCACAATTATCCATACCATGATTTTTCAAAATCTCAGTTGTATATTTAGCTTGATTAATAAAAATTCCACGAGGGGATTGATGTATCTGTAAACCAAGAAAAAACTTTAGTTCCCCCATCATGGACATTTCAAATTTACTTTTCATGAGATTTTTAAAAAGTTTTGAAAGATTCGGATTAGTGGACACAAAATGATGTAGTCCCACGTAAATCGAACAATCAAAATGTCGTTTTTGCATTTTTGTGTAAACAAGGTAGGATCAACAGTTCCTTTGGTGAAATTGTTTGGAATCAGGAAAGAGGACAGTTCGTCATACCAAGCTCTCGGAGCTTGTTTCAAACCATAGATTGCCTTTTTGAGTTTGTAGACGTAGTCGGGATGTTCCATGTCTATGAAGCCTTCGGGCTGACTCACGTACACTTCTTCTTTCAGAGTTCCATTCAAGAACGCGGTCATAATGTCCATCTGATAAACCGTGATGTTTTTGTGAGCTGCATAGGCTAAGAATATCATGACTGCTTCAAGTCTAGCTACCAGCGCGAATGACTCTTCAAAGTTTATCCCTTCTTCCTGTCTGTATCCTTTGGCCACAAGACGAGATTTGTTGCGAATTACAGTCATTTCTTCATCCCTTTTATTCTTCCATAACCATTTGAGATAAATGACTCGAATGTCAATTGGTCTTGGAACCATATCCCAAGAGTCATGTAGACGGTATTGGAGAAGTTCCTCCTGCATCGCTTCTATCCATGCGGGTTCTGTCATTGCCTCCTGAATGTTCTTCGGTTCAATATTGCTAATTGAGCAAAGGTAAATGCACAAGTCGCAATCGGTGGCAAGTTGGCGTCTCGTCTGAATTGGCCTTGACGGTTCACCAATAACTTGTTCAATTGGATGGTCTTTTCCCACTTGAGTAGAAGGATACCATAGATTATACGAGTGCGAGTTAGATGGTTCTCGTAAGCTTGAAGATGATTCAGTTGATTCCGTAGCAAACGGGTTTTCAAATAAGTCTTCATCTAACGTTGCATCATTCTGGTTTTGAGTAGGTTCTTCTTGAAATGATATGTTCTGGTTTTGCTCATCAACTGCTGGTATAACTGTTTCTAGAATTAGAGTTGCTGGAGTAGATGTAGATGATGTTGATGGAGTTGGTGCATTGGTTTCGACCGTGGTAGATGCATCTTTTGTTGATGGTGGTGGTGGATGATTTTGAGCGGGTGCAGCAGAATGATGGTTTGATGCATTTGTCGAGGTTCCACCATAATATTCATCGAACATTAACTCGAAGAAATTCTCCCATTCTTTTTCATGAGGTTTGTCAGCAAAAGTTGATGGAGCTCTTTTTTGTACGAGTCCTGAACTGATGTGTCCAGAAGTCTGCGGGTTTGGTGCGGGTCCTAATCTGTTTTGATTAAAAGCCATCGGATTAAGCGCGGGTTCTAGAGCGAGTCTCTCAGAAGGAATTTGTGAAAGTTCGTCAAAATTCACATTCATCGTCTCCATTATCTTCCTAGTTCTTCTGTTATACACCCTGAATGCCCTCGAGTTTTCAGAGTATCCAATGAAGATTCCAATATCACCTTCAGCTTTTAGTTTTCCTAGATCTTCTTTGTCGTTTGTCGGATAGCACAAAGCGCCAAACACGTGAAGGTAAGAGATATCAGGTTTTCTGTTGTTCACTAGTTCATATTAGGTTTTATTGAATCTTGGATGGACTAGGGATCGGTTCTGAGTGAAACAAGCAGTGGCAACAATCAGACCCATAGAAATAACGGTGCACTAGAATAGATTAGCATTGTGCGGCGGCTTCAACAAGAGTACGGTTTCTTCTTTCAACTACCCCATTCTGCTGTGGAGTTCTAACAACCGATGTCTGATGAGTAATTCCAACATCTTCAAAATAAGCTCTTAACTCGATTTGTGAATTCAGGTGCGTTGTCGTTCTTACCACCTTCTTGAGTTTGAAGAAGTACTTGAATACGTTTCAGAAAGGTGATGATGATGGTTGGTGCTTCGTCTTTTGATCTCAGAAACCTAACCCATGTATATCTTGAATAATCATCGACGATGACAAGAATATACTTTTTCCCGTTAATGCTTTCAACTCTCATTGGGCCACATAAGTCCATGTGCAACATATGCAACCTTGCTTCCGAACTAGGTACGAGTTTGGGTTTATATGATGCTCTTTTACTTTTTCCTTGTTCGCATGATGGACATAGGTGATCCTTGGTGTATTTGAACTTTGGAAGTCCGTTGACGATGTTGTCTTTGGCCAGTTTGTTGATGGTGTCAAAATTGATATGAGATAATCGTCTATGCCACAACCAGGACTTTGTTCCAGATGCTCGTGTCATAAGACATATTGGTGATGAAGAGGCCATTTGGTTAATGTCAATAACATACAAGTTTGTATCACGATTTCCAGTTAAGA
>OU343219.1:107952685-107982666 GCA_910596185.1 Chrysanthemum makinoi
ATAAGTCGTCGCAATTAGAGGGACGGCGTCGGTCTTTATCCGTGACGCCGTCGGGTGCACTTCCAGCAGCTTGAGTGTCTTGATCTTGACTTTAGCCTTTTTCTTCACATATTCACGCCTTTTCGTCCAAATAAGCATCATTCCAGCACTTTGCCTTCAAGAGACCTAAAAAGTGAAAAGGAACGAAATTAAGCAGTAATGAATATAAAAGTGGTCGATTAAGGGCTTAAATGACCCCTCAAAAGTGTACCTATTAAATCCTTATCAAATATCCCTATACTTGGTATTTGCTTGTCCTCAAGCAAATGTGCTTTTGGCCAATCAATTTATAAGTTAGGGGGCATGAGGCATTGGTTTAGAACAATTTACAACAAGTATAAGCCCCATAAAAGTCATAACAAGCATGGATATTATATACTAGCACCTCACAAGTGGTGTTTGGATACTCTCATCTCTCGGGTGTATATGAAATATATCAAATTGGAAATGGAAGATAAACACTCATTAACCGGTCCTAGTACATAGATTACCATAGGCTTGAGACTAGATCAAACCTCCATCGCTTCGGCGTAAGCACCTAGGAAAAAACTATCTAAGAGGTCTTTTAAAGAGTTGTAATGTTAGGCTTACGGTAGTGGAAATAAAGGGTTTGGTTGGATAGGCGATTTAGTGGTGGCAAGTCAAAAATCTTTATGTTACAAGCATGAGAAGAATGGCGTTGCTAAGCCAAGACTCGACACTCTAAACTCTATATAACTTTGAAACAAACAAACATAAATTTAAAGATAGATGTAGGATGGTAGCCAGTTTGTTTGTTTTTTTTTTTTTTTTTTTCATTTTTTTCAATTTTTTTTATTATTTTTTTTCCAAACACTTTTACTCTACTGTTAGCCGTAACAATTTTTATTAGATGGTCATTCAATTTTAGGAACTTTGTAACGTGTGTTAGATATCGTGATAGAATCGTCAACGGGCTCGTGGATTGGACTAAGCTAAATGGCTAAATGTTATGTTAAGCTAGCCTTGTATAAGTTGTCATCCAATCCAAGTCCAATCCAAGCCCATCCCAAAGCCCATTAGGGCATATGTACTTGTAGTATAAATACACCTCAAATGTGTCATTTGAGGTGTGTGCTTGAGTGTGTTTGTGTGTTTTTTTCTTTCAAGTAATACAAGTTTTCTCTTCATCTTTTTCTCTCTAACATACACGACATATCATACATTAAAGTCACCACTTTCCTTTCTTCTTCTTAATCGTTACGCATATCTTGTGTTTGGGTTTTACGTGTGTTCATCTTGTGGTAACGTGAGTATACGCGTAAGGTTGATGTAAAAACAAGGTCCTACAATTGGTATCAATCGCCTAACAATGGTTTAGGAGTGGTGTGTTATGTTTTTTGTTGAAACTTTACAAGAAAGTTGCGTTTTTATATATAAACGTGGGATTTTTGGTATAAAGTTTTGATTTTTACGTGGTTTTAAGGTTAAAGTTGTAGTTTTTATTGATCTTTAAGTGTTTTGGAAAAAGTTTGTGCAAAAGAAATCATTTGGAAACGAGTTTTTGGGTGAAAAATTGTGTTTTTGCAAAACTGGTCATTTTTTACGCATAAGCATTCAAAGTCAAAACCCTCTTTTTACGCGTAAGGAAAAGTCAAAACCCTAGTTTCTACGCGTAAGGTCTACGCGTAAGAATTGAAGTTTACGCTTAAGCTTTTGTGACGAATCTTCGTGCAACAACGGTTACTCTGTGTTTTCCTTGCTTGGATAAGCTTGAAAAACACTTCGACTTGTGGATATCTTTCATGCTTGGACGAGTGTGAAGGATTTTGGTTTTAAACCTAAACTTACGCCTAAGTAGAAAGCTTACGAGTAAGCACTCTACGCATAAGTTAAATCTTATCTATGCATAAGTACCTCAACTTATAAGTATAAAGTTTACGCATAAGCTTACGTTTAACCTTAAGTTTACGCGTAAGTCTGGGTCTACGCATAAGCATCATCTTACGCCTAAGGAGGGTTACGCATAAGCATTCTACGCCTAAGCCAATTTCTACGCATAAGCATCAATTCCTACGCTTAAGAACAGGTTTACGAGAAAGATTTTGAGTAAAACTTCAAATGGCCATAACTTTTGAACCGTAACTCCATTTTCAGCGTTCTACTCATCAAAAAGACCGTGAGAACGAGAAGAATAGCACGCCAAATGAACTTTTGGGTCAACCTTCGAGTCCTAAAAACGCTCTGAACAGAAGTTATTGAGGTTTTTAAGTTTTTAGACCAAATTTTCACTACAACAACCGAGCTTAATCTTCTTCAAACACAACTCCTTTATCGTTTAATCGATCCTACATCAACTTTAGCATCAAATACCTTCATCAATGGCTACTCAACAAGACATTCATGCAGCCGGTGCCGAAAACCGTCCTCCTATGCTGGAAAAGGTGGATATCTTCAATGGACAAGTCGTATGCTCCTCGACATCAAGACCAAACCTAATGGAAAACTTCATGATTCAATCCATTACGAATGGACCCTTCATACCTCGACAAGTCAAAACCACTGGAAATCGATGCAACACCTCAGTCCCACCATCTTTTAGTGTTCAAAAAGAATCGAGATCTGCTTGAAGAGGATAAAGCAAGTCGAAAGCGAGATGACATGGCAATTCACATTGTCATTGGATTTACCAAGAGACATCTTTGTTGTAGTAGAGCGGTTGTGAAGCTTTTTGATATGTGGGAGCGTGTTAGAGCGGCTTTGTTATGGAGCGAAATTGGCCAACAAGACACGGAGAACAAGCTGCTAACTGCATGGGAGAAGTTTACATCTACTCCAGGAGAATCCATTGAATCCTACTATGGAAGGTTTTGCACTTTAATGAATGAGCTTATCAGAAACACGTTGGCACCCAGAACTATCGTGAGTAACATCAATTTACTCAACAATCTTCCAGAAGATTGGGGACGATATGTCACTATTGTCAACCAACAAAAGACTTACATGGTGAACTTTGATCAACTCAACGATTTTCTAAACAAAACCAAGTGATTGAAGTCAGGAAGAAAGATTGGAAAAGAATCATGATCCATTGTCACTCATTGCAAAGACTCCAACTCCAGTGATCTCACAACAACAAGCTTAATCATCTTCCACTAACAACTTGCGACAATACATTCCACAACCACAAGCTGTTATCCCTCAACAACAATTCTATCTACAAGAACAACAAGTCATTCAACAACTGCAGTATCCACAATACCAGGAACATGGAATCACGATCTTGGCTGAACAAAACAGGATTTGTCAACTGAATTTGCCTTTTTGACTAAAGCATTCAGAGGTCGCTATTCCACACCAACTAACAACAACCAAAGTTTCATCAAACACTCATGAACCAAATTGCCAGGCGGGTTTGAATATGGGTCATCAAGGACAAATGGTTGGAGTTATTAGGAATCAGCAGGGATATGCTACTGGATTTCACATAGGTAATCAAGCGGTTCCGTATCAGGGTTATCAGTTGGATCGAGAATGTTGGAAATGTTGAGTCAGAATTTGGGAATAGGCAGTGGGTAATCAAAATGGGAATGTTGTAGCTCGGTCGTTGGGAATTATGGAAATGTGAATCAGGTAATCGGGTTACGTTCTTTGGCTGTCAAGGAGTGGGCCACATGGCAAGGAATTGTCCTACTAAGCCAAAAAAGAAGAATCGCATATCTTGAGCTATCTTGTGCACAGAGTCAAAGTGACTTTTTCTTTGTTATGGATGATTTGGAAGACCTAGAGGACATCAATGCAAACTACATATTCATGCCAAATCTACAGGAGACTAAGTACGACCGATTCGTGGCGCCTCACTTTTATATGCCAATCGGATATCGAGGTACCAATCATTGATCCATGCTATAACAATGTCATATTTGATGTGTTTACTCATTACAAACGGCATTCGACATCAGCACCACTTATGATACATACTTGTACAATCCGAGTTGTAGCAATACTAACTCTGAAACTCCAGATGTGGATCCTAGTGGAGGCTGTGTGACACAAAATACTAGGCGATGAGGATGCCTTCTTTGAAACATTAATCAATAACTGTGGCATTGAAATCAAGAAAGTTAAAAAGGTCAATCGCGATGTTAAGGCCGCGAATGAGAAATTGACCGCTGAGCTTGAGAGTTACAAGGAGAACGCAAAAGCTTTTGAATTTCATAAAACAAAAGAGTCGAAATTAGAAATTGGTTATCGAAATTCCGTTTTAAAAGAACAACAATTGCAAATCAAGTATAACACACTTGATGTCAATTTGAACTTGAAAATAAAATCTTTAAACAAGGAAATTTCTGATCTTAAAGACCAACTTTCTAAACAAAAAGCAACGTATTCTGATCTTGAAAAAGAGAAGAAATAGTTGATTCTTGATTTTCAAAGCGAGAAGATTCTCTTCTTGATGAAATTCTTGATAAAAATTAAATGATCAAAAAATTGGAAAGTTTGCTTGTTACAACGGGTCATTCAGCCAAATCAACCAATATGCTAATTAATCAAACAAATCCGTATTTTCATACAACACAAAAATGGCTCTTGGTAACACACCTCCTTGTTTCCTCAAGAAAGCTCAGAAAGAGAATGTTTTGAGCAATGGAAAAGCTTTGCATGAACCCATAATTGTTCATGATTCTCTTGAAACGTTAGAACTATCGATGAGTAGATCAAAAATGAGACAAAAGAATCGGATCTAAAACCAATTGATTATAACAAATGGAACAAAATTAATGGAATTACTTTTGTTACACAAAAAAAAAATGTCAAAGTTTTCCATCACACAAAGTATTTCAAACAAAGAGTTAACACCTGTTTCAAAACATGTTTCAAAACATGTTTCAAAACCAGTTGTTGTCTCAAAATCTCTTTCAAACATTGAACAAATGTCTTCAAACAATCCTTTTAATACAAGTGATGCCAGAAGCATTTTAGAAGATGTTAAAACTAGAATTGGGGACTTCAAGAGACTGTTAAAACTAAAACCAATATTACAACTAACATCTGGTTTTCTAGTTTTGATATTGAAAATAAAAGTTTTTGAAACTCAAATTGCCCCTCAACTGAATAACATCAATTCAAGGGTAATTCATTTTGAACAAGCATTTTTTAAAGAAACAACTGACTTTATCAAAGACCATAAATCCCTGGTAAAACAAGCTAATAAAAGTGTTGAACACATCAAAGTTTTGGAAAATTTAAATGATTCTCTCTTCGAAGATGTTCTTATGCGGATATTATGTCCATTGTTTTACAAACATATTCTGTTGAAGATCATGAAAGACTCGAGTCTGAGACCTCCGAAATTGTTTCAAAATATGAAAAAGCTCTTGAAAAAAAATGTATCATATTTTAAACAACTTGATCGAAAAACTGAGGAATGCAAGTATGACAAACTGTCGTATGGCGTGCCTATAATGACATGAAAGAGAAAAATGATCTTTTGAGGGCTCAGTGGAATGTCAAAAAAGAAAGGCTGTGGATACTAAGATTGCAAAACCATTGACTGAGGAGAAAGCAAATGTTCCCAAACCGGTTTTCAAACCAAAATGTCAATTTCTATGCCTCCTCTAAAAGTCAATGAGAAAAATGATTTGTCAAAACAAGTCACTCCACCTGCCTTGCCTAAACAAAATGTTGAAAATCAAGAAGCATTTATCGAGAAACCAAAAGTTTTAGCACTGGCCTTTTTAGATGAGTATCACTAATGCGTCTGCCTCCACATCTAAAACATATGGAACAAGCGACATAAGTTTAGAAAAGCACTCTAAAGAGACTAGGAAAGCTGAAACCACTTCTCTAGATAAAAATGTGAATCCTAATGAGTATGCCTTACCTTCTACAGGACTAGGAAGCACCTCTAGGAGCAGCAGACTAAAGCCTAAGAGCAATACAAGGAACAATAGAGTCTCACATGCCTCTAGGAGTAGTAGCTTGAATAAAGAGAAGAAAGTAGAAGAACACCCTAGGAATTACTGCTCTGTAATAAGAAAGACATTTCATCTGAATGTAATGAACCTATGAACTCTGCTAAGTTTAATGAATCTATTGAATCTGTTTGTTTAACTTGCAAGAAATCTTTAACTAATGTTCATGATGATTGTGTTTCTAAGAATGAGATTGTTAAGCCTGTTCAGAAGAACCTTCCTAAAAGAACTTATGCTAAACCCATAGGAAGACTAGTTGCAAGATTTAGGTCTTACACTACTGATAGGAAGCATAGTCCTTACTTTAGGGATGACATTTGGAAACCAACGGGTAGAACTTTCACACTCCAGAATGGTAGAATGAGTGATGAACTGTCTTCCCAATAGATAAATTCTATGAGTGTGATCAGGATTTTACCTCTAACCCAAAGGAACCAAAATCAAAACGGTTTCCAAAATCTTCTTCTTCATTCTTGGCGGGTTATCGAAATATGTCTTTGGATCATCGACTCGAGTTGCTCTAAGCACATGACCGGGAATCTGAAGCTGTGTCAATTTCGTGCGAAATTCATGGGAACTGTCGCGATTTGGAAATGATCATGTAGCAACTATCATGGGTTTTGGAGATCTACCTTTTGGAAATTATTTGATCACTCGGGTTTACTATGTCGAAGGGTTGGGACACAATTTGTTTTAGTCGAGGCGGTTCGTGATCAGATTTAGAGGTTGCTTTTAGGAAAAAGCTTTCTTCGTTAGAAACTTAGATGGCACGATCTCTTAACGTCGTGATACAAACTTTTATGCTATTGACATTAACCAAATGGCCTCTTCATCACCAATATGTCTTATGACACGAGCATCGGAACAAAGTCACGGTTGTGGCATAGACGATTATCTCATATCAATTTTGACACCATCAACAAACTGGCCAAAGACAACATCGTCAACGGACTTCCAAAGTTCAAATACACCAAGGATCACCTATGTCCATCATGCGAACAAGGAAAAAGTAAAAGAGCATCATATAAACCCAAACTCGTACCTAGTTCGAAGCAAGTTGCATATGTTGCACATGGACTTATGTGGCCCAATGAGAGTTGAAAGCATTAACGGGAAAAAGTATATTCTTGTCATCGTCGATGATTATTCAAGATATACATGGGTTAGGTTTCGAGATCAAAAACGGCACCGGCCATCATCATCACCTTTAAACGTATTCAAGTACTTCTTCAAACTCGGTAAAGGTGGTAAGAACAGACCACGACCTGAATTCACATCAGGAGTTAAGAGCTTATTTTGAAGATGTTGGAATTACATATCAGACATCAGTTGTTAGAACTCCACAGCAGAATGGGGTAGTTGAAAAAGAAACCAGTACTCTTGTTGAAGCTGCTTTCGCACAATGCTAATCTATTCTAGTGCACCGTTATTTCTATGGGGCGTCTTTGTTGCCCTTTGTTTCACTTAGAACCGATCCCTAATCCATCCAAGATTCAATAAAACCCCATATGAACTAGTGAACAACACGATATCTCTTACCTTCACGTGTTTGGCTTTTGTGCTATCCGAATAGCAACGACAGAGAAGATCTAGGAAAACTAAAAGCTGAAGGTGATATTGGAATCTTCATTGGATACTCTGAAAACTCGAGGGCATTCAGGGTGTATAACAGAAGAACTAGGAAGATAATGGAGACGATGAATGTGAATTTTGACGAACTTTCACAAATGCCTTCTGAGAGACTCGCTCTAGAACCCGCGCTTAATCCGATGGCTTTTAATCAAAACAGATTAGGACCGCGCAAACCCGGACTTCGGACACATCATTCGGGACTCGTACAAGAGCTCCATCAACTTTTGCTGACAAACCTCATGAAAAAGAATGGGAGAATTTCTTCGAGTTAATGTTCGATGAATATTATGGTGGAACCTCGACAAATGCATCAAACCATCATTCTGCTGCACCCGCTCAAAATCATCCACCACCACCATCAACAAAAGATGCATCTACCACGGTCGAAACCAATGCACCAACTCCATCAACATCATCTACATCTACTCCAGCAACTCTAATTCTAGAAACAGTTATACCAGCAGTTGATGAGCAAAACCAGAACATATCATTTCAAGAAGAACCTACTCAAAACCAGAATGATGCAACGTTAGATGAAGACTTATTTGAAAACCCGTTTGCTACGGAATCAACTGAATCATCTTCAAGCTTACGAGAACCATCTAACTCGCACTCGTATAATCTACGGTATCCTTCTACTCTGCGAGTGGAAAAAAGACCATCCATTGAACAAGTTATTGGTGAAACGTCAAGGCCAATTCAGACGAGACGCCAACTTGCCACCGATTGCGACTTGTGCATTTACCTTTGCTCAATTAGCAATATTGAGCGAAGAACATTCGGGAGGCAATGGCGAGAACCGCATGGATAGAAGCGATGGGGAGGAACTTCTCAAATACCATCTACATGACTCTTGGGATATGGTTCCAAGACCAATTGACATTCGAGTCATTTATCTCAAATGGTTATGGAAGAATAAAAGGGATGAAGAAATGACTGTAATTCGCAACAAATCTCGTCTTGTGGCCAAAGGATCTGACAGGAAGAAGGGATAAACTTTGAAGAGTCATTGGCGGTAGCTAGACTTGAAGCGATCATGATATTCTTAGCCTATGCAGCTCACAAAAACATCACGGTTTATCGGATGGACATTATGACGTTCTTGAATGGAACTCGAAAGAAGAAGTGTCGTGAGTCAACCCGAAGGCTTCATAGACATGGAACATCAGGACTCGTCTACAAACTAAAAAAGGCAATCTATGGTTTGAAACAAGCTCCGAGAGCTTGGTATGACGAACTGTCCTCTTTCCTGATTCCAAACAATTTCACCAAAGGAACTGTTGATCCTACCTTGTTTACACAAAAATGCAAAAACGACATTTTGATTGTTCAGATTTACGTGGACGACATCATTTTTGTGTCCACTAATCCGAATCTTTCAAAACTTTTTAAAAATCTCATGAAAAGTAAATTTGAAATGTCCATGATGGGGGAACTAAAGTTTTTTCTTGGTTTACAGATACATCAATCCCCTCGTGGAATTTTTATTAATCAAGCTAAATATACAACCGAGATTTTGAAAAATCATGGTATGGATAATTGTGATTTGGTCGGTACACCAATGGTAACTTCACCAAAAATTGGAGCCGATTTATTTGGGAAACCTATCGATCCGAAGAAATATCGGAGCATGATTGGTTCTCTCATGTATCTCACTGCTAGTCGACCAGATATTCATTTTTTGTTTGCCTAACGGCTGCACCTCAAAGAGGTTATTAGGATCTTTCGCTACCTAAGACATCCATTCACAGGGTCTTTGGTATCAGAAGGAATCGGTTTGATCTTATTGCCTTTTTAGATGCGGACCACCTTGGTGATCAAGTTCAGACAAAAGTACATCCGGAGGAGCACAATATTTGGGTGAAAAGTTAGTAAGCTGGTCTTCAAAGAAACAAGATTGCCTTTCACTTTCAAGATGAAGCTGAGTATGTGTCTCTATCTGGTGTTGGTTCTATGGATGAGAACACAACTCACAGATTATGGCTTTACTTTCGATAAAATACCTATGTTTTGTGACTCGAAAAGTGCCATAGCCATATCATGCAATCCTGTTCATCACTCAAAGACTAAGCACATTCGTGTCCGCTATCACTTCATAAAAGAACATGTGGAAGAAGGTACTGTTGAATTATTCTTCGTGAAGATAGCCTACCAACTCGCCGATCTATTTACAAAAGCCCTTCCAAAAGAAAGGTTTAACGATTTAGTTCGACGAATTGGAATGCGAAGCCTAACCCTGAGGAGTTAGAACGTCTTCTCGAATCTTCTTGAAAATGATTTTCCAAAAGCTTATTTGTAAATATTTTTTTTGAAAAACAAAATACAAAATTTGAAAAACCAACAAAAGCAAAATAGAAAAATCTAAAACTTTCAAAAAATACAAAAACAATATAAAATCAAAAATCCAAAAATATTCTTCTCACGACATGTCTCTGTATAATGTCGATATTCATGCGTTTCTAGAAATTCCATTCAACAATGATACGGACATGTCAGATGCTTGGCGAGAGTTCTTTAAATGTTTTTCAAAACATGTCGTTTCTCTAAAATTTCTTCAAAAATGGCTTTCGTATACTTGATGCGAAACCCGTACTAAAATGATGACTTTTGATTATTTTCAAATCAAAACTCGTGTTTTTAAAAAAATCTAATGTTAATGCAGCTTCAGGGCACTACATTTAAAACTGGTGAAAAATCATCATCATCTTGAGCACCTTTTTCAAGATGGTTCAAAAAGATTTTCAAAATATTTCGAAATATTTTGTGCTCAAGATAACTCCCTCTAAAACCCTTTAATTGATTATGCTTTATTAAAGGGGGAGTATAAAACAATAATGTTCCAAATTCATGCTTAAATCAAATCCGTTTGTCTCCTCAAAAGATTCTAAAAATGTTGGTTAATCCGTTGATATAAAAAATATCACGAATATGCTATTAGGGGGAAGCGTGATTAAAATGTGATCAAAAAGTTTAATGATCGTTGTTTGGATCTTAAACGAGCTTGACTTCGATTGAAATCATTGTTAGAATTGGAAATTCCATGTTAAAGTGTCGGTCCCCCATCATAGTCTAGCATATGTTAGCTCGTAGACGTGTCATTATTTACGTTATTTAGTAGTTAATTAGTTAGTTTGTAGCGTAGATTAGTTTAGTGTAACACCGTGGAGGAAGAACTGGTCTTTACCCTTTACTTATGCCAATCAGGTCAATAGGAGGACGGTATGTTTGTAACTATATACCTTCCATCCATGGAAGGGGTGGAGCTTTCTTTAATCAACCTTACATTTTTTAAACCAAGTCTACCAAGAAACTCCCATCTACTTTCTCTCTCTAATGGCAAACATGTATTTTTGATCATCCAGACCACGAATCATCAACACAATAAATATAACGATCCTACAAATGGTATCAGAGCCAAGCTTGTTGTGTTTTGATGATTTATTGTGCTTTCAGCTTGTTTAAAGCGATGTTATATCATTTTTTTGTATGGATAGTTTTGTTTTCCATACATTTAGTGATATCAGTCCTTAAACAAGTTTCTTTTTGTATCTTGTCTTGGTCAAAATGGTCATCTGATTTATCATAAAAGTTATAACTGTTTTGTGTCTTTTGTCCAAACTATCTTTTTGAGTCAATTTTTTGTGTCAAGTTATATCGGTATTATATTCGGTAGGTCATCTGTCAGTTTTTAACAGTCAAAGGGTCAAAAAATGGGTAAATGAAGCAGTTTTTGTCACACTTCGGTTTCTTTGAAGATGGTCGGAAATATGGTCGGTAAACTCATCAGAAAATGTCAAAAATCTTGCTAGTGACTTGTCACAAAACTGTCCAGAGGCAATGAATCTAAGTAGCGACTTGTATTAACAAGTTAGCGATTTGTGTTTTGAAAATGATGTAGCGACTTGTTCTAAAAAATTGTTAGCGACTTGACTATTTAAACTGCCTAGCGACTTGTATTTACATGTCGTAGCAATTTTGCTTTGAAGAGGTAGCGACTTGGGGTACGACTTAAGTTAGCGACTTAACACTACTTCATTTGCGACTTGACAAGAAAAGAAGAAATGAAGAAGAAGAATGAATGCAGACCTCAACCACTAGACCTCAACAACTATACAAAATGCTACAAAGACTCAACGACCCGAGCTTCATTTTATCTACATCATCATTAACGAAATTATAAATGAAAAGATAAAACAAATTCGACTCAAACACTAAACTAACAAGTTCTCAAGATCTCAAGTTGTTTTTCGTGTCTCTCAATGAATTATTTAGATTCAAAGGTCCGTCACACGTAATTTAAACTCATCACTGATCCATTTAAGTTTTCATTTCTGTTGAATATCCGAAACTGGCATGAAAGGATTTTTAACAAACTTGTTAAAATCGTTTCATTATTTTGATTGTTCATCTTTCATGGTCGGTTAAATACTTAATGACCAAAGATTTTTAGATCTCGGTTAAGTAGTTTCGTGGTACTCAAAGTAACATCAAGACCAAAGGCCTTATGCGAAATAGACTCACATCGATCTTTAATCAAAGTATCCAACTCATTTTAATGCTGAACTATGAATCGTTTTAACAATTGATGTTAAAACGTTTTTCATTGTTTCGTATAATTAAAAATAACTATTTAATCCTACTCGTTACCTTAGTTTAATCTTGAAGCCGTGTCAAAACCTTCGAGCCATCCACGTGGCGAGGTCATCATGCGGTTCGTGTGATAAGTGATACGAGGGTGAAAAGGTTTGTGAAACCTTATTCTCGTGATTGGAGCGTTCTCTTTGGAGGAGAGATCTATGTTGTGATTTGGGTATGATGTATAACGAAGAAGGGTTTGTATAAAATGTGAGCTGCTATTTGATGATGGGATTTTTTGAGGTGATTAGGTTTTGTGTGTATTATTGATACTTATTAGAGGTATTATATACTCGTGAGTTTTAGGGTATGGTGTATCAGTTCATGGGCGACATTTTTCTTGAACTTGAATTGGAAATGGGCTTGACTAAGTCATCATGGGCACTGTGATAGGTTTTTTGGGCGTTAATATGGGTATCCTAGTTATCATTTATGTTAATATGGCGTTAACATAGGCCATTATGAGTTTATGAAATCTGGTGAGATTGTATGGACAAGGTGAAACTTTTGATATCGTAATGTGAATTTTGGTTATCGTAAGTTTTGGGTGTGAATAATTATTTTCCGGCCAAGCATGAAATATGGATTGAAGATATTGCATCAGATTGATTTGATATGTGGGCATAACGAATTAAAAATCAGCCAACCCGTTTTTAGGTGTAATAAGGTGTGAGATTCGATTATTTGGCTGTCAACCCGTTTGATTATTTGGTTAGGAATAATAATTTGTGAAATGGGCCTCTTGTGTTTATATTTTTCTTGGGCTTAAATTTAATTTATATGAATCGAATATAAATCAAGTGAGATGAAGTTGGATTCTAAGTGAACCAAACTTGGGTATGAATTGGGTGAAATGATTTGGATGATGGACTAATGAGCTTCTTAAAATTGGGTCGTTTATATGAGATATGATGGGGTTTTATGAGAAGCGTTGACGAGATTTGTTGAAGTGATTTGACTATGAGATTTGGTATGATGTTGTTGAAATTTGTGGGTGCTATCTTGATGTGTCTGTTGTTTGTACATTTGTCGCGAAGAACTATTTTGTCACGGACTGAATTGTTATTGGATCTAGGTTATTTACTGGGGGTTCTTCGTATGATATTTCTTATTTGGATTTGAAGTGAGGTTTTCCGGGCGCGTTTACTTATTTCATCTTCTTTCTTTCTACCCCGGTGAAGATGACTTGTTTGGGCACTTATTGAGTGTGATAAAGACTTGGCTATTTAGTTACGTTTGTGATTCTTTCTCGCTTTACCTTTAACGTAGCTATCACTCGGTGTCTCGAAGTTTAGGATATGTCAAGAGGTTTTATAAATTGGGTACACCGTTTCTTTTTCACGAGGATTAGTACAAGCTTAAGTAACAAATCTGGAATTTTACTCATGATCAAGTTTGGTATATCGGGTTTTCACCGTGTTGTCACTGCAAGAGCCGACAGAATATGTGAAAAATGTGCTTACCAAAGTAAAGAATTGTTGATAATGTTGATGATATTGATATCGGACTGTTGATGAAACTGTTTACGTTCCCCAAAACAGATATTCACTAAAAACCAAAATTGTCATAACACATTCAACCTGACATTGTTTACGGTTTGTCTTGATTTTGTAAAATCCCGCGAAAGAACCTATTTCTCGGTTTAAATCATAGACTTGTAAAATCCGTGACAATGGAAACATCCTGGTAATAGTAAAGTGCATTTCCGGATCTATCTTACGGTTTATTCTTGTTTTTGTAAAATCCCGCAAAAGAATCTATTTCTCGGTTTAAAACCATGGAATTGTTAAATCCTGTAATGATGGAACTATCCTGGAGAAAGGAAAGTAATTCTGATCTTATCTGATGCGGTGCTACGGTTTCGCTTCCAAAGAAGGGATAAAATGGTACTTCCATGAATTGGGTGTGTGTTTGGGTTGTCTTCATGGCAGTTTGGTTATTACAAGGTTTTACTGGGTTATGTGCTTTTAACCATGGTCGGGATGATAAACCATTATCATAGTTCACTTAAAATTTCAAAGGAGGCTAGATTTGAGCTTTTAACCAGAAATGTGACAACAGCGTTAATTCATTATTATTTATTTGAGGTTGAAGTGAAATATCACGGGCAAGTGTACTTAGTATCTGAAGGTATCGGGGATGGTTGGATGAAGATTCTTTATTGTTGGGTGACTTTTTCCTTTTCTTTTACCACTTGGGGGAATTGGGCTCTTATCACCACAAAATAACTATCACTTTAAGGAATTACGTTAGAAAAGTTCGGTGTCACATTCAATTGGGGATTTTTAAGAGGTGATGTACGTCTTATACTTGATGGTTGGTTGGTTGAAGAGTATATAGAGTACTTAGGAGATTCAATGGAGGATGAAGTCTCGGCACCGCTCTTTGTTACATATGTATAAGTTTAAGTCACGAGTTCGTTAGTTTACTTGTGGGTCAAATTCATCATATTAAGTTATTCCATCGGCTGTTACTACAAAGAGCCTACTGAATGATAATGGTGGTTGATTACATGTTTTGCCAAGAGAGCTGAAAAGAGAGAGGTAATGACGTATAAACACAACAGTTCATGCCTCGTACTCTAAAGAAAAGAAAAGTGTACGTTTCAGAGTGCTTTATCTTCGAAAGAAGAGAAATCTTCTTATGACGTATGAATATAACGATCATCCAAGACCACCCGAATCATCAACACAATAAATATAACGATCCTACAAATGGTATCAGAGCCAAGCTTGTTGTGTTTTGATGATTTATTGTGCTCGAAGCTTGTTTAAACTGATGTTATATCATTTTTTGTATGTCGGATAGTTTTGTTTTCCATACATTTAGTGATATCAGTCCTTAAACAAGTTTCTTTTTGTATCTTGTCTTGGTCAAAATGGTCATCTGATTTATCATAAAAGTTATAACTGTTTTGTGTCTTTTGTCCAAACTGTCTTTTTGAGTCAATTTTTTGTGTCAAGTTATATCAGTATTATATTCGTGGGTCATCTGGTCAGTTTTTTAACAGTCAAACTGGGTCAAAAATGGGTAAATGAAGCAGTTTTTGTCACTTTTCTGGGTTTCTTTGAAGATGGTCGGAAATATGGTCGGTAAACTCATCAGAAAATGTCAAAAATCTTGCTAGTGACTTGTCACAAAACTGTCCAGAGGCAATGAATCTAAGTAGCGACTTGTATTAACAAGTTAGCGATTTGTGTTTTGAAAATGATGTAGCGACTTATTCTCAAAAATTGTTAGCGACTTGACTATTTAAACTGCCTAGCGACTTGTATTTACATGTCGTAGCAATTTTTGCTTTGAAAGAGGTAGCGACTTGGGGTAGCGACTTAAGTTAGCGACTTAACACTAAACTCAGTTTGCGACTTGACAAGAAAAGAAGAAATGAAGAAGAAGAATGAATGCAGACCTCAACCACTAGACCTCAACAACTATACAAAATGCTACAAAGACTCAACGACCTCAGCCTCATTTTATCTACATCATCAGCCAACGAAATTATAAATGAAAAGATAAAACAAATTCGACTCAAACACTAAACTAACAAGTTCTCAAGATCTCAAGTTGTTTTTCGTGTCTCTCAATGAATTATTTAGATTCAAAGGTCCGTCACACGTAATTTAAACTCATCACTGATCCATTTAAGTTTTCATTTCTGTTGAATATCCGAAACTGGCATGAAAGGATTTTTAACAAACTTGTTAAAATCGTTTCATTATTTTGATTGTTCATCTTTCATGGTCGGTTAAACGAAATACTTAATGACCAAAAGATTTTTAGATCTCAGTTAAGTAGTTTCGTGGTACTCAAAAGTAACATCAAGACCAAAGGCCATATGCACGAAATAGACTCACATCATTGATCTTCAATCTAAGTATCCTACTCATTTTAATGTACGAACTATGAATCGTTTTTAACAATTGATGTTAAAACGTTTTTTCATTTGTTTTCGTATAATTAAAAAGATAAACTGTTTTAATCCTACTCGTTACCTTAGTTTAATCTTGAAGCCGTGTCTAAAACCTTCGAGCCATCCCTGTGGCGAGGTCATCATGCCTGAGTTCGTGTGATAAGAGATAACGAGGGGACTGAAAAGGTTTGTGAAACCTTATTCTCGTGATTGGAGCGTTCTCTTTGGAGGAGACTGAATCTATGTTGTGATTTGGGTATGATGTATATAACTGAAGAAGGGTTTGTACAAAATGGGAGAAGCTGCTATTTGATGATGGGGGCGAATTTTTGAGGTGATTAGGTTTTTGTGTGAGTATTATTAGGGTAGTGATACTTATTAAAGGCATTATATACTCGTGAGTTTTAGGGTATGGTGTGTAATCAGTTCATGGGCCGAAATTCTTTTTACTGAACTAGAATTGGAAATGGGCTTGACTAAGTCTTCATGGGCCTGGTGATAGGTTTTTTTTTGGGCGTTAATATGGGTATCCTAGTTATCATTTATGTTAATATGGCGTTAACATAGGCCATTATGAGTTTATGAAATCTGGTGAGATTGTATGGACAAGGTGAAACTTTTGATATCGTAATGTGAATTTTGGTTATCGTAAGTTTTGGGTGTGAATAATTATTTTCCGGCCAAGCATGAAATATGGATTGAAGATATTGCATCAGATTGATTTGATATGTGGGCATAACGAATTAAAAATCAGCCAACCCGTTTTTTTCGGTGTAATAAGGTGTGAGATTCGATTATTTGGAAACTGTCCAACCCGTTTGATTATTTGGTTAGGAATAATAATTTGTGAAATGGGCCTCTTGTGTTTATATTTTTCTTGGGCTTAAATTTAATTTATATGAATCGAATATAAATCAAGTGAGATGAAGTTGGATTCTAAGTGAACCAAACTTGGGAGTATGAATTGGGTTGAAATGATTTGGATGATGGACTAATGAGCTTCTTAAAATTGGGTCGTTTATATGAGATATGATGGGGTTTTATGAGAAGCGTTGACGAGATTTGTTGAAGTGATTTGACTATGAGATTTGGTATGATGTTGTTGAAATTTGTCGTGCTATGCGAATTGATACGCTGGTTTGTACATTTGTCGCGAAGGCTATTTTGTCACGGACTGAATTGTTATTGGATCTAGGTTGACTGCGGGGTTCTTCGTATGATATTTCTTATTTGGATTTGAAGTGAGGTTTTCCGGGTACGTTTACTTATTTCATCTTCTTTCTTTCTACCCTTCCGTGAAGATGACTTGTTTGGGCACTTATTGAGTGTGATAAAGACTTGGCTATTTAGTTACGTTTGTGATTCTTTCTCGCTTTACCTTTAACGTAGCTATCACTTCGGTGTCTCACGAAGTTTAGGATATGTCAAGAGGTTTTGTAAATTGGGTGCACTGTTTCTTCTTCACAAGGATTAGTACAAGTTTAAGTAACAAATCTGGGGAATTTTACTTCATGATCAAGTTTGGCATATCGGGTTTTCTTCACCGTTTGTCACTGCAGAGCCGACAGAATATGTGAAAAATGTGCTTACCAAAGTAAAGAATTGTTGATAATGTTGATGATATTGGATAATGGACCGTTGATGAACCGCTGCATGTTCCCCTAAAACAGATATTCACTAAAACCAAAATTGTCATAACACATTCAAGCTGACATTGTTTACGGTTTTGTCTTGATTTTGTAAAATCCCGCGAAAGAACCTATTTCTCGGTTTAAATCATAGACTTGTAAAATCCCGTGACAATGGAAACATCCTGGTAATAGTAAAGTGCATTTCCGGATCTATCTTACGGTTTATTCTTGGTTTTGTAAAATCCCGCAAAAGAATCTATTTCTCGGTTTAAACCATGGAATTGTAAAATCCCGTAATGATGGAACCATCCTGGAGAAAGGAAAGTGTAATTCTGGATCTTATCTGATGCTGGTGCTACGGTTTCTGCTTCAAAGAAGGGATAAAAGGGTGTACTTCATGAATTGGATGTGTGTTTGGGTTGTCTTCATGGCAGTTTGGTTATTACAAGGTTTTACTGGGTTATGTGCTTTTAACCATGGTCGGGATGATAAACCATTATCATAGTTCACTTAAAATTTCAAAGGAGGCTAGATTTGAGCTTTTAACCAGAAATGTGACAACAGCGTTAATTCATTATTATTTATTTGAGGTTGAAGTGAAATATCACGGGCAAGTGTACTTAGTATCTGAAGGTATCGGGGATGGTTGGATGAAGATTCTTTATGATCCTTGTTTGAGCTTATTATCAAAAATGAAGACTTGGAAATCTATTTATTGTTGGGTGACTTTTTCCTTTTCTTTTACCACTTGGGGGAATTGGGCTCTTATCACCACAAAATAACTATCACTTTAAGGAATTACGTTGTAGTGCTCAGTGTCACATTCAATTGTGGATTTTTAAGAGGTGATGTACGTCTTATACTTGATGGTTGGTTGGTTGAAGAGTATAGAGTACTTAGAGATTCAATGGAGGATGAAGTCTCGGCACCGCTCTTTGTTACATATGTGCAAGTTTAAGTCACGAGTTCGGGTTAGTTTACTTCAGGGTCAAATTCATCATATTGGGTTATCTCCATCGGCTGTTACTACAAAGAGCCTACTGAATGATAATGGTGGTTGATTACATGTTTTGCCAAGAGAGCTGAAAAGAGAGAGGTAATGACGTATAAATACAACAGTTCATGCCTCGTACTCTAAAGAAAAGAAAAGTGTACGTTTCAGAGTGCTTTATCTTCGAAAGAAGAGAAATCTTCTTATGACGTATGAACACAACAGTTCATGCCTCGTTCCTCAAAGAAAAGAAATGTGTACGCTTCAGTGCGCATTATCTTCTGAAGAAGAGAAATCTTCTTATTATGATCATTCTCATCAACATGCTTCATACTTTTTCCTTGCGCTTCAGTCATCAAGTGAACCGGGCTACTGTTGATTGTTTTCTTATTCCACTTGCTCATCTATAATGACGATGGCGACATCATGTGCTAATTTTGCGGGGGAGAAGTGTGAATAGACTACATTTGGATGATTTTCACTTATTCAATCAAGAATGGCAGCTACGTATGCAATTCTTGAGGGGGAGAAGAAGTGTGAATTTACTACATGGTTGATTGTTATCTGAGAATAAATGGTCAAACGGCTCCTAACTCATGTAAAAACCGAGCTTCTTCTTATCGGATCATCGTTACATGCAGTTTCTTCTAAGAGTCGTTGGTTGACATCTTCACACCGGCTGATATGATTATCGACAAAGTTCTTCCGGTTAATGCTTCACGTACACATCAACATGATGATTCCGAACAATCTCTCTGTTCTTGTTTGATGTGATTGGTAGTTTGGTGTTACCATTTCGTGTGTTCTTTGCGGGCTGATTGCTGATTTTCTTGATGAACATCTTTCTGTTCTTGTTTGATTGGGAGGGATCTTAGTTAAGGGGATTTGCAAGATGTAAGTTAATTCGGATGCCTTTTAGTGTGTTGAAGATGTTAACTATCTATTCCCCAACTGGACAATCTTGAAGAAGGTCGAGTCTACAGTCGGTTCTACATTTTCTGCTACATGTTAGAAGACTAAAGACGAGTTGCATTTGATCATCTAAAGACTTCTTCTTATTCAAGCATTCATCATAAATATTGTCGGTTTAGGGGAGAGAACTAATTGGGGGAGAGTGAAATGCCATATTTAATCCCCAATTAGACTTGCTCACACTCTTCTAATGATGTTCTTCTCAACAAATTCCAAGTATTTGGGCTAGTAATATGTTGTTGATTTTGAAGTGTCAAAACCAGCAAGGGGGAAGGAGACACACATCTAAATGCGAGTAAACTTGATGAACTTAATACTTCTAAGTGATTGAAGATATCCCGGGAAGACTAATGTCATTACCGCAGAGACACTCAAGGTTTGACTCATGGCGTTTAGTGTTCTTATTCCAACTATGTGGGGGAAGAGATGGAAGAGTTAGTTTCTGAAGATGAAAGAGGTACACAAGTATGACATATTCATGGGAGATAAATGTATAACATGAGGGAGGTGTTATCAGTTATTCTTTCGGTGGGAATGTGTGTACTTCGGGTTCTTGAGCTTCATACACGATCATCAGGGACGAAAGATGTGAACATTGGGGAGGTGTTTTTCATTACCCTCATGATGTGTATTCGAGAGAGTTCTTGGATATTGGTGTACTTCGGGTTCTTGAGCTTCATACACGATCATCAGGGAAGAAAGCCATTGTTTACCACAAACATTGGGGAGGTGTTTTCTTTCCGGGCATGATGTGTATTCGAGATAGTTCGTGAGCTCTATTCTAAGAGGCTGACTGCATCAATTCAACTACTTTATGGAAGTGTTCTCTTGACAACTTTTTGGTATGGATCGCTTCAGACTTTGGTGGAAAAGGAATTTGAGAAGATTATTTAAATGTGGGATGATACGTTGCTGTTGTTCTTTTGGATGATATAACCTCAAACGAAGAATCACGGAGATTATTTTTAAAAGGAGCAGCAAGATCGATGATAATGGTGTGCTTCTTTGTGCACCTGGCTAAGAGAAGCTTGAAAGAAAGATTTGAATCTGCTCAGCTAAGGGATTTTCGGTTTGGGGGGAAGCTGCCAAAGTCTCTCTTTCAGATGGTTCAATTTCTTTCTTCAATGCAAGAGCCTTGGAAGCTTTGGTGGTGGAAGTTTAAGAGATGACGATTTCTATCTTCTACGACATGCTGTTCGATATCCTTATCTCGGTACTCGTGTCATCATCTTTCTTAAACTATATCATCTACTCTATCTTCGTATATATTTATCTGAAAAACCAAAATACAAAAATATAAAACCAGTAAAACAAAATAGAAAAATATAAAATCATAAAAAACCCATAAAAATTAGAAAATTTGAAAAATTCCAAAAATATTGTTTTCTAAAGACATGTCTTCTGGTATCGATAACATCTACGGTCTT
Organism: Chrysanthemum makinoi; assembly: GCA_910596185.1. Lineage (NCBI taxonomy): Eukaryota > Viridiplantae > Streptophyta > Magnoliopsida > Asterales > Asteraceae > Chrysanthemum > Chrysanthemum makinoi. Next base: position 107,973,856 of record OU343219.1, read on the forward strand.
AGAAATGTCATTCAATAATGGCACGGGACTTTAGATGAAGTTCGAGCAGGAGGTGTAAATATTTCTTTCTAAACATGTTTCAAAATATGGCTTATAGTTATTTCAGACTGTAACCCGCGCTTCATTAATGGCTTACAGTTATTTCAGACTATAACCCGCGCTTCATTAATGGCTTGCAGTTACTTCAGACTGTAACCCGTGCTTAAAACTATGGCTTGCTATTATTTCTGATGGCAACCCGCTCTTCAAAGAGGAAAGTGCTGCGCTAAACCAATTTTCAAATATTTTGTTCACTTATCCTAAAACAAAACAAGGAAAGCATGTCGTCAAAAAGACTGATGTTTCTACACAAATGTTTTACCGTCTAAAATTCTTTAGAAAAATATTTGTTGTTTTTCAAAAATGGTGGTAAATGAGTTGCTTGAAAATCAATCTAATTCAGAGTTTTCAAAATAAATTGTATACTCAGTCAATGACTTCAGCGCCTTTAAACTTTTCAAAAAATGAGTCATTAATTGAGGGGGAGAATGTTTTCAAATCTAAATTATCTAACGGGCTTTCTTAATTATCCTACGTGCTTAATTAAAAAATGATATTTGCCTATGTCGAAGGACTAGGAATTTAGGATACGATTGTTAGGATTAGATGATTAGAGTTTGATAAACACATTTTTCCCATGCCTATGTATGATTTAATTGATATGTTGAATTGCCTTTTATTAGTCGATTGTTGTTTGGGTGATGTCGACCACCATATATCTGTTTGTGTCCACTAACGTATGCAGGTATATTGGTATATAAGAATGTTACCGATCCGGATCCCACAATAGAAGATGATTGGATGCCGAATGGAAAGGGTAACTATATCTTGGGTTGACATATGAAGAAACGGAGCTTAATTTGAGTTCTAAGGAAAGTTGGCATGGAATGCAACGTAAGAGGTCTCACTGCATCAGCATATGGTTTTCTTCATCATCAAATGAAGAAACGGAGCTTAATTGGACCTCTATGAAGAGTTGGCATAACAAATGCAACGTCAAGTCCCACTGCATCAGCGATGGTTTTCTTCCAGCCTTACATCAACAACAGAAGCAACTTCCATACCTCCTAATGTATCTTGTGCAACAAAAGTAGTGAATGATACCATTTTTTAAACAATTTTTGAATAATATTGTTTTGAAAATGGAAAAATATTGTTTTGAAAATAAATCGGATTCAAAGTTTTGTAATCAACCGGACTTTATTTTGTCAAATCATAAGTGATTTCAAATTAAATATTTTCAAACGATATTTCTTCATAAAAGTCCGGTCTATACAACATAATGTGGTGATCTAAAGATTTAATGTTATGTCATGGTATGATTTTCTTTAAAACTCAAAGATCTTACAAAATGAAATTTTCTCTATTCTTGTTTGATTGTGAAATTGTTTTATTCTACTTAAAGATCTCTTAAAAACTATCATACCTGACACTAACAATCTTTAATGTCTAAAATTGATCCTTATCTGTCACTTTTCAAAATCAAATCTTGCCACGTCTTTCCCCAAAATTTTCTAAATTATTTAAATCTTTTTGGATCACAAATCTCAAATGGTTTGAAATCTTTGATCGGGTGAGAGATTGTGAGTTAAATCTCAAATATGTTTTAATGGAATTGGTTTTAGTCCTTCAAAGGCACTCCTGCCTCCATGTGCCAAACGATTTCAATATACATAATGCACATGTTGAGGGGGAGCATTTATCCAAAAAAAAAACAAGATGAGTTTTTAAATCTGGCACATTTTCTCCCATGTTTTCTAAACCGTATTAAATCACTTGGGATCCAAAATCTCAAAGGGTTTGATATTTTTGATCGGGGGAGAATTTGTGATTTAATAATGAAATTTGATAAAAGGTGATCGTTTTTTGATTCAATTGTGCAGGCTGCTCTCTCATACGTGCTAATCGCTTTCGAATCTCGAAGCACATATTGAGGGGGAGCATTTCAAAAGAAAACAAACTATCAAGGTACAAAGAATTCTATGTTTTAACATATGTACCTTGATTGATTTTCTAATGGTTTCTTAATGGCTTTTGTGATCGTGAATGTACTTAAAAAGGAAAATTTTCCTCTATGTGATAAAATTATTTCAAATATCCTATGCACATATTGAGTGGCAGAATTTACCAAAAAAATTCAAATGGTTTTATAAGGATGTACAAGCTCTCCTTCCCACATGTGCCAAACGATTTCAAATTTTCCATGCACATGTTGAGGGGGAGCATCTATCTTAAACCACAAAGATTTGAAACGTGATCAATTTATTTCAATGTGCAGTCTTTTCCTAATATGTGCAAAACATCTTCAAATATCTATGCACATATTGAGGGGGAGCAACTATTTTGAAAACCACATTCTTTATATAACTACTCTTAGATGCAAGCCAACCCCTCAAAGATGAAAATTATCTCTATTACAAAATGATGCTTGATGCACATGCTGAGGGGGAGCTCTTGTTCTAAAAATATCAAAAACAATTCAGGTACTAAATGCTTTGATCATATATCACAAGTACCTGAATTGATTTTCAAATGGTTTTCGATTGGTTCCAATGGCAGATGAACAACACCAAATAGATCGACCAAATTTACTTTATGCATGGTGATATAAGGATGATAAGGTTAGGTATTTGTTCCCATGATCCGCCAGAACCGGAGGGATCCACCCAGGGACAATCCACTAGATAGTGTAGAAGTCCTTAGGTATGATGAAAAAAGTAGAAATGTGAGATATGGGAAGAGTGCGGACTAAGACAGAGCTAGTACTGGAATAAACCCAACCAGGTTCTAGTTATGAAGTCTCGGTAAGCACTGAAGGGGTTGAAGAATGAAAAAGAATTGAATGTGAAAAGGGTGAAAATAAATAGCCCTCCAATAATTCAACCTTAGGGCAGATACCAGGTTCAATTCATATGATACTGGTGATTACTAAGGTAAAACTGGTATTGAAGACAAGACGTCATGGACCCAATGACGCACTGCACTACAACTTCCCAAAACACTCAAGTTCCTCTTAAAAGGACTTGTTTCATTCTCACGGGGAACCGAAATTATCTATCGACTTTCTCTTAAAGATTGTTGATATTGAAGAAGGAGACCCTCTCCCTAGTCTCTGGCATAGGAACCAAATGTGCACTATTGAGTCTAGAGCCACGAGATCATCAAATAAATCTCTATAGGACACTGTCAATGAAGACTTTCTGTTTCACACAATATGGAAAGAGAGATTATATCTTATGAGTCCTACGCATTATCCTTGTGGTATTGCCAGAACATCTGAGTGATATGCAAACATATTCACAATGAAGATGGAAAGCCTTCTGGAGCCAACATCAAACAAGCTCCTGGTGGGTGGCATGCGATATCTTTCCAATAGATCAACCATGTGACAACTAAACAGAAACAATGGAGCGATTCATAATTATGAATCAATCCTGGTTCAGGTTATGGATTGACGAATGCCTTTGAAAAACCAGTCTTTGTACTTAAAAACTCTTTTCTCTAGCACATCGTCTGTGTACTCATATTTCAAAATAAAAGGTGTTTATGATTGATAATTGATTTTCATTAAAACCTTCGTTGTATTGCAAAAACAATTTCTATTGAGCGATACACGATTGTTTTTCAAATCTCTTTTCATCAATCAGTGAATTTCAATTCGCTGGTTCACTCACTATGTGTTGTCTTCTTTGAGACGTTCCGGTTTGAGAACAGCTAGAACAGCTGCGAAACCCTGTCAAGGAGATTCTTCGGAATTATACCTGATCACAGGCAGTACTTGTACTGATCAACGGGGAACCGTGGGCCGTGTACCTCAATTCAATGAAAGTGATCAAAGACACTTTCGTGCGATTTATTGCTAACTGTTGTATGCAGGTACACCCGACGATTGCAGCTGATCAGAATTGAGGAGTCAATCCACAGCCGCATGCTCACACATCACATTCAAAGAAATCAATATAAGTGCATATCTACATCAACTGGCTCTGATATTTTCAATCCATGCTTCTGCTACGCTACTGGAAATATTATGAATCAACAAAAGCTTCCGCTACTCTGATGAAAAGATATCATGATCCCAAATGTGAGCATGTCGGTCCGAAAGTCACAACACCACATGATGGCAACACAATAAAGGGTGATCCAGAGATTTGTTGTGGGTGATGATCTCAAAGAAAGCTAGAAGATCATCAAAGATGTGGATCAGTTCAAAGACCTCCACATAAATTACAAAGCATTCGGACTTTGAAGTTGCACCACTCAAGAACAAAGATTGCGGAAGTGAAGAATTAAAGTCTACGAGCTCAAGAACTAAAGACATAGAAAGAATTCTAGGATGCAAAATGTATTTCATGGGGTGACCTCCCTTAGGGGGAGATTGTTAGGAATTGGAAATTCCATGTTAAAGTGTCGGTCACCCCAATTATAGTCTAGCATATGTTAGCTCGTAAACGTGTCGTTATTTACATTATTAAGTAGTTAATTAATTAGTTTGTAGCGTAGATTAGTTTAGTGTAACACCGGGGAGGAAGGACGGGTCTTTACCCACTGTATGCCTGATCCACAGTCCGATAGGAGGACGGTATGTTTGTAACTATATATACCCCTTCCATCCATGGAAGGGGTGGAGCTTTTATTTAATCCAACCTTACATTTGTTAAACCGAGTCTCTACCAAAAAACTCACTCTCATCTACTTTCTCTCTCTAATGGCAAACATGTATTTTGATCATCCAAGACCACCCGAATTATCAACACAATAAATATAACGATCCTACACCATTGAATTGATGAGGAATCAATGTCTGTAAATGTACCATTTCCGAGAAACTTGTGATAGACATGAACTTACATGGGTTTAACCTTCTTTTCAAGGAGTGTTTACAACTTCAAGTTGGTTATTAGAGCTAGTTGTCACCTAAAAACTGAGAATGGAACTCTTTAACTTAGCAACGTAACCGTGTCTCGTGGGGAATTATCTATCATGAGCCGATCAATTCTAAAAGTGCGATCTCTACCCTTACTGTTCAGATTTAAGTTAAAACATTATAAGCACATGTGAAGGGGGAGTGTTTCTGAAAATATAAAACTCTCGGAGTGTTTCAAACATGTTTTCAATCATAAACACTCTGAGAGATTTTCAATAAAATGGTTATATGGCAACAATAGGACAGTCATGGAGTTATAAGGTAGCTAAGGATAGGAAATTCGTCCTATGATCCGCCAGAGCCGGAGGGATCTACCCAAGGATATCACCAATAGTTTAGAACTAGAAGTCCTTAGGTATGATTGAAAAAAGGAGTAATGTGAGAAAGGAGAAAGAAGGGGTTGAAGAATGAAAAAGAAAAATATAGAAAAGGGTGAAAAGATATAGCCCTCCATAAACAACCTTAGAGCAGAAACCGGGTTCAATTCATATGCTACTGGTTGTCACTAAAATGAGATTGATATTGAAGACAAAGACTTCATGGACCCAGTGACGCACTGAACCTAAACCTTCTAGCTACTCAATTCCTCTTAAAAGAGATTTGTTTCATTCTTGTTAATACAAATAAGCCATAAAAACGTTTATTTATATTTTACGATCTTCTAATGTTTTGTCGATAACAAACGTAAAATCATTTTAACGAAACAAATAAAATACGTAAATGGTTTGAACTAATAGTTTCTAACATATTCACATTTTCACATAAAACACTAAAACAAGTATAAGTGATTTTATGATTTAATATTACATATGTACAACAACTAGTGTTTACATATTTGGGTAAAATATACACATAATTAGTATGTATATATTCGGTAATATAAATGGGTAGAAACTTAAGTATCACAACCCATTGGGCAAATACATTGAATGTAGTTGGGTACAACCCAAAGCCCAAGACCCATGGAGCTTGACCCATAACCCATTGCATGACAACATGCTTATATCATACATGGATAATATCCATAACCCATGGATCAACCCATACCTAAGTGACCAAGTGCATTGCACTCAAGAGATACATTGTATCTAGCTAAAGATCCATGGTTCAACCCATGACCCATAACCAAAATACCCATGGGTAAAAGTGAGCGTCCCACGGATCCCTAGCTTAACGCTAGACAGATCCCTTGTGGAAGGGATTCGTGGGATCCGGGGAACAATAGATTTTTTCTTCTATAAATAGTGAGCCATTTATTCATTGTTGCTCACCTCTTTCTAATCACTTAACACACATACTTCCCCAAGTATCATAACCCTCTAACCTTAGATCCAAGTGATCTATGTAGTTTGTCTTTTGTTTTTGTGTGATTCTCTAGGTTCCTCTTAAAGGCGAGATAACCACTTCTTGAAGACGAGCAAGCTCAAGTCCATGAGTTGCCATGCTTCGTCATCATCAAGACAACTAAGGTTCTCTTGTTGATAGTTCTTTCTTCCTCCATAGATGTTGGGTTGAAGGCATTAGTGAAGGATGCCGAAAGTGTCAAGGTGAAAGCATTAGTGAAAGGTTCTTATTGTCCGTGTCAAAGCATTAGTGAAGAATGCTAAAGATGTCAAGACGAAGGCATGAGTGAAGAGTGCCAAGCATTGTGTCAAAGGCATTAGTGAAGGATGCCTAAGAATCAAATCAAGTGGCAGTTGCGAAGAATGCCTAGGTCTTATAATCGATGAGGTGCATCGTTATACATATAAGTATTTGTTTATTTCCAAGGATGGTGATATCCTTGATGGTGTTGTAACAAGGAGTAGATCTCCTTGAGATTAGGTGTTGTGAAGGGTAGTAGTTCCTCCATAGTAATGGAACTAGGTGCTTAGCCTAGTACCTATTAAAGGGTAGGCGACGTTGTGATAGGATTATTTCTCCTTGGTGTAAAAGAACTAGGTGGTTAGCCTAGCACCGTATAAAGGGTAGGCGACGTTGTGTTAGGTGTGGTTCGCCTTGGTGTGAAGGAACTCGGTATTTAGATTTGTACCGGAAAAAGGTTAGGCGACTTTGTGAAGGCTTCTCCGCCATAAGGAGTTGGTGTAGTGTTTACGAACTCTCGAGTAGGTGACTCGGGGAGTGGAGTAGGGCAAGGAAGGTGTCCTTGTAGCCGAACCACTATAAATACTTGTGTCGTGGTGATCTGCTTATTACTCGTTATCTTTCATTACACGTTTATATATCTATCTATCAACGTCCAACATAAACAACCAAATAGATTGACATAAGTCGATCTAAATATTTAAAAGGAAGTTTTAAATTGGTAAAACTATTCAACCCCCCCCCCCCTTCTAGTTTTCCACAATTGGCATCAGAGCTTCGTTTCCAAGTTTTTTAAAGTATATTTTACTTTGAAAACTTGATACGGTCCGTGTATGTTTGAAAACTACAAAGAAGGGAATTTCTTTAAACAAAAAGTCATGTTTTTAGAAATCTTCATTTTTTTAAATGTTGGATAGTGATAGATCATTCTCACATTTTCTTTTGAAAAATCTTCATACTAGAATTTTTCCAATGACTTTGTTCTATCCGAAGAAAAAGAAGTCAACACCCAAAGAAGAATACAAAGTGACCACAACTTGGTTTTCCAAAATATGATTAAGTATTTTTAAAGCTCATGAAGTTTTTCGCGTCCATTTTTTCTAAAACCATACAAAGGGAATATAGCAAAGGTATGTTCTCTTAGTTACAATTAGTTGGTCAAAAACGTGCTAATTGCTTGAAGATAAAATGGTGATATATGCTTCTCTCTTATAATAAGCATAATATGAAAAGTGTTTTGTTGATTTTTTTCTTAAAAGTTTTGTTGTTAGATATCTTGTTAATCAAGCTTGAATAAAGGTAAAAATGGGTAATATAACTTCACTAAAAAGTCTACAAAGGTTAAACCTTTTCGTCGGGTCAAAACATACATTTTTGTATTTCTGTGTCAGATCCGCGGATCCCTCAGTTTACACTGGACGGATCCCTCAAGCAAAGGATCTGTGGGATCCGTGGTACAGAAGACAGTTTTTGTCTGAATTTCAAAAATTCATAACTTTTTAACCGTAAGTCATTAGAAGTCGTGCCACCTATCGTTTTAAAGGTATTTGAGTATACTTTCATTTAAAAATGATTTAATAAATTGATTCAAAACAAAAATTTACAGAATCATTGATTTATAATAGAAAGTCATTTTTCGGTCATAACTTTTGCACAACTTTTGATCTAATTGGAGACGGATATTTTCATCTTTGAATAACAATGTGTCCTCTTTTGAAATTAAGGTTTTGATCATATTTATAAACATAAAAGAAACTAATCAAGCTTGGTATACATTTTTATATTTAACACAAAGCGATGAAAAGAACTTTCGTCTGCTATGCTAAATGATTAATTGGCTTACCTTGCATCACTTGATTATTTGCTTATCTCAAAAAGTTTTTGTGCTTGTTTGTTTGAATAACATATGTGGTTTCCTCACCTTGCTATTCACCCTCTTGTTTGTCGATTTAGTAATATTTTATTAATCAATGTGCTATTTGAAGGAGTGTTTGGGATGACATCTAGGTGTGTTGAAAATGTTAGTTTAAATACTTAGATAAGTCATATAAGTTCAAAAATGTTAAAAAACATGTACTATACTAAAAGGCTTCTTGTTAAGTTTGTCATATGTGCATCATAAATGTTTTATGTGCTTATATGATTTTTTGATTTCATATTTCTTGTGTCATTTTCTAAAAACCACAAGAATGTACATCGGATCATAACCTACACTTGTTTTGATGATGTACTTTCCCGTTTTCCATTTCATGATCGCTTTC
>OU343219.1:107992771-108039909 GCA_910596185.1 Chrysanthemum makinoi
ATGAGTATTTGCACACTCATCAATCCTCTTCACATCCCATCTTTCCTTAGAATTCCATCGCTTTTTAGACCCAATTCCTTCATGAATATCCTTCAACCTATAAGCCAATCCGTCCCTAACTTTCTTCAATGTGTGATCCCAAACTTGTGAAGATCTCTACACGCCATCAAGCAGTTGCGTAGTGTTTCACTAAGGTAAACCATTCCGAATGGTTGGCTGATGAGTGTATATTGTGAAATTTGGGTTGATGTCGGGAAGATCTAGGCGAGGTGGAGTGAAGTTGACCGCAGTCGATATGATTCAACTGCTAGCTTTGGAGATCTTCTACCGTTCTTTGATGACTATGCGTCGATGAAGATAAGCAAGGACTTGATGAATTCATGTTGTACTTGATCGAAAATTGTCTCATGCGACCACGTACTTTGGCAAGGTACATGTATTCAATATGGTTGAGAGACAAATTCTCAAAGTCAACGCAGAGAATGCATAATCCCTTTTGACCACAATATTCTTGAGAAAAGTATAGTCCCATTTGGACGAAAGATCAACATGTTTGATGGAAGCGATACTCTTAGTCTTGAAGACTTCATGTTGAGACTTACGAACTGGCGGCTTACGTAGTAGATTCTACGGCGTTCCGGCCAATGGTGAATCCCATACAGTGCGTCACGGTCATACTCTTCCACATTTTTGGAGAACATGTGGTTAGCTCTTTCTCTCGATGGCTATCTGATTAGAGTATATGGTACAGGGAATGGAAGTGTCGGTGATGTAGCGTATTTCCTTGAACCATCGCCACCGTGAAGAAGAAATTCAAGTCTTTGTTGAAGAAATATCTGAATGGAATCCTAGGCGATCACGGTTGGCCAATTGTTGGTAGAGGTTAGGACCAGATTGGTGTAATATGGAGGGTTGTACCGTTTGGTGAAGTCGATGTTTGCTTCTGGGTTGAGCCAATCCATATTGTTAGACATGGCTCGTGCTATATTATCAAGGTGATACTCGACTTCAATAGCACTTTTCGAGCTGTCTTTTAGCAGTTGAAATGCTTCATTTTGATTCGCTTCAACTTCGGATTTGTCATCATTTTCACGGAATTTTTCTTGCAGGTAGTTTAGCATGCTCCAATGTACTACATTCGTCACCTCTTGACCTTGGATGGGTAGGAGTGGAATCAACAAGCGAGAACCATTCAAATTGAGTATCATCTTCGTCCGCCATGATAAGGCGTCGGTCATAGGCGCCTTCTTTTTCTTTGGCTTTGGTTGAAGATTCGGTTTCTTAGCTGTGTCGGAGAGATGGGTTGTTGTTGTGGCTCGGGATTTCCTCATCGTCACGCCGTATACTCAAAGTGATCACGGTTTTTGAGTGCAGGGGTGGTGTCTCGGAATCCCGAGGTTTTCAGTTGAAGCGAGGAGGGATCTTTGTTGAGCTAGAGTCCTTTAGGGTGGAGGCGCATTGATGCTTGAATGGAGGATGATTCTCGGACTTCTTCGTGCGTTTGGGCTCGTTATCCTTATCGATCTTTGTCTTATTCGTCTCTTGAGCGTTTAGGCCTTAGACTTCTTCTCGTATCTGACTGAGTTGGTATTCAGCAATGCTTCAAACAATTTAGCAAGTGGGAGGCAAACATTGCGAGGCGTTTCGACATTTGAGCTACTAGCCGGTTCACCAATTCATCATCTTAGAAGATTGTGAGTTCAACTGGATTGATGCTCAAATTCATTGGAGTTGATTTCATGGCTTGCTTGGCGGATGTAAGAGATTGGATAAAGTTATGCGGTATACATCTCCTTTGTCAGTTTAGGAATGACCTCTATGAGGAACTTGTGAGAGTATCCTTTGATCATCTCGTCCATTCTCCCTTGAAGATCATCTTTCATGAGCGTTTTGACATACTCCCTTTCAACTTGCATCTTGTCTTTCTCATCATGAAGATCTTGTATCATCGACAAGGAAATTCACTTTCGTAGTATGTCTTTCTTTTCGACATGCTTGGCGGCTTTGGCGATTCGAGTCTTAGCATGAGACTTCAAAGAGGTAGTTGGCTTCTTCACTGATTTGGATGATGATTTGGTTGATCTTTTTGATGGTGGTGGTGAAGAATGAGAAGAAGAATCGATGATGAAGAGACATGAGGAGACTCGGGGTCCTTAGGAGGTTTCGAGGTTTTCTCCTTGGGACATGTTGGACTGTCTAGAAGAAGCTTATCATAATCAGCGTCATCATCTTTTCAAGACTTAGTCGTATCATCGATCTTTGTTTCATCACGAGAAGTCTTTTCCTTTTACGGTTCTTCAAAGTCATACTCAAGAGTGTCCTCCAAACGCGTTTGTTGTTGTTCCAAAGTGGTGGCACCAGATCCCTTATCGGGTTGATAAACGCGCCGAGGATTTGGTGTAGTTTGAACTCCACCACTTGACCCTCCGGGGCCACCCATTTGTTCTTTAGCAAATTCTTGTGCGGCGTGTTGAAGTCTAATGAATTTGAACTTTTTCCATGTATCGGTGTCTAGTTGCTCTTCATCGAATCTTCTTCTTCTTGTTGCTCAAAACTAGAGTCTTTCCTTTTCGGTGTTGTTGGTGGACGGTGAGGAGGTTTAGATACCGTTGTAGTGTCATCTTTAGCGGTTTGAGTAGAAAATCTCTTCATCGATGCGGTACCCTCCAGAGTCCTCGTCATTAGCTTTCTTTGCGGTTCAGGGCTTAGGTATGCGGGAATAGGAACAACTTCCTTGGCGAGGAACTGTTCTTTTTCAGGAGGATTCCTCGTGGGGAACTTCCTCGACTCTCGGTGCTTTCGGCACTTCCTCCACTTCCTCTTATGGTTTTCCTTGTAGGCGTACCAGAAGATTTTTCATCAAGAAATCCAACTTTGTTCTCTTCCACAGCAACCAAATATCTTTTATAAGAGTAGAGCCTTTTGAGTTCATCTGAGAAGATGATGCGGAAACCACGACACCTGTTTCTTAGTTGTTGATTCTTTGAATCGGCGATTAGGGTAGGTTTAGACAACATGTCGTGATTGTGGGGTCATTGATTCTCTTGGGGATATCTAGGTTATACCCAAGTGCTCTCGGATCAACAGGTTTAGTGTATCGATGTAAGGAATCTTTGAGCCAAGATTTTTGAGGAATGTCATCATGTCATCCCAAATCGAGCTTCAACCGATGTGTTTCATGTTGATCAGAGCCCAAAATATTTTCAGTTCCACGAGCTTGGGATGCTCATAGCCGCTTGTCCCGACGGAAACCGATTTTGTGATGATGATATAAAGGGTTCTCCAAGGCTGAGGAATGTTCTTTAGATCCACATGTGAATGCTTATTGATTACTCTGAAGCCGTCATACCCAATATCAATCAAGAATTGCGAACAGTCTCTTGGTTGGTGCAGCCAGAATTGAGTTGGTATGATGTAGGGAATGAGTAGGACAACCCTTAAATCTGCACGGTGTGATGGTGAGTTGTTTGTGGTTGAGATTCAATCCGCGGCATTACGTCCTTTGATCATTTCATAGTATTCGAGTTCTTGAATGTAGATCTCCGAGCGATGGCGAGGTTGGTGAGCATGTTCGATAGGGATGATTCTTCAGAATATCCCTGCAATGAGACAAGAAGATTCGAGCGGTGAGAGTTTCAAAGTCAACACGAAGATTATTCTTTCCAATCTTCATTGGATAGCCATGCGGGAAGATATCAGCAATGGTGAGGACATTTGGTGCATCCACATTCATTTGAGCTTCCATGTAGTGATCACGAAAACACATTTAGCCAAAAGAACCAACATATCGAAAGACATAATGCTAGTCAATAGAAGGTTTTATTGTCTACTTAATGAATGAGATATGTCAATGATTATTCACGAGTCCAAAGTCACTTGTTTGTTCAATAGTCCAATGACGTCGAGAAAAGTTTGGTGAGTTAGTTAACTTTAAGTTTTAAAGTTTATGTTATCACTTATTTTTCACAACATATTAAGCGTTTAAGCTTATTAGTGACATTTATTGGTTTTATTGGCGTGATGATTTATTCATTTACAAGTTTGCACGCGTAATAATTCATAATGAAGGTTTGATCAAGGCTTAGGCGTAGAAATGGTAGCTTATGCGTAAGCGAGGAGTTATATCGTAGACACAAAGCTTATTCGTAGGAACCTTACTTGCAGCGTAAGAAATATTAAGCGTAGGAAAGGGACCTTATGCGTAGAGCTTCGCAGCGTGGCGCATATAATACCTTGCAGCGTGGAAGTAGACCTTATGCGTAGTGGTCCTTTATTTACGCATATCGCTTCATGAGGATATCGCGTAGTCCCTTTGTAGAACCTTACGCGTAAGATTATTCTTACGCATAACCTTCTACGCGTAAGGTGATCCTTATGCGTAGATTGCTAATGACCTTGATTCTGAATTTAACATGTAGCCGACCTGAAATAAAGTCATCATAGCAACAATATTAACACATACATCCATTCTAGAATAGATTATGGCATGAAAACACATAAAACAGTTTACGCGTAAGATTTCTTACGCGTAGACTTAAACCCTAGTTTCAAGAATTACTTGTAACAAATCTAGCCATGGATATTGCATCAAACTTATTCTGGTGGTTCTTAGATGTCATGTGAGTGTTATGACCAAGTTTTAACATCAAACTCTCAATGAATAAAAAATACCCAAACGCGAAGAACATAAACCCTAATCTCTAATTATCAAGCAATTAGTGTTTTACGGGTTAAATCTGGGCCTATATATGATCAATTCATCTTGATAACAACCTCCTACAACAATCTTTTTCACCAAAAACGTTCACATTTGAAAACACCCAAAACGACTCATGAACCCTAATTTTGAAAACCAATCAATTCGTGTTTCTAGGTGGATTTTGAGGATAAACATAGTATCATTGATGTTATTTAAACTTTTTGACACACTTATTTTAACCACAAACACACACCAATGATTGTGTGTTCATACGCTTATGCGTAGAACACATAATCACTCATATCTCAACGTTTTAGCCGTTGGATTTGTAAAAGATTCAAAACCATTGTTTGTAAATACGTAAAGATCATGAAACAACTTATAAATTGATGATCCAAAATACGGTTGTTGAGCGATTTATCTGGCGTAGGATTTGTTAGGTGTGTGTAATGAATGTAAAGAGTTAATGTTAGGTGGAGGAGTTTTATTAAAAAAGAGTTTAAGCTTTTGGCAATTTTAGTCCCTCCACCTTTTCCATTTTCATCCAAAGCCTTTTAACTTCCATTTTGGTTACCAAACGAAGAATATTTGGAAATAATAATGACGACACTCCCCCTCGACTTAAGAAATAATGAAAGTTTATAAATTTTAGTCGAGGAGTGTCGAAAAAGAAATGTGACCACCATTTAAAGAAACAGCGGGATAGGATAACATGCAAGTACACATTTATTTTGAAACAGTTAAGTATTTATTTTCTCCCCCTCAACACTTGATCGGAAAAAATTTGAATTTTGAAAGATTAGAGTGTTGACGGAAGAAATGTACTTGCCATGTTAAGAGAAAAATAGATAGAAGAATATTTTTGTTGTTTTAGCTGATTTTATATTTTTGTATTTTGTTTTTGGAAAAATATTTACAAAAGAGATTTTGGTGTTTGACTGGTTTTAAAGAATGTTTTAAGAGTTCATCCAGTTCCTCTTGAGTCAAACACCGCATACCAATCCGGTGGACCAACTCATTAAACCTAGCGGGAGCTAAGGCTTTGGTGAGAAGATCGCCAATTGGTATTACACAGTATAATTCAACGATTACCTGTTCCACGTGGTCCTTGATGAAGTGATATCTAAGATCGATGTGCTTTGACTTTGAGTGTTGAGCGAGTTGCACGAGATTGCAATAGCACTCCGATTGTCGATACATCGAGGATTACGTCAAATCGTAACCATAGTCTTTGAGTTGTGTTCTCATCCAAATGACTTGAGCACAACACGCCGACATGGCTACATATTACTGCCGGTTGATGGCGGCGATGTGCAATCCTGCTTCTTGATTGCCAAGATACCAGTTTTCACCAAGAAATTGTAGTGCTCTGAAGTACTTTTAGAGTCTAAGCGACTGCGTGATCGGCGTCTGAAAAAGCTATTAGTTCAAAACCAGAATCCTTTGGATACCAGATCCCCAAATTAATGGTTCCCTTGATGTATCGGAGGATTCTTTTAGCCTCTGAGAGGTGGGTTTCAGTTGGTCGCGACTGATAGCGGGAGCAAAGATAAACGGCAAAGACAATATCAGGGTTCTTTGGTACATTAGATACATGAGAGATTCAATAATACTACGGTATTTGGTAGGGTCAACCAATTTCCCATGCAAATCAGCGTCCAGCTTCTTGGTATGTGACATAGGTGTGGCATAAGTATCACAAGTATTCATTCGAAATTTGTTCGAATTTCAAGGGCATTATTGGACTGACTCAAGAAAATACCACGGGGTGATTGATGAACTTGTAGTCTTAGAAAGAACGTAAGTTCACCCATCATTGACATTTCAAAATGTTTCTTCATTAGTTTTACAAAAGCGATTGAGTACTTTTTATGAGTTGACCCAAAAATGATGTCATGCACATAAATTTGAACAATTAAAATATGTTCCCGTGATATTGTATGAAAAGAGTTGGGTCGACCGAACCTTTGGTAAAGTTATTGGCAATGAGGAAAGATGATAGCTTATCATACCATGCAGGGAGCTTGTTTGAGACCATACAGAGCTTTGTTGGTTTGTAGACATGGTTGGAAGCGGGATCTACGAATCCTTCGGTTGGTGACATAAACTGTTTCTTTCGGTTGACCATTGAGAAAGTTTTGGCGTCCATCGAAGACCGTTATGTTCATATGAGCTGCGAATGCGAAATATCGAACGACCTCAAGGCGAGCAACGGAGCAAATGATTCTTCAAAGTCAATACCCTCTTCACTGTCTATAACCCTTAGCCACCGAGGCGTGACTTGTTTAGATGCGTTCCCTTGACATCAATTTGTTTTCAAATACATTTTAGACCAATGGCGTAGACCCTTGTTGGTCTTTCAACGATTCCCATACTTCAAAACGTTTGAATTGGTTGAGTTCTTCTTGCATGGATTCAATCCACTTATCTTTTGTCATTGCATCCTTAATGTTTTTGGGTTCGGTTGGCGGATAGTGAGTGCATAAATGCAATGTTCACCGTCATGTGAAGGCGTTGTCTCGTAACAAGCGGTTGATTGGGTTGCCAATAATATTTTCCGAGAGGATGGTCTTTTGTCCATCTATGTGTAGAGGTTGATGTTGGTATACGTTGTGCGATTTTGAGGATTCAAATGGCTTGTTGATGATTCCAGCGACATCGGTGCAGCGGTTTCATTAGCAAGCGGGTTAAAGAATGCATTTGGATCAAAATTTGCAGGTGGGGGTACTTCATTAAGAACATCATCAGCCGGTTCATCATTGTTGGAAGCGGTTTGTTCAACTATTGTAGTAGAGTCAGCGGTGGTGCATCTTTACAGATGGTTGTTGTAGCGGGTGTATCGGTATTAGAGTATTATCGGGTTGAGCGGCGGAAGCAGGCGGATACACCTAGAAACACGTTCATCAATATCGTCAGCGAGCGAGGAGCAAATAGTCTTTCCATTTGTTGTGAGTAAGGCGAGGGCTTGTTTCAGTGATGATGGGGTTTGGGGAAGTTTAAGCGGTTGTGCCGGGTTCCAAAGGTTTGTTTATACTTTCGAGAAGCCATTTGATAATTTCATCAAAATTAGCATGAATCGTTTCCATAACTTTGCTTTGTACGGCGATTCCATATCCGGTAACCTTTTGAATTCTCACAATATCCAATAAAGACTCCAATATGGAAACTTTGGCTTTGAGCTTTACAAAGTCATCACGATCATTATTTGGATAGCAAAGAGATCCAAATACATGAAAGTGTTTGAGATTTGGTTTACGATTGTGGAGAAGCTCAAATGGTGTTTTGTTGTGGCGTTTTGTAATCATTGAGCGGTTTTGAGTGTAGCATGCAGTTGAGGCGACTTGACCCACAAGTAATCGGAAGTTTAGCATTGATTAACATCGTTACGGCGGCTTCCACTAGATTTAGATCTTTCAACAACTCCGTTTTGTTATGGTGTGCGGGCAATAGATGTTTGATGCTCAATTCCCACTTTCTCATAATATTCCGAAGAGTTTGATTCAAAAATTGAGTTCCTTTGTCTATTCAAATTTGTCTACGATTGTTCGGTGAATTTGAATTTTCGTGAGAAAGGTGATGATCATCGTGGAGCTTGATCTTTACTTCGAAGAAAATAAACCCAAGTCCATCTTGAGTAGTCATCAACAATTACCAAAATGTAGCGTTTGCCATTTATCGTCCGCAGCGCATCGGGCCACACAAATCCATGTGAAGAAGATGAAGCACATCTTTGAGGCGTGTTCCACCTTTGAAGAAAAATGAGCACGAGTGCTTTTCCCTTGTTCACAAGCTAAGCATAGGTGATCTTTAGAATAGGAGCGGGGAGACCTTCAACGAGTTTGTGTCGTGCAATATTGGTGATGGTTTGAAAGTTTAGATGTGATAGACGATGGTGCCATAGCCAAGATTTTGTAGATGTAGCCTTTGAGAGTAAACAAATGGGAGATGAAGCGATCATGTCTTGCATGGAGATAGTGTAGAGACTGGATGGCGTTGGCGGACATAAGATCATTTCCTTGAAGATCACGAATGAAACAAGTTTTCTCCTTGAAAGCTACTTCCAAGTCTCCATCACAAAATTGACCAACAAAAAAAAAAGATTGTGACCGAGGCCTTCCACATAATAAACCTTGCTAATTTCGATGTTGCCATTAATGTAATCTCCGTAGCCCATGATAGCTGCGAAGTGATCATTCGAATCGGCGGTTGCCAATGAACTTTGAAACAAAGTTTGATAACGGTTTAAGATTGCGGTCATGTGTCGGGAACATCATATCAACAATCGAGAGAATGATACGTATCACACGCATTACACACAGGCGACACGAGATGGAATAGAAGTAGATGTGGAACCGAAATGCTAGAGGGTTACGGAGCGATTATAGTAGTCATACACACATCAATAAATTTAGGTATCCATTTAAATCCTAGCGTGTTATATATCCATTTCCGCCATCTCCAACTAGTATTTGCTTTAGTCTTAGTGAATGCACTAGGTGGTACTACATTCCTAGGAGGTGGCTGGAGCTACTGAGGGGCACAATGCGTTTTCTAGAATCTAAAGATGGCGGTTTACCAAGCACAGACTTAGAAAGATTAGTGGGCCTAGAGGTATTCCGATTCTTAGGATTCCGTAAATGAGATGATAGCTTTAGCAACACATTTGTCATGACAATCGAGAATTCATACTTTTATGACAAATAACACAAGGTGCATCGGACTGAATATCAAAAGTACTTAAAGGTTTAGCATTTGTTACATCACTATTCCTATTACATTTTCAGGGCCTTAATATTTATAGTGGAAGCAACATGAGTCTTATTCATAGTCCTAGGGTGTTCTTCTACTTGATCATTCTTTATTGTTCTTTTCTTAGGTCGCAACTTCCTATTCTTCCTTGTATTGCTCCTAAACGTGAAGTGGGGCGTTTGGAAAAGAGGAAACTATTCCTGTTTCAGTAGAAGGAAGCACGTTAGCAACTTGTGATTTGGCGGTAGGGATTCTAGGTTCACGATTACTAAGTGTTCTTGGTGCTATTCTCATAACCACGAGTGGCGGAAGTTGTTCATACTTTCCTAACATTTCCCTTAACGTAAAATAGTGTACACCGGCTCTTGATTTTGAGCGAAGATTTCGGCAAAATTCATGACTTCTTTAGTGTATGCAAGATAATGATCAAGTTCGTTGGATGCTTCAACACGAGTATGTTTGAGTAAATCAAATATGACACCATATTCCATTTTAAATTTTCTAAGTTCTTGTTCATATTTTGAGATTTGACACTTGAAAGACACGGTTTGATCATCGGTTGCTCAAATTTTGGATCGGAAGATTTTGCATGCTGGTGATTTTGGTTTGAAAACAAGTTGTTGATCGTGAATATCTTTTTGGCACCAATTAAGGCGACATATTACATTTGAAAGCTTCGTTTGACAATCGTTCATTTTCAGCTTTTAAGGACTCGATCGAAGCACATTATCCATATTTTCAACATTTCAACGAGAATCAACAATATCAGCAGATATAGAATCAGATGCATATGGCAAAGAATGCAATAACACAACATTATAAACATCAGCATAGATAACATCTTCCAAGAGTCGATCAACATCTTTTCTCAATAATTTCTTTTTGCGTTTAGTATTAGAAATTGATGTTTCTGTTTTCTCGAAAATTGTTTTCATGAGACCAAGTTCCTTGTGAAAATCCCTTTCCCAATATAGTGCACGATTTTTCAAAATTTTGACATGGGGTAAAATTATTTTACGAAAAATATATCGTTGTTCTCGTGCCCATGGCGGTAAAATGTTCAACTTTTATTTGAGAATGAAATTCAATCATACGTTCAAAAGTTTGATGTCAGATAAGAAAGTGTCGAAATATTTGATAACATGACAACTTTCGGCTTTAGTTTTTACTTCACTAAGTGAAGCTAAAGGACGGTTATCTTGTGCACCATTGTGTTGGGGAATAACTTTAGAAACTGGTGTAACAATCAAAGGTGTGTTTAAAGTGTCTTGTTGTGTGACAAAAGTTACGACTTTCGAATAGTTAAATGGTTTATTATAAATGACATTTTCCATTTTTGACCGACTCTCGTCATCAGCATCTAATTCCTCCATGCGATTATATTCCAACGGTCATAGTTGTTGAATCATCAATTCTATGTTACTGCCTTTGTAAACTTCAGGATTTGGTTTTGAATGCTGTGTGAAAACTTAGGTTTATAATCGGCAAGATTGGTCTATATCCATTTGGATTTGGTTTGAAAGAAAACTTTTGAATCGTTGTGATTGATTCACCATGTTTATAAACAACAGTTTTAAACTCTTTGATTTTGTTTTGTAAGTCGACAATTTCCTCAAGATAGTCATCTATTCGTTTCGTTGAATGCTTTTTGTACTCATAGAACTGTTTTTGACAAGTTAACAACTCGGCCTTGGCTTTTGAGTTTCAAAGTAAGGCGTTAATTTGTTGTTTATGTTCATGTTTCAGTTGTTCTATTTGAGAAAACAAAGCATTCTTGGAGCGGCTAGATCCGCAATCTGTCGTTCAAAGATTTTTCGTTTTGGTGTGATTTGGCAAAAGCGGCTTCAAAACCTTTTTCATGGTTGTCTTGAGTTTTGAAAAAATTGAGTTGTCGAATTAAACATTCATTATCCCTAGTTAACAGTGCATTTTTCTCTTTTAATTTTGTGCAAATTTCCAAACGAGAATGTGGGTCTTTAATTAAGGTCAAGAGCTCAGTTTCTCTGTCAGACAAAAGCTCATCTTGTTCAGCGTGATTCTCAACATGATCATTCTTTAGATCCTCAAATATAATGACGGAGTCAACTTGATTATCAATATTAACCATACGGTCATCTTGATCATCAAATATAACTACGGGATCTATTTGATAATCATCGAAATGAGATGTGGAAGAGTCATGTTGAACACTCTGATCCTTGTCAGATAGAGAAAGTGGCGGAGATATCAGATCATTGATGATAATTGTTTGTTGGTTACAATTTTGAGACAAGCCGTGATGTCATACTGGGCTGTATCACTCATGTGTAGAGCTTGCATTTGTGCCATCAACATCACTTTGCATTAGCACGCAAGTCCTCCATATCATCATAAGAATGCATCGCCATAAAGCTCACGTTCCTTGTTGGTAAGAGTTCCACCGACTTCATCCTTAGAGCCAAGAGCAAAGCCTCTTTGAAATAAGCACGCCTCTTGTCCTCCGGTTTAGGACATGCATAAGCCAGATGACCCTTCTCATTATAGTTATAGCATCGAAGACCATTAACCCCATTCGGAGCATTTCCTTGTTCAACCACTTGAGCCCTTTGCTGGCTGCGGAGCACCATGTTATTCCTTCCCATAGCATTGAACCCCTGACCACCTCCCATCCATGACCATAACCACGATTTTTGAACTTCAACGCATACATTGTTCTAGCGGCCGATTCCTTGTATTAGATGAAGAACGAATGCAATTGTTGGATTTGTTTGTATAACGGCCAAATGCTTTAGCAATCATAACAAATCCTTGTTGCGATTCATCGAAGGCATCGAGTCCTCATGGCATCCTTTGTAAAGAGCTTGGCAGGTGTTGTTGTTTTATGGAACCAATTGATTTTGTTGAGGTTGTTCTTTGGCGATCGAAGGTTTGATGGTTGCGATTGTTTGAGGCCGGTTTGAAGAGCTTGTTGCGGAGGAATATTTGTTTGAGCCCACAAAGCAAGTTGTTGATTGTCCGGAAGTGATGGTGAAGCAGTTTGACCACGGAGAATCCTTTCCTTATCAACTTCTTTTGGTGAGGCTTCAGATAGTCGTACAACAATCCGTAGGTAGCATGATGCATATCTTTAGCTTGGCGGAGAAAAATGACATACTTCTCCATTCGGACCAAGACTACTTAGGAACTTTGTGTTGGCGACAATTGTGGCATGATGATATTGTGTTTGTCCAAATCATTAATGATGTATGCGAAAATCGATGATGATAAGATTCTAATGACTCCTGGTTCAATCATGAAGTGTTCATAAGCCAAGTAGATTTTGGATTCCATGTTTTCCTGATTGAGTGTTGTGCCTTGTATAAGAAGATGAATCTGTTCCCACATTGCTTTTGCGGTCTTTTGAGCATCAACACTTCGAAGGATTGGATTGGGTAATCCTAAAAGGATGTATTGCATTCCAAGTTAGGTGGCTTCAAAGTGTAGAAGTTGATCACCCATGAGTTACGCTTGATTTGCAATGTTGGTGACATCATCTCTTGGTGGAGCAATTAGGATCTCGGGTGTAACGGCGGTAGGCATCGAAATGGACCTTCCATAATGACCTTCTTTAAAACTTTCCGTGTGGCTTCTTTAGATCACAAACACGAAGAACGAATCACCCATTGATCATAATTACCGGGAGTGAGCATTGGAGGTCTATCAAGTGAGCCGGCTTCATGAATTGATTGTTGGCTACTCAAGGCTTCACACATCTTGCCAAACCATGTTGGTTCCTTCATAGTATTCTTGGATGGATGTTGATTGTAGAAGTTTGTGTAAGGTTGTACTTGAAGAGTAGGTGGTGGTTGAATTATATGAGGTTGTGGAATTCTTTGCAAGTAGTGGAGTATGTTGTTGGTTAAATTGTTGTTGATAAGTTGCTTGTTGTTGATTCCATTGTTGATGTTGGGGACTTAGTTGTTGTTGTTGTTGATTATAAGTGTAAGGAAAATAGTTAGAGTATGGTGGTTGTGACATGTTGAAAACTTGTGTTGTTAAAATGGATCTTTGTAGTCGAATGAACCTTTGTTGATGAAGTATCCTTAGGCGTAGAAATCACAATAAAGCCAAGTACCACTTATGCGTAAAAACACCAAAGTTACGCGTAACGCGGCAAGAGTTCTGCAGCGTAGTTTTAGCTCGCAGCGTAAGAAAGGAACAAACTCTAAAGTTATGCGTAAAACAAGAAGTTAGGCGTAGAAAACTTAGGCTTAGGATTACCTTATGCGTAAGATTAAGCTTAGGCGTAAGATGAATCTTATGCGTAAAGAGTCTACGCGTAAGCTTATGCTTATGCGTAAGTTTAGGGTTTTACCCTGTTGGTTATTGGATTTCACATACATATCATAACATTATAACTTGTACTCAGATAGATGGTTTTAGATAGAGAAAGTGGGATATTCTAGTAAGGGAAAACTTGTGGAATATTAGATTACCAAAGAACATCCAACCCTCTACCTTGCAAGGTAGAGGGTATTTATAGGTTACAAACTAAACGACCTCGGCGGCGACGTGGATCGAGGATACAATGGGTAAGACCGTCCTTCCTCCTCGGTGTTGCACTAAACTATTCTACTATTTACTACATATCTAATAAGTAAGCGTAAATAATGACAAGTCTCACGAGCTAACATTGACTAGACAATAGTTGAGGTGGCCAGACTCTTTTACTTATGGAATTTCTGATTCCTAACAATCTCCCCCTAAGGGAGGTCAGCCCATAGATTACATTTTGTATCCTAGCTTTCTAGTAAATCTTCATTCTTGAGCTCGTAGACTTCTCTTCAACAATTTAATCAAACTAAGTGTATCTGTGGAGAGTACAACATTGAACAAAGCTGAAATGAATAATTGGAAGGAGGGTTGAGGTGTGCGATCAGAGATAACAATAATTTTGAGCCAACTTTTGAGATCATCGGCTAATGCAAATCTACGAGACATCCATTGTAGGTTGGTGTTATGTGATGTTGTGACTATGCTCACAACACGGATCATGATATCTTCTTATCGAGATGCGGAAGCTTTAGGTTGATTCATGATATTGGCGGCAGAGGCGTATGGAGTGAAAATATCAGAGTCGTTGATGCACTAATCATGATTTCTTTTGAGATGAATGTGTTGTGTGAGCATGCGGCTATGGATTGACCGCTCCATACGGCATTTGCAACATCGAGGTGTACACGCATAAAGCGGTTAGCAATAAAGCGCTAGTATCTTTGATCACTTTTGATGAATTGAGTACTGCGCCCACGGTTCCCGTTGATCGATACAAAGTCTCTTTGTGATCGGTATAATTCGAAGAATTTCCTTGACGCTGAGGGTTTAGCGGTTGCTCTAAACGTTCTCAAGCCGGAACGTCTCAAAGAAGACAACACGGGTGGTGAACCGATGAATAGAAATTCAGCGATTGATGAAAAAATATTTGAAAACAATCGTGTATTGCTCAATAGAAATTGTTTTTGCAATACAACGAAGGTTTTAATGAATCATCAATTATCAATCATAAAACACCTTTGATTTGAAATATCCATTACCGCGATCGATTTGCTAAAGAAAAGAATTTTAAGCACAGCCCCAGGTTTATCAAAGGTATCCGTAATCCATAACTGAACCGGGATTGATTCAAAAGGTGAATTGTCTGTTCCCGGTTGTCACATGGTTGTTCTATTGAATAGATCTCACATGCCACCCACCAGGAGCTTGTTTGATGTTGGCTCGAGAAGGCTTTCCATCTTCATTGTGAATATGTTTGCATATCACTTTCGGATGATGTTACGGCAATACCAAAAGGATAATGCGTAAGACTCAAGATATAATCTCTCTTTCCACATTGTGTGAAACAGAGAGTCTTCATTGAAAGTGTCCTATTGAGATTTATTGATGATCTCGTGGCTCTAGACTCAATTTGTGCATTTTTGGATCCTATATCGGAGACTAGGGAGAGGGTCTCCTTCTTCAATATCAACAATCTCTAAGAGACAATTGATAGATAATGTCGGTTCCTCGTGAGAATGAAAGAAGTCCTTTTAAGAGGAACTTGAGTGGTTTGGAAAGTTGGGGTGCAGTGCGTCCTTTGGGTCCATGACGTCTAGTCTTCAATACCGATGTTACCATCAGTAGCATATGAATTGAACCCGGTTTCTGCCCTAAGGTTGAATATATGGAAGGCTATTTGTTTTCACCCTTTTCTTATTCAATTCTTTTTAATTCTTCAACCCCGATGCTTACCGAGACTTCATAGCAAGAACCTTGTTGGGTTTGTTTGATACTTTACTTTCTATCTCATCCGCACTCTTCCCATATCTCATTTTTCTCCTTTTATCATCATACCTAAGGACTTCTACACTAACTAGTGGATTGTCCACGGTAGATCCTCCGGTTCTGGCGCATCATGGGAACCAATACCTAACCTTATCATCCTTATATCACCGTACATAGAGTAAAGTTGGTCGGTCTATTTGGTATTGTTCATCATACATAGGAACCAATTGACAACCATTTGAAAATCAATCCAGATACTTGTGATATATTATCAAAGCATTTTGTACTTGAATTGTTTTTGATATTTTTAGAAGAAGAACTCCCCCCTCAACATGTGAATCAAGTATTTGAAATAGTTTTCCACACGGAGGCAAGAGAAAGAATTAACTTTTTTGATTACCATTTTCAAAAAATATCAACATCACTTCCCTAATCGAATCAAGTAGATAAAGCATTTTGGGGAAGGATGAGGTTTTCATGATTTTGCTCCCCCTCAATATGTGCTTCTAGGTTTGAAAGAGGGTTTTGCACATACTAGAGTGAACCCTTTTTGAAGTGCTGAACATGATCACCAAAGATTAGAAGCCATTTAACACACAATCAAGGTACCTTAGAAAACTGGAAAATTGTGTACCCTGATGTCTTGAATTTGCTCAAAAAAAATGCTCCCCTTAATATATGCTTCGAGATTCGAAAATTGTTTAGCACATATTAGAGAGTAGTATGCACAAAAAGTTGGTCATCTTTTAACATCTTTCATATTTATATCACATTTTCTCCCCGATCAAAAATTTCAAATCCTTTGAGATTTTGGATCTCAAGTGATTTAAATATGTATGAGACAAAATATTTGTTGGAGAAAATGTGTCCGTTTTATATGATCGAGAGTGGACAACACAGGATGTTCCCCTTTTTGATACAAGCGGAAACCACGGTTACATAACCTAGCACTATTACATGCATTACAGTTGTTCATAGTTTGTACACCACATTATACATAAATTTAATACATAGAGGCTACTTTCGAAGATGTCTTCATTCAGTTCTTTGAAGTAGTTTGTAATGCCCATCACGAAGTCTACCATCAACAAAGCTTTCAAGGCTGCGAAAGATCCTTGAGTCTTTAGTCTTACGCTGATTGCAGCAATGAAATCTTCACACCGCTTTAAGTCATCATCAGTCCAGAAAGTAGTCTTTACCCATGATTTCATATCAATTTTGATTTCTTTCACTCTAGAGTCTAGTTCTTCTTCAACCAATTTGAGAGTTCCGTCACTAAACTTGTAGAGCTCACATAGTCGCATAAGCATGCGAGTCCCATATCTGTCGGTGAAGATGACGGCTCTAGGGGTGTCAAGAACTTTGTATTCGTGATGAAATTCATGCCCTGTTGCATTCCATTGTGGACTTGTAAGGTTGATCCTTGTTTGGTAGCTTTCCATGCCAAGTCGAAAGTCCTCAACTTCGTTTTGAATGACTAAGCCCCTGATCCAAAGAGTGGCCGGTACGAGAGAGGGCCTTTTTCTCATGGACAAGTAAATGCTCAAGGTGTCCTTGGAGATTCAAGAGATAGAGATCTTGAAATCATTTGGCAGAAGATGTTTGAAGTCATTTTCCTCAATAGTATACACTTTGAAGTCTGCTCTTTTAAGGACTATCTTCTTCAAATACTCATATCCATAAATAGGGAAGATCTCTACACAAACAACACTTAAGATTTGCAGCTTTGATCGAACCCCATTGCGTCTTTTATCGACACCATGTCTTTCGATGTAGAACTTCTTCTTTTGAACCACCGGTGAAATACCATATGAAGCGGCAATGTCATACTTTCGTTCTTCATCAGTGATTAGGAACCATCTGTTCAAGCCCACGATCGAGTAGGTTGCGGCTTTCATCTTTGAAATTGATAAGATTTGGTCTTCTTTCAGTGAGCGAGAGCACCGCAGATAGTCCAAGTCATGATTGAAGAAGAATTCAGCTGAATGGTCATCGACCCGGGTTCACTACCAAGAGGAAGAGATTTGTTGACATTGAAGCAACTAATTTGCTCACTGACTTGGTCATTCAGCATCTTATGGCATTCTTCCATCTGATATTGAAGATGATTGGCATCTGAGTGGAAGACTTTGACAATTTCATAAGCTTGTCCTTCAAGATCTCTTGAGGTTATGGATGAGATACTCTTCCATTCACAAAACCATCTAATAAAGCTCCCCATATCACCTATGAAGTGATGAAGAGAGTCTTCTGCTGGAGCTTCATAGTTGGAATTAACTGATTGAAGCCTAATTGTTTGTCTTTGGATTTGTTGACTCGGACTTCGGGAATAAACCATGAGGGCTCAGGAGTTTGTGGTCTTTCTTGAGAGCCAACTTGAATGGTGTCTTTTGAAGGTGCGATTACGGATGGATTAGATGGTTTTCGACATATAAGTATCAAACCAATCATCTTGATGACTTGGGAATAAATCGGTGGATGCATCATCTTCATCGATTCACTCTGCTATGACAAGCGAATCTTCATTAACAACTTGATCTTGAGGGGATAGAGGTGTAGAAGTGAACCTTGAGTTAACCGTGGACCAAGGCTGCCGATTTCTTTTGCGTTCCTTGATTCTCGGATGAATTGCTGGGTTGATTGGCAGGATTTGGTGGTGATGATGGTGGTTGTGGTGGAGGTGTGGAGGTTGTCTTAGAAGATCCACCAACTCGGATGTTCCGCACCCCGATGGTAGGAGGTGGAGGAGGAGGAGGATCTTTATGACCTTTACGTAATGTTTCCAACACTACGGTTCTCCTTTTCTTCTTAGCTTTTCTTTCTCCAGCGTCTATCAAGAAGCGTACATGATTGTATGCGTACTTGATTGATTCTTGAGAACCTCATAAAGCTTCTTATGGACCTCATGCTTATCTTCGACTTCAAACATCTTATCCGAAAGTCTGACTCTCATATCGGCAATAGGAAGATCCTTGAATCGTCTAAGTAGAGGAGCCTCCATTGCCCATTCCACAACATCTTTAACCCGCCTTCATGGCGTACGCCACCCTTCATCAAGTTGAGATGCTCCGGCCTATAGACCACGATCCACAGGGAATCTACGGTTTGGTAGTTGTTTTCAAGAGCTTCAATTCTTTTCCTTTGCTTTGTCAGCGGTTGATCACGAGTAAATTTGAGGTGGTGAAGCGGTAGAGTTTCTACATCGAAGCAAACCGCTGTGACCAGCTGGTTCAAGGGATAGAGTCTTTGCTCGAGGTGGTGAGCGTGCGGTTACTTGGTCGAGTTTGGGAGGTGGAAGTGCGGTTGTGAGTAAGGGTCTTTGTCATAGGTGGAAACAGATGATGTGTCTTGGCGAATATTGACATTAAACATGGATTGCACGTCCTCCTTGTCATTATCTTGCTTGGAAGACTCAGAATCAATGGGATTGTCATTTAAGAATTGATCGCGAAAGTGAATTGATATCTAGCTTCTTAAATGATGATAGAGAAGCTGTGGAAAGATTTGGTTCCTCGAGGGCATGGTCTCATCGGATCTTGACTCGGATTCTCTGTGAGACTTGATGCAACTTTTCTACAATATTTGGTTCCTTTGGATACCACTTGTAGCGGGATTCACTTACGGTGCTACAGATGCTTCCTTTTCCAATCCGGATGTTTTTTGGTGATGACGATTCAACACTTCTCTTTTGGATCAACTTGAGTGGTAGATCTTGATGGTGAGGAAGAAAAGGTAAGGGCGTGTGAAATGGCGGCTTGTTCTATTCCAAGTGATTCTTTTTCCCTTGTCTTGTGTGATTGGTGTTGTTTGTTGAGGCACTTGATGGGCTCTCTTAGCACTACTCCACCTCTTGGAGCTTTCACATTCAGACTTTCTAGGCTTTTCTGGATTCCAATTTCTGAGATCAACATCATCTTCATCGATTAACCTTGGATTATCCCTTGAAGCCTCAGTATTTTTAACAATTTCCTTTTCCACTTTCTTCCTTTTTACATTTTGCTTCTTGGAGGCGGTGTCTGAATGTTGTACCTTTCAAGTCTCTTTTTAGGAAGAGAGGCATAGGATGCTTGTGAGGCTGAAGTGGACTTGGGAGCATTGGGTTGTGGAGGAGTGGTGTGACATCAGAGGAGTGGTAGCTCTTTTCTTGTATTGTTTGAAGTAGTCCTTCTTCTTGATATCTTCCGTGGTAGAGTATGGGAATTGGCAATCCCAAATATTTCATTATCCATACCTCTAAGAACATATTTCATGTTTCCTAAAACAAATTCATCTTACGCTTTATGTAGAGTTGATTCAATCCTAGGATTGAAGTTGTGAGTTTGTTGCAAGTATTGGATAACAAGCTTTGAAAATCGATCTTTGGGAATCACAAGCTTGTTACCGTTTCTTTCGGCCTTGAGCTTTGTTTTGAATATTTGTTCTCGGATATGAATGTGTGCATTGATAAAGAAAATTCTTCCCAAATACGATCTGAGACCTTCACATCAACCCTATTGACAATACCCCATAGGATTTGCAAGATGGGAATTCTCACTTTATCGAACCACGATGTTTTGCGGATAAGCACAACTTGAGAATAGTTGTAATAGCTCTCGGGGTTGATACATGTGTCCGATGATGATGTAGGAAGCCCTTAAAATGATGTTCGATAACCCAAACCAATTAGAAAGACAATTAGATCATCGGCACCAGGTGGAGATTGAGCGAAGGTTGGGTTTGCATGGGGTGATTCCAAGAGCCTTGCTAAGAATGGTGAATCAATCACGAACTCCCTATCATCCGGTTGCAAGAGTATTGAGTTGTGATTTTGTCCCATTGAATGGTGTTCCAGAATTGTTGAATGTAAATGGTGGGAATTGAGCATTGCTTGGTGATGGCCTAGAAGAAGTTTGTGTTTTTGAGGATATCTATAGACACTTTGAGAATAGGATTTTGTTGCAACTTTTTAGGTCCGCATGCTTGATTACTCTTTCCAATATCAGCCCATTGACTCCTAGGAAGGATTTCTTAGTGCGAGAACTTTGGGTGATGCGAGAAGGTAGTAACGTTCTTTTCAGGGATTGAACTTGCCATTGATGATCCGAGTATACATACAATCAGATAATGATTGGGAGCGAGTTAGATAATAAATGATTAGTGAGACAATCATTGAGAGCACCCTTATGACATAGACACTCAGAAATAGTAACTAGAAGGGGTTCCCATATGCATATAGTAAATGATTGAGAGGCATTAGTGAGACATTTAAATGAAACAGATTCCTTTTGATAGATTTTCACAGGACGAGATGATAAGGGATTAAAGGTTAAAGCGTGCATTGCAAAGGAATCATATCGTGAGTCAAGATACAAATGTAGAAGTGATATAACAAATATATATGAAACAAGATGTAACATTTGGTTGCCACTAGAGAAACCAAGTACCACTTGCCCAAACAGAAATGTTATAGCAGGTTACATAGAATAAGATGACCCAACAAGTTGCTTCGGGGAGATCTGAGTCAAGTATGAGAATGAGATCATCCTAGAAAATTACCTTTAAACAATTTAATAACCCTAGACACAGAGAAAAGTAAAAGAACCCACCAAGCAAGACTCTATTCATAAATGGACAGGCCGCTAAACATGACTAATTTGCTACATGAAAATAAACTATGACGCTAACTTGTAAGGACAAGTCGCCATCACCGATACCACATTCAAGTAAGCTACGGTTTAGTTCACTAAGTGTTATATTTGCTAATTCGCTAACTTGTGCAGAGACAAGTTAAGCCATGAAAGTAACATAGCCAAGTCGCTACATATACTGTTTACTAAGTAAGCTACCGTTATTAATTAAGCTAACTTGTAAAGACAAGTCGTTGGTAATAATGATACAACTAAACCCAAGTAAGCTAGTAAATAATTCACTAAGTCGCCCGCTGACTTAATTAAGCTAAGTTGGCGATATTAAAAGCAATAACTATCGATGAACATTTAACCTAACTCGCTACCAAGAACAATATTAAGTCGCCATCAAGAACAATTTTTAAGAGATAATCAACCCAAACCAACACAACTTAGTTGCTATCTTGGCGGGGCTTAAAAGCCCTAACTCGCCATGATGAACATATAAGCTAACTCGCTATCAAGAACAATACTTAAGTTGCTAACAAGAACAATTGTTACCTCAACAAATAAACGACCCCATCCACCATTTATCTGACACGATTACTTGGACACATTAAACAAAAACTCAAAACAGTTATACCAAACATTTAACACACTTGAAAAATCATCATTACAACAAAACATGATTACATAATAATTCGAACCTATGCGGGAATCAAATGTCACGAATCACAAGCACGATGAGATCGGTTAAAAGATGTGTTAGAAAAGCAACACAGACATGAATAGGATAACAAATAGTGAAAAATAAACTTCATACCACTCCTAAATCGCTATGTCGAATGCTTTTGAAGAGAGAAAGATAGAAAAAATGTTTTAAGACTTGTGAGAAGAAAAGAAAAGAAAAAAAAAATACTAAGTCGCTAGGGGTAAGAGGAGGAGACTTTCAAGAAAGGCTAATTGACACATTCGGTCCCTGTGGTTTAGAGGCTAGTGTGGTAATTCGCTATCAAAGATTTTTTAACTAAGTCTCTAGTGTTTTTCACGATGAAGTTGCAAACATGGTCATTAAAAAGTGTAATTTGATCATATTCTGCATAGTAGTTATAAATAATCCATGGCCATAACAGAATTATCAGATAGCATATTAACTCAGATAGCATAAATAATCACAATGATAACCATGAATCAAATAAACATTCAATGCAAAGCACTCAATTCATGGGAACACAAAGACAATCACACAAGCAAGACACGACCACAACCTACAAGGCTGGCAAACACCATAACCCGGCAAGCGGCAGATGTAACCAAGAAAACTTACACAACAAATCTCCCCCTCAATCAATGTCAACATAGACCATTGATTGACATTAACCAAGCCGTTTTTATATATATATATATATATATATATATATATATATATTTATTTATTTATTTTTTAAATATCAGTTGTTCGAACTTCATCTATGATCCCGTATCATTATTGAATGATATTTCTAGGATCGTAGATGTTATCGATGACAACGAATAAATCTTTTATTGGATGGACGAAGATGACAAAAAATTATGAATTAAAAAAATGAAATTATAACATATAACGAATATAAGATAAAATAAGAAAAAAATATAAAAAATAATAGTAAAAAAAATTATAGTAAAATAAGTAAATTTTTTTTTTTTTTGAAATTAATTTATACGAGATATAGCGAAGAGTCACGATTCAAGGTGAATAGGAGTCAAAGTAATAGGTACATTAATTACATCTATAGCTCTGAATAAGCCATGTTCATTTCATGGAAACCAAGTCATGAGGTTCCAGCATTGAGTTGAACATTGTACACGAAAAAGGCTGAGAGCACATTATCTTGGAAGCACATGTAGGATTGCACATAGAAGGGTTAGTGACATGCTTAATCTCACAGTTGGATGCATCACAGTATAACATAGAAGTATCATTAATGGGGATCCTATTAGGTTCAATATTCTTGAAGAGTTTTCCTGTGGGAATCCACTTGAGGCAAGATCTAGGAATGTAAGTCCGTTTGAGTCCTGTAAACTTAAAAAATCTGCCAGTGGGAATCCATTTGAAACAGCTTTTAGTTGAATTGAATGTGTGCACATCCTTGTTTTGACTAATGGTCCTTTTGTGATTAGAGTATTTCTTAGGGGATTGATCAGTCAAATGATGTTTTGCATGAGAGCTAGTTGTACTTTTTGTATTTCTGATCTTAGAGCATTGAACATAAATCTGAGGTTTGAGATTCATCATATCGGAACTAGGCAATGAAGTGACTGGAGTTGACAAAACAGAAATATTATCAACTTGGGAGGTAAGCCTAGATTTCGATGGTTTAACTCTTTCAGATCTAAAGGCATTAGGCTGTTTAATAACTGTATGTTTTGAGTGGTTCTGAACAGTTGACTTTCCCAAAGTTGAAGGTTTTGCAAACTTAGCGTTCTTCCTATTTCCAATAGATTTCCTAAGCTCATTTTTTAGGGCAACAATATTGAAGCTCTTATCCTGAATTTGCGCTTTGAGGTCATCAATGTCTTTCAGCAAGTGGTTAGATTGATTGACTAACTTAGAATTTGTTTCCTCAAAGTTCTTTCTTAAAGACTCATTTTCTCTTAATAGGTTGGACACACATAGAGCTAGTTACATTTCTAGATTCTAGAAGATCACTCATCTCATGACAATCATATTTTACGCATACGAGAGGCGTGGTTTTGATTACCTATGGTTAGAGATCTTTGTCACGAATGGGGTTTTAGCGATTAATTTCAAAAATTCTTGAAATTAGGAAGTTCGATTAATACAAGGTTTTTTTGCATAAAAGATTTCATCCTTTTTGTTGTATTTCAATTTCAATGAAATACAATGTTTTTCAAATTGAAAATTTGTTTGAAAGCTCATTATATACCCTTTTTCAATCATGTTATTAACATTAGATTGAGGGCTCAACCAAGATCGATTTCATGATGTTATGTTCGAGTAAGAGTCGATACCTTTACATAAGAATTTATGTGATGAGTTAAGTGTAACACCTTATCGGTTGAGACCTTTTCGACTCTGTATTTGAGATCCCGTCTTTGTTGTCTTCATCCTTTTCATTGCAACTGAAATTCACTTGTCGGTATCATCCACTTGGTTCAACTGGTCTATTGCATGACTTGTCACAATCATTCCATAGTGTCTCTTGACACTCATTCAATTCATTCAGCTTATTATTCTCTTTTGCAGCTTCCTTGATGTATATTTCCATATTACTCATAAGTTGAATGAATGAGTTTCTGAACTCATGAATTTCCATTCCCGTGTGTTTCTTGAATGAGATTCCAGTCATGTCATCATCAAAATCGAGGAATATTCCCGGATAAGTGGTGAAGTTGATTGAAGATAGTTTGAAGAGCTGCATGAGAATCATCAGTTGAGAATTTCTCTTTGGTAATTGGAATCCTCAGTCGATCTAAGTTAAGTAAAACAGTTCTTGTCAAAGTGGGAAAATCCTAACGAACGATAGCACAACTTGTTCGATCCATAGTTGTAGATAACAGTAGGTTGAGAAGCTGGCTGAGATGTTGAAAGGGCTCACTGGTGCATTCCATTTTCATTGCATCATTTGTAAACATTAAGAGTGACTCATCTGAGTTGTTTTGATTAAGCGATGCTGAATCATAAAATGTAGAACATTCAGGGAAGCATCTTTTTTCACTATTCTTTGTGGTGTCATAGAGAGCAAGTACTTTGGTGATTAGAGGATCAGTGATGAATGACATTGTGTTATCTTGAATTACTACACCAAGGTATTAAAACTCCAAGTAGCTAAATACCAAGTATCTAAGATATTAGTAACAAGTCGCTAACCCCAAGTATTAAATTTGAACCAACTCGCTAGAAACTAGTATTTATATACCAAAGTAGCTAAAGTCCCAAGTCGCTAAATTAGTAACTCGCTAAGTCTCTAGTCGCTAGCAAAATTTTGGTAGCAATTCGCTAAGATTCAAGTCGCTAAGGAATCAAGTCGCTAAATAGCAACTCCTACTTACCAGTCGCTAACACCAGTCGCTACCCTTAGTGGAGAATCCACTACTTGTACTGTTAGTCGCTATGCCTAAGTCGCTAACTCACAAAAGCGCAACTCGCTACAAAAATGTAAACCAAGTCGCTAGCAAGAAAAGAAATCCGTAGGTTAAGTCGCTAGCAAGAACCCTTCACAAACATCACTTTTCAATCCAAAAACAACCCAACCAAGATGATTCAAGCTTACCAAATGAAAACCTAAACACTTGTGATGATTCTAAACATAAAAGTACTAACAAAATCCAAGCTTTAACACAAGAAATCAACCAAATGATGCACAAACCACTAAACTTTTCAAACTCAAAAACCACTAGAAATCCAAAGATGTGTAAGATATGATCTAACCATGGCTCTTGATACCAATTGTAATATATTGGTTTCACATACATCATAACATTAACACTTTAAGTATAGATGATTTAAGAGAGAGAAAGTGGGATATTCTAGAAAGAGAAACTCATGTAATGTTAGATTACCAAAGAACATCCAACCCTCTACCTTGCAAGGTAGAGGGTATTTATAGGTTACAAACTAAACGACCTCCCGGCCTGTGGATCGGGGATACAATGGGTAAAGACCGTCCTTCCCACTCCCGGTGTTGCACTAAACTATTCTACGCTACTACATATCTAATAAGTAACGTAAAATGTGACAAGTCCGAGCTAACATTGACTAGACAATAGTTGAGGTGACCGACTCTTTTACTTATGAATTTCGATTCCTAACACATAGTATAAAAAATATCTCAGCCAGGTTACGTAGATATGCACAAGTCATGATTTCTTCAATTAAGTGTGGATGCTGTGAGCATGCGGCTTTGGATTGACTCCTCAATTACGATGGTACGCAACCGTCCAGTACTTGCAAACAACAACATAAAACATACGAAAGTGTCTTTGATCACTTTCGATTAATTACCGCGACCTTGTTCCCGGATTGTCGGTACAATCTGCTGTGATTAGGTATAATTTGAAGAATCTCCTTGATAGGTTCATGAGATGTTCTAGCGTTCTCAAACGGAACGTCTCAAAGAAGACAACGAGGAAGTGAACCAGGAATTAAGATTCACCGATTGATGAAAAATTGATTTGAAAACAATCGTAATTTCTTAGAAGAAAGTGTTTTGCAATACGACGAAGGTTTTATGAGAAAGATCAATTTTCAATCAAAAATACTTTTTGTATTTTAAAAGAGTACATCGCGTGTGCTAGAGAAGATATTTGCACATCGAACGGTTTTCCAAAAGTATTTTTTCAATCAGAGATACTTTTTGTGTTTGAAATATGAATACACATTCGACGTGCTAGAGAAAAAGTTTGCACATCGAACGGTCCAAAAGTATTCGTCAATTCAATCTGGACCAAGGTTGATTCAAGAGTGAAAGCCCCATTGTTTTCTGTCCATTGTCACAAGCTTGATTTTAGAAAGAAAGATCTCACTTGTCACCCACCAAGAGCTTGTTTGACGTTGGCTCTAGAAGGATTTCCATCTTCATCGTGAATATTTTACATATCCTTTCGGATGTTCTGCAATACAAGGATAATAGTAGGACTCTTAATATATTCTTACTTTTCACATTGTGTAAAACAGTAAGTCTTCATTAATTTTGTGTCCTAATGAGATATTGTGGATGATCTCTTGGCTCTAGACTCAATTGTGCACATTTGGTTCCTATGACGGAGACTAGGGAGAGGGTCTCCTTCTTCAATATCAACAATCTCTAAGAAAAGTCGATAGATTATGTAGGTTCCCGTGAGAATGAAACAAGCCCTTTTAAGAGGAACTTGAGTAGCTTGGGAAGTTTAGTGCAGATCGTCACTAGGTCCATGGCGTGTCTTCAATACGGTGTTACGTTAGTAACAACTAGTAGCATATGTATTGAACCGGTTTGGCCTAAGGTTGAATTATTGGAGGCTATTTCTTTTCTTTTTCACATTTATTTCTTTTCATTCTTCAACCCCTTCATTGCACCAAGACTTCATAACCAGAACCTTGTTGGGTTTATTCCGGTACTAGCTCAGTCTCAGTCCGCACTCTTCCCATTTCTCATTTTCTTCTTTTTCATCATACTAGGACTCTACACTATCTAGTGGATTGTCCCTGGTAGATCCCTCGGCTCTAAGCGGGATCGTGGGAAAAAATACCTAACCTAACCATCCTTATATCACCATGCATAAAGTAAATTGGTCGGTCTTTTGGTATTGTTCATTCTTCTTCAAAACCAATTAAAAAAAATCATTTGGAAAATCAATCAAGGTACTTGTGATATAAAATCAAAGCATTTTGTACCTTAATTGTTTATCATTTAG
This sequence comes from Chrysanthemum makinoi, assembly GCA_910596185.1. Lineage (NCBI taxonomy): Eukaryota > Viridiplantae > Streptophyta > Magnoliopsida > Asterales > Asteraceae > Chrysanthemum > Chrysanthemum makinoi. The sequence continues at coordinate 108,020,501 of OU343219.1, forward strand.
AAATTCTCCCCCTCAACATGTTCATATGATATTGAAATTGTTTAGCACATGGAGGCAAGAGTTCATTGAAATGATTTCTTGATCACAATTTCCTTAGAAAAAGCCATTTGAATTTCTTTGGTAAATTCTCCCCTCCAATATGTAGGATATTTGAAATAATTTTATCACATAGAGGAAGGAGTTCTTTTGAAGTAATTTCACGATAATATTGCCATACAGAAAACCATTAGAAAATCAATCAAGGTACATTATGTTGAAACATAGAATCTTTTGTGCCTTGAAAGTTTTTTTTTCTTTTGAAATGCTCCCCCTCAATATGTGCTTTGAGATTGACGTTTAGCACATATGGGAGAGCAGCATGCACATTTGAATCAAATCGATCATCATTTATCAAATTTCATTATTAAATCACAAGTTCTCCCCGATCAAAATATCAAACCCTTTGAGATTTTGGATCCCAGTTATTAATAAGGTTTTAAAACATGGGAGAAAATGTGCCGATTTAAAATCTTCGGTTTTATGGTTAAATGCTCCTCCACAATCATGTGCATTATGTATGTCAAAATTGTTTGGCACATGAAGGAAGGAGTGCTTTTGAAACAATCACCCTTTAAAACCGATTTGAGATTTAAATCACGATCTCTCCCCAGATCAAAAATTTCAAACCAATTGAGATTTTGGATCCCGATTGATTTAAATCATTTAGAAAATTTTGAGGAAAGACGTGGCAACATTTAATTTTGAAATGACGATGGGATCAATTTAAGACATTAAAGATTGTTAGTGTAAGGTATGATAGTTTTAAGAGATCTTTAAATAAAATAAAACAATTTCACAATCAAACAAGAACAGAAAAAATTTCATTTTGTAAGATCATTGAGTTTTAAAGAAAATCATACCATGACATAACATTAAATCTTTAAATCACCACTTTAATTTGTACGAGCCGGACTTGATAGATGAAATATCGTTTTAAAATATATTATTTTAAATCACTCCTCCTCTCAATGAGTAAGTAGTCGTTGATTGAGTGACTTAGGTTTTGATAAAAATGAAGTTCGGTGATTTTCAAAATTTAGTCCAATTAATTTTCAAAACAATATTTTAACAAATATTTGAAAAAATGGTATTATTCACTACTTGTCTGCGCACAAAGATACGTTAGGTGGTTGAGCGCTTTGTTGTTGTTTGAAGGTTGGAAGAAAACCATCTGCAGATGCAGTGAAACTTCTTCGTTGCATTTTTCATGCAACCGAGAGTCAAATTAACTCCGTTTCTTCATTTGCTGATGAAGAAAACCATCTGCTGATGCAGTGAGACCTTTTACGTTGCATTTTTCCATGCAAACTCTCCATAGAAGTCAAATTGAGCTCTGTTTCTTCATTTGTCAACCTAAGATATAGTTACCCTTTCCTTTCAGCATCCAATCATCTTCATTTGTGGGATCCGGATGGGAACATTTTATGATCCATGATATCTGGATACGTTAGTAGACATCAGACAAATATATGGTGGTTGAATAACACCCACACAACAATCGACTAATAAAAGTCAATTCAACATATGAATCAGATCATGTAAAGGCATGGGAATAATGTGTTCATCAAACTCTAATCATCTAATCCTAACAATCATATCCTTGGCACCTAGTCCTTCAACATAGGTTAACATCATTTTCAATTAAGCATATTAGGATAATTAAGAAAGCCCGTTAGATGATATAGATTTGAAAACATTCTCCCCCCAATCTATGACTCATTTCATAAGAAGTTTTAACCAAGCTGAAGTCATTGATTGGGTTTTGCAAATTTATAAAAATTGATTCGATTGATTTTCAAGCAACTCAATATCCACCATTTTTGTTAAAACAAATATTTTTTTGAAGAATTTTTTAGAAGGAAAAATATTTGGTAGAACAACCAGTCCTTTGACATAATTTCCTCATTTTGTTTTAGGATAAGTGCACGAAATATTTGAAAATTGTTTAGCGCAACACTTTCCTTCCTTGAAAAGACAGTTGCTATCAAATAATAGCAAACCATATTTTAGCGCGGGTTACAGATCTGAAATAACTGCAAGCCATCATTTTGAAGCGGGTTACAGTCTGAAATAACTGTAAGCCATAGTTTAGGACATGTTTTGGAAAAGAATATTTACACCTCTACTTTCGAACTTCATCTATGGTACCGTGCCATTATTGAATGACATTTCTAAGACCGTAGATGTTATCGATACAGAAGAATGTCTTGAAAACATATTTTTGGTATTTTAAAATTTTACGATTTTTAGGTTTTTGAAATTTTCTATTTTTCTATTTTCTTTTTGTTGGTTTTATATTTTTATATTTTGGTTTTTGATAAATATTTACAAAGATAGAGTAGATGATATAGTTTAAGAAGATGATGATACAATCTTAGAGATAAGGATATCGAACATGTTTGGGTTTTGGTTCCTTGAATCATGAATTACTTCTAAGTCTGGAACCACTTGAACTGATGTTGATATAACCATGAGACGAGAGGATGGAAAAAACGTGATGAAGACAACCACGCGCTAGTAGTAATGTGTAACCCACGAGGGCGATGTTGTAACCCTTTACTAAGTATCTTGTATAGTCGGTTTAGTTTATTGTATTAGATAAATATGGAAAAGATATTTATCTTGTATGTTAAATGTATTATTATGTAAAGGACTCCTTAGTCTATAAAAGGAGGTCCTAGGTTAGATTAGATACACGTAAGTTTTATATCTAAGGTCGATACACTTCAAGGTTGCAAAAACCCTATCTTGTAAGAGTATTCGTATTAATAAATAATATTGAAGTGTTGAATGTTAAGCTTTCTTCTTAAGATTAAGTGTTAAATTCAGCGTAATACTTAATAAGCTTTTATTCTAGTCATTTCTATATAAGATCGTTTGCTCAACTGGGATCAACAAGTGGTATAAGAGCTTGTGATCTAGAAACTGTAACCAAGAAGAGGTCAAGTTAAGTTTTGCTAAAGTAAGATAAGATGTCACATTGAAACTCACATGGTAACTACTTCAAAGGTACCCATGCTCAAGCATGGTGAGTATCAAATCTGGAGACACTCTTCCTAAGAATTTGAGATGGACTAGAGATAGCTATTGTTAGTGAACTTTGATAAAATTAAAAGGAAAATGGAGATCAAAGCTCACAGTATTCTTTCTATGGGAATACCTAATGAGTTTGCCTTGGACTTTGATCAATATGAGTCAGCTAAAGATTTATTGGATGCTCTTGAATTAAGGTTTCTTTGGTAATGAAGCTACTAAGAAGTCAAGGATGAATATGCTCAAGCATCAATTTGAAACCTCCACTCACTAGGAGAAAAGATTGATGGCACATACAATAGACTTCAAAACTTATCGGTCAATGAAGTCAGAAATTACAAGTTTCTTCAAGAAGACATTAATTTGAAGTTCATTAGAAGTTTATCATCTGAATGGGCTTCATACATTGTGTGGAAATAAGGAGGATTTTCCTACTATGACACTAGACAATCTCTTCAACAACTTGAAGGTTTATGAGTCTGAGAATAACTTTGCTCACTCATCTTCCTCTAATCAAAACATTGCTTTTGTATCCACTAATCACAAAATTACATAAGATGTATCCACTGGCGCATGGTATAACCACGGCTATTGCAAACAATACCACTGTTAGTGATAATGTCGGTGATGGTGCAATTTGTGCTTTCGGCGTTTAACTACCGGTCAATTCTTGTCTGAATCAAGATCGGATCAAATTGATCTTGATGATCTTGAAGAGATTAATCTTCAATGGCAAATGGCAATGTTGACTCTCTAAGCAAGAAAGTTTCGAGGAGGACGGAAGACAAAGTTAAGTATGATGGTCAAGGAGACGTTCGACAAAAGCAAGATGGAGTGTTTTAGCTGCAAAAGGTCACTTTGCTAGGGAATGTCGAGCTCTAAAAATTGAAGGTATTAAAGTCAACGAAGAGCTGTTGCTTCTTCAGCTTTGGTTGCTCAGATGGATTGGTGATTATGATTAGAGTGATCATATTGAAGAAGGTCCCAATGCAACTTTTCTTGCTAGTGAAGCTTCAAAAGAGCATAACTTTGCTCTAATGGCCTATGCTTCATCTTGGTTGAATTAGGGCAATCTACAAGATGAGCTAAAAAAACAAAGGAGTTTTTGATAGTGGTTGATCTAGCACATGACTTGGGATGGGAGCAACACGGAATATTTTGAAGCTTTTGATGGAGGATATGTGGCTTTTGGCAATGATCCAAAGGGAGGAAAGATACTTGGAAGAGGTACAATGAATCAGGGAATTTGGACTTTGAAAAGGTCTACTTGGTACAGGGACTTAAGTACAATTTATTCAGTGTTTCTCAAATGTGTGATAAGAAAAACTGGGTACTTTTTGGTGAAAGAATGTGTGGTGTTGTCACGAGTTTAAGATGCATGATGAGAAGTTTATACAACTTAGGGTACCTAGGAAGGAAAACATATATTTTTTTGATCTTAAAGATGTAATTCCTAATAGGTCCTTAACCTGTTTGTTTGCTAAAGCATCTGTGGATGAGTCTAAGTTATGTCATAGAAGATTAGGTCACCTAAATTACAAAACAATCAATAAACGGTAAAACTTAGTGAGAGGGTTACCTTCTAAGGTTTTGAATGTAAGAACTGTGTGTGGCTTGTCAAAAAGGAAAACAACATAGAGCTTCTTGTAAGACCAAAACTGTCAACACCATTTCACTACCACTGTTTATGCTTCATATGGACTTATTTGGACCTACTTTTGTCAAGAGTTTGAACCATAAGCGGTATTGCCTAGTTATCACTGATGATTATAGTAGATTTTCTTGGGTTTACTTTTTGGCGGCTAAGAGTGAAACTAGTGAAATTCTCAAGAGTTTCATTACTAAGATAGAAAATCTAGTAAATCATAAGGTAAAGATAATCGGATGTGATAATGGAACTGAGTTTAAGAATGCAGTGATGAATCAGTTTTGTGTAGATAAAGGTATAGAAAGACAGTTTAGTGTTGCTAGAACACCACAACAAAATGGTGTAGCTGAAAGGAAAAACGAACACAAATTGAGGCTTTAGGACTACGTTGTCGAGTCTAAGTTACCTACTACCTTTTTGAAATGAAGTCATGAACCTGCATGTTATGTGCAGAGCGTAAGGTAGTAAAGCCTCATAACAAGACCCCCTATGAGTTGTTACATGATAGGAAGCCAATGATTGCATTCCTAAAACCTTTTGGGTGTCCTTTTACTATCTTGAATACCATAGACTACCTAGGCAAGTTTCAAGAAAAAGCGGATGATGGATACTTTTTAGGCTACTCTTCAAATAGTAAAGCCTTTAGAGTATACAATAGGAGGACTAGAATTGTTGAAGAGAATCTACATGTTCAATTCGTTGAAAGACTCCTAGTGTTGAGACCAAAGGACCGGTGGTGTTTAACATTGATATGCTAAACAAATCTATGAATTATGAGCCTATCATTGCAGGAACTTCCACTAATGTTGATGGGTACTCAAAAGGATTCTGATGGAAAAATTTCTAAGGAAGCTGATTCTCCTCAAGAGTTCTATTTGTTTGAAAAGTGGAAAGCTAGTTGTGTCTCACCCATCATTGATAAGCAAGGTCCTACTGATGATGATGTCTTGAATACTAGAGGCAATGTTGATCATCATCAAGATAAGGATGAGTTATTGAAAGATAATTCAGTGTTGGTAGAAGAAATTGAAAGGAAGAAAAAGCATGCTTGAAAACACTGTAAGTCAGTAAGCACGGATAGAGATAATGCAAGCACGCGCTAAGCCAACAACTTCTACCACTTTTATCACAAGTGAAATCCCTCTGTAAGTCTGATAGTAGTACTTTATTTGGACCACATACAAAGCCATTACATGGTGAAGAGGAGTATCCACATGATCTGATATGCACTTTGATTGAAATTGATACTCTATACATGATGAAGACATGGATGATTTCTTCAATGCTGACTTATCAAATTTGGAACATGTCATTCATGAAAGTCCTGTTACCTCAACAAGGATACACAAGATTCATCCCAAGGAACAAATACTTGGAAACTTGAATACTCCAGTTCAAACAAGAAGCAAGGTTAAGAACACTAAACCCTTTCCTGCACATGGGTTCTTTGCAAGATCACTTCACAAAAGAAATAGTCATAAAGATCTGCAAAATTGCCTATTTGCTTATTTTCTGTCTCAAAAGGAGCCCAAGAGAGTTGAAGAAGCATTATCTGAAGAAGGATGGGTAGAATCAATGTAAAGGAGCTTCTTGATTCAAACTTCAAGAGGTTTGGACCTTGGTAGATCTTCCAAATGGTAAGAGGGCAATTGGGACAAAATGGGTGTTGAAACAAAAAAAGGATGAAAGAGGTATTGTTGTGAGGAACAAGTCAAGGTTGGTTGCTCAAGGATACACACATTGAGGCTATTAGATTGTTTTTAGCTTATGCTTCATTCAAAAACTTTGTTGTGTATCAGATGGATGTTAAGAGTGCATTTTTGTATGGCACAATTGATGAGGAGGTTTATGTTTGTCAACCTCCTGGTTTTGAAGATCGATCATCCTGACAGGTCTGAGGTGAGAAAGGCTATGTATGGTTTGCATCAAGCTACTAGGGCATGGTATGAGTGCCTGTCCACTTATTTGATGGACAATGGGTTTAAAGAGGGGCTGATTGATAAAATTTTTTTCATAAGGAAGCACAAAGATGATATTTTATTGGTTCAGGTTTATGTAGATGATATCATCTTTGGCTCAACTAATAAGGAGCTATGCAAAGATTTTGAGAAAGCATGATAAGTTTCAGATGAGTTCTATGGGAGAACTCCTTTCTTTTTGGGCTACTGAGTTCAACAAAGGTGATGGTATCTTCATTAGTCAAGACAAGTATGTAGCAGATGTTTTGAAGAAGTTTGGATTTCAGTTGAAGAGTGCTAGTACACCAATGGAGACTCGAAACCATTGCTACTGCGATGATGAAGTACCAGAGTTGATCAAAAGTTGTACAGTCCATGATTGGATCGTTGATGTATCTCCATCTAGGCCGATATTATGTTCTCGGTATGTGTGTGTGCAAGATTTCAAGTCACACCTAATACCTCACACATGAATCTTTAAGAGGATCTTTAGGTATCTTAAAGGTCATCCTCCAAGGATTCTCCTTTTGATTTGGTGGCCTACACAGAGATAGTATTATCTGGTGCTAGTTTGGATAGGAAGTCTACTCTGGAGGATGTCAGTTTTAGGGAAGCAGACTAATTTCATGGCAGTGTAAAAAGAAAACTATTGTGGCAAATTCTACAAGGCTGAGATATGTGGCTGCTGCTAGTTGTTGTGGTCAAGTTCTATGGATTCAGAATCAATTGTTGGATTTTGGGTACAATTTTATGCATACTAAGATTTACATTGATAATAACAGTACAATATGCATCATTAAAAATCCTGTTTTACATTCTAGAACTAAACATATTGAGATAAGACATCATTTTATTAGAGATTGTAATGAGAAAAGGTTGATTCAAATGGTAAAAATCCATAATGATTTCAATGTTGCTGATCTTCTCACTAAAGCTTTTAATGTGGGGAGGTTTCAGTACCTTGTTGTTAGTATTGGAATGATTAATATCTAAATTCTCAAATTGTTTTGTACTAGTTTGTATAAGTATTGGAATGTTATTATGTAATCTTAGTCTTGCTATTTTTGTTTCTAACCACTGATAGTTTGTTTCTAACCACTGATAGTTTGGTTCAAACCACTTTCTAGTTGTCTCGTTTTCACTAACCATTTTGAGATACAAGAAAGATCATTATAGAAGTAAAGAAGTCTGAAGTTCATTGTTCATTCATTCAACAACACATTTCAGCTTGACTTACAATGCAACTTCAAGTGCAAATTAAAAGACTACATTTACATGATTTCCTATTACTATACTTGCTCACATAGTTCCTTCTAGTTGCTGGATATGCATTTGTGATATGCATGACCAGCACGAAGAAAGCTAAGGATCAAAATGGGGAGGATGGATTGATGGCGAATGATGATGACGATGACCACGATAGATGAAGCACAAAGGACATAGTCATATCATACTTGCATCTACTGGTTTCACCAAAAAGCATCATTCCATTTTCCTTTTTCCCTTCCCCTTACGATATGTGAAGAAGCACCACAACCTGGTGCTGGAAGACCAAGAACCACCTCTCTGTTTTTTGGGAGTGGTGGGTTTCTTGCTCGTGGTCTTGTTTGGGGTTGGGATGATGAAGGTTGGGGGTTTGAAGTTATCTTCTTTGAGGAGTCATGAGTCCTCCGATGCATCACTTGGATTCACCACACTATCATCTTCTGATGATGGAAGAAATGAGGATTTTCTTGGTCTTGTTTCTTGTGGAGGGAGGTAAAACTGCCATGGGTTAGTATCTTCAATTGATGATGATGAGGATGAGGAGGATGTTAGATCAACTACTTCTGATTTATTCCAACTAGGGTTCCACATGGTGATTGAAGTTGATTGTGGATTTTGGGGTTATTAGGGTTTTGATTGGTGTGTGTGTTTTATGAGTTTTGGGTTCTTTATATAAGCAGAGAAATGGGCTTTGGAAGTAAATGAGGGGCAGGTTAAATGTGGTTGAGGAATTAATGAGATTCTTGGGTATTGGACTTATATTAATCCATAAAGTTTACCATGTTGACTTACCTGTTCTAACCACGGATAGGTCATTTAGATCCACTGATGGTATAAACTAACCAATGATAACAATAACCTTCTTCTCTGTGTTTGTTTTGTGTTTTTGTCTTACAGGTATGAAGGATTTGTGTACATAGGAGCTGGTGTGTTAGCTGCTTATGTTTGTTAAAAAAAAAAAAAAAAATCCTTCAATATTTTGTGGATCTCTTTCATGTACACAGATTTTCTTGCTATAATTCTTGGAAGTTTGGTTGAAGTGTTACTATGTATCCTGGGTGGTTTGTATCTAAACCCGGATAGTTGTTGTCATGGATAGCTTTTTGTTAGAATTGGATACATGAGGCGCTTGGTAACTTTTGCAAAAGCATATTATTTTCCCCAAATCACGGATGGATCATTTATTTGATCTTCAAACACTTCAATTGGCTCACTATAACCTAATCACCTATATTTGCATAATTCACAAAACTCACATCATAACCATCATTCATCACAATGGCTGAAAAGTATTCCACTTCACATAATCTTGTTGCTATTCTTACAAAGAATGCTCGATCTGAATGGTTTCATCAAATGATTGATTTCCTTGTTCACAGTCCTATTCACTATGCCTTAACTGTTACACCAACCATTTTTAAAGCCTACATACATCAGTTCTGGAGGAATGCTAAGCTTGAAATGGTTGATGGAGTCGAAGTGTTTAGCACTGTTGTGGATGAGCATGCTATTTCAGTTTCTGAGGAGATCATTAGGGGTGTTTTAAAGTTTGATGATGCTGATGGTGTTGATAATCTTTCAGATGTTGAGATTGTTGCTGGTTTGGAAAGATTAGGTTATACCCACAGAGGTGATAAGGCACAATATTTTAAGAGTTTCTTTTCAAAACAATGGAAGTTTCTTATTCATACGTTATTGATGTGTATGAGTAATAAGACCACAGCTTTTAATGACTTTCCTTCCAAAATTGCTACCGCTATTATTTGTTTATCTGATGGAAGAAAGTTCAATTGGTCTAAGATGATATATGAGGGGCTAGTCAAAACATTGGAAGAAGGGTAAATACGATTTATATCCTAGGTTTGTTCAACTGATTGTGGAAAGTCAAATAGAGGAGCCATTGAACATTCTCGGGAGTATGAAGTAAATTCTATGCTTTCTAAGGTTTTTGCACATATGAGGAATCAGCCACAAAATGTAAACATTATCGATGTTCCTTTATTTCCTCATATGCTTACTTTGCCTATTGATCATGAGTTTGATGAGGATTCGGCATCTCAACCTTTAGTCTCGTAACAACGAGAAAATTGCGATCGCCTCAAAACTCATAGTACACACAACCGCTGATAATTAACCATCTCAACCCACTTCTAGTCAAACTCAAACCACGATACACCTATTGTATTCACTAGGAAGCGAAGGGCACTGAGCTACCCTAGGCTAGTGCTAGTGGTGTTGCTAATGAGGCTGTCACAGGTGGTGTAGGTGACATGATTGGAAGGGCTTCCACTACTGATTCATGCTTTTTTGCTGGTCAGGATAGTGGAAACATCAATAAGACCCAACCTTTGGCAACTCCTAATGTGGAGAGTTCCTTGGAACTTAACATAGGTGGAGGAATCTGACACTTGGCTATACAGGGGTGCATAGTTGGTCAGGCTCGGTCCGATGCTATGTTTTCTATATCCAAGATTCACCTCTGGCGATTAACCACGGCTCGAAGTGATGAGGATAGGTTGGAACTTGAACATGAATTGATGGATTCTGAGTTTGTACATGATGACTTTTCCAATGAACCACCTCTCGGACCAGTTCACACAGGTCGAGTGGGGAGGATATTCTTGAACGTGTTAATGAATTGACGGAAAAATGTGCTAAAATGGAGGCTACAATTTCGAATTCTACAGGAGTTGGATGTGTTTCAAGGTAAGGATATTCGGAGATTGAAGCCTGAGTTTTGGTTTTGGAAAAAGTAAAAGGCGACACTGGGATTTGCTTTTAAGGAAGCTAGAGGAAAAGAAGGTGGACTCCTTTCCAGCTCTGAATATGGAGGATGTATCCAAACAGGGGAAGAGTGAAGGCAAGAATTCAGGGGAGGCATTAATGTATCTATGGAAGAAGATGTTAATAGTGGAGATCAAACATTTTTGGTATCTGATAAAGATGGGAATGAGGCAGTTCTTCAAAATGTGAAGAAAGTTGTAGAAGATGTAGTCAGAACACAAACACGATGGTATGTCCAAACCGCGGTTAGTACTCTTCTAACCCTTTGTCTGCGCAACAGACTGGCACAACTATAACCACTATAACTATACCTACTACTATCATACCCACTGCTATCATAACCACTTCCACTGTTGTCACAACTCTCTCTGTGTCACCACCTAAGTCTAAAGAAGTTGAGAAAGAAGCTGCAAATACTTTGATAAATCTAAGTAAAACTTCATCTATTTGTACACCTATCATTGCACCTGTTTTATCTGTTCAATCTAATGCAACTAAACCCAAACCCGGAGGAAAAAGTTTAGTTATTGGTGAACCTTTGAAGAAGAAAGTGGTTCAATCTGATTGGAAAGGTAAAGGGGTTGTAGTACGAGTGAAGTTTAAATCTAAAGCAGAACAAGAAGCTTATGATGTAGAGTATGCAAAGAACATAATAGTTGAAGAAGAGGTAGCTTTAGAGAAAAGAAAACAAGCTGAAGAGGAAGCTAGTCAGAGATGGTTAGCTATATGGTATGAATCACAAAACTTTCTTGAAGCTTCTCAACAAATACATGATGAATTTACTGCACAAGAATGGAATTTGTTGGATGATGAGGAAAAGGCTAGGCTTTTGAGTGAATGGGCAAGGAAGGTTAGTAAAGGAAGGAAACAAGTTATAAGAAAGAAACCTCCTTCAATGGCACAGATGAGGAATGTATTAATGAAAATTAATAAGAATTCATGCATTCACATTTATGAAAATCTTAGTAAATGTTCATTTGAAAGAATTCTTGAGATTTATGAAAGATGTATGAAGATTAATCATGATGATTTATGTCCCATGAATTCTAAGAAGGAAGAAGAGTGGATTAAGAAGGATGATGAGTGGATTCAAAGTAAAAGAAAGAAAGTAAATTCAAGAAACATCTGATTCTAAAAGATTGAAAGAAGTTGAAGATGTTAATCAAATTGTTTCTTATGAGTTTAAGCTTAATGATGGAAGTGAAGGAGTTTGAAAAATTCAAAGACTCAACAATGAAGTTTATGAGTATAACAAATTTTCACAAATGCTTCAGTACTTTGAAAGGGATGATTTGATGAATCTTTGGAGACTTTACAAGAATAAGTTTGGTGATGTACATCCAAATGATTATCATGAGAGACTGGTCTATTATAACTTGAAGATTTTATTTGAACCAACTCATGATGAACCTGAGTGGAAAGGACTCTACAATGGTAATGTAACAAGATGGTTTTTATATCAAACTTGTGGAGTTCATGGTTTAACGTTTCGGAAAAGTTATTCACATGCTTGTAGAAGGTGATTATCCTCAGTTGAATAAGAATCCGAGGTATTGCTCAGATGTTGAAAACTGGTATTATCAAGATGTTGTTACCCTATGATGGTCAAGCTTATGATTTGTTGAAGAAATGTGAGACAATTCTTAAATCTCATAAGTGTTTGGCTACATCCTCCAATTCAGATGTTTTGAGCTTAAAGGAAACTTGAGAATTCTGTTGGAATGTATCAAGTTTAGGGGAGGATTGTTGGGTTTTTGGTTCCTTGAATCATGAATTACTCTAAGTACTGGAACCACGGACAGTGTTGATATAACCACGGACAGAAGGATGAAACCGCTGATGAAGACAACCACGGCTAGTAGTAATGTGTAACCACGGACGATGTATTGTAACCACTGCTAGTGTCTTGTATAGTCGGTTTAGTTTATTGTATTAGATAAATATGGTAAAGATATTTATCTTGTAGGTTACGTATTGTATTATGTAAAGGACTCCTTAGTCTATAAAAGGAGGTCCTAGGTTAGATTAGATAGACGTAAGTTTTATATCTAAGGTCGATACACTTCAAGGTTGCAAAACCTAATACTGTAAGAGTATTCGTATTAATAAATATTGAGGTGTTGAATGTTAACTGTTCTTCTTCTTAAGATTAAGTGTTAAATTCTGCGTAATACTTAATAAGTTTTTATTCTAAGTCAGTTTCTATATAAGATCGTTTGCTCAACTGGGATCAACAGAACAGCACGTCGTAGAAGATAGAATTCGTCATCTCTTAAACTTCCACCACCAAAGCTTTCGAGGCTCCAGAATAGAAGATAGAACATGAGCCTTTGAGAACTTTGGCAGCTTCCCCCAAACAAAATCCATTAGATGAAAGATTGAAGCTCTATTTCAAGATTGCCTTAGCCAGGTGCATAGAGAAGCACACCATTATCATAAATCCAGCTGCTCCTTTTAAGAACGATAGTCGAGATTCTTCGTTCGGGGTTATATCATCAACAAGAACAACAGCGTATCATCCCACTCTTTAAATTTCTTCTCATATTTCATTACCGAGTCGAGCGATGCATCCCCAAAATGTGTCAAGAGACCACTTTCCCCCAAGTAGATGAATTGATGCAGTCAGTCTCTTAGACTAGAGCTCACGAACCCGAATACACATATACCCGAAGAAAAAGAAACTTATACCATTGAAGTAGCAGATTAAGTCCGATAGACAAAGAATAACCCCGATATATACTTTTCTCTCCCCTGATTATAGTGTATGAAGCTCAAGAACCCAAAGTACCCGAATGCCCAAAGAGAGAATAACCGATAACATTGAAGTAGCAAGCCGAATCACGGATTATCTCTGCGGATGACAATCTCTGCGGATGTCAACTCTGGAATAAGTGATTATATCTCGAATCACTGATTAAGCCCTCAAGTAAAACAGTGAGCATCCCCAATGTACACGCTTCTTCTCCTCTGATGATTGCGATAACATCGAAATCATCACACACATGTGTACCTCTTTTATCTTCAGAAACTTTCTCTTACATCACTTCCCCACGTAGTTGGAATAATAACACTAAGAGCCTTGATGAGTAAAACCTTGAGTTTCTCTGCAGTCATGACATTTGTCTTCCTGGGATATCTTCAATCACTTAGAAGAATTAAGTTCATCAAGTTTACTCGCTTTGTGTTTAGATGTGAGTCTCCTTCCCTTCTTGGTTTTGACACTTTCAAAATCAACAACACATTCGAAGCCCATATTCTAGAAATCTTTTGAGAAGAACAGTTTTAAATCTTTGTGAGAATCAACTTGCTGAAGAATGTGAGCAAGTCTAATTGGGGATTTAATCAGACATTTCACCCTCCCCCAATTAGTGCTCTCCCCTAAACCGACAATCTGTTTGATAAATGCCCAGATTAAGAAGAAGTCTTTAGATCGTTAAATGCAACTCGTCTTTAGTCTTCTAACATGCAGAAAATGTAGAACCGACTGTAGACTCGAACTTCTTCAAGATTGTCCAATTAGGGAATAGAAAGTCAACATCTTCATCTCACCAAATGTGTTCCAATTACGTTATATGTAGCAAATTTCCTTAACTAAAATCCCTCCCAATCAAACAAGAACAAAAAGATGTTCATCAAAGAAACCAGCCCAGCAACTAGAAGGACTTTGTCATTTAATCATATCAGTCCGTGAGAAGATGTCAACCAGCGGCTCATAGAAGAAACACCATGTAAGATGACCGCTAAGAAGAAGCTCGGTTCTTTCATGAGTTAGGAGCCGTATGACCATGTATTCTCAGATATCGAACAACCATGCATAATTATCATACTTCTTCTCCCCCTCAAGAATTGCATACAAAGTTGCCATTCTTGATTGAATAAGTGAAAATCATCCAATTGTATTCTATTCACACTTCTCCCCCGTAAAATTAGCACATGATGTCGCCATCGTCATTATATTGAGCAAGTGGAATATGAGTACTAGCAACGGTAGTCCGTTCACTTGATCAGAAAGCATGGAAAAGCATGAAGCATGTTGACGAGAATGATCATAAATGAGAAGATTTCTCTTCTTAGAAGATATGCGCACGAAACGCATACACATTTCTTTTCTTTAGAGTACGAGGCTTGAACTGTAGTATTCAAACGTCATAATCTCTCTCTTTTCATCATCTCTTGGCAAAACATGTAATCACCCCATTATCATTCAGTAGGCTCTTTGTTGTGACAGCTGATGGAGAAAACCCAATATGATGAATTTGACCCTTAAGTAAACTAACCCGAACTCGTGACTTAAACTTGCACATATGTAACAAAGAGCGGTGCCGAGACTTCATCCTCCATTGAATCTCTAAGTACTCTATACTCTTCATCCAACCAACCATCAAGTATAAGACATATATCACCTCTTGAAAATCCACAATTGAATGTGACACTGAGCACTACAACGTAACTCCTTAAAGTGATAGTTATTTTGTGGTGATAAGAGCCCAATTCCCTCAAGTGGTAAAAGAAAAGGTAAAAGTCACCCAATAATAACTAGATTTCCAAGTCTTCGTTTTTGATAATATGCTCGAACAAGGTTCTTGAAGAATCTTCATCCAACCATCCCCGATACCTTCAGATACTAAGTACACTCGCCCGTGATATTTCACTTCAACCTCAAATAAATAATAGTGAATTAACCCCGTTGTCACATCTTCTGGTTAAAAGCTCAATTCTAGCCTTCTTTGACGTTTTAAGTGAACTATGATAATGGTTTCCGTCTCGACCATGGTTAAAAGCACATAACCCCGTAAAACCATGTAATAACCAAACTGCCATGACGAATATCCAAACACACATCCAATTCATGAAGTACACCCTTTTATCTCTTCTTCGAAACAGAAACCGTAGTACCAACATCAGATAAGATCCCGAAATACACTTTCCTTTCTCCAGGATGGTTCCGTCATTACGGGATTTTACAATTCTATGGTTTAAACCGAGAAATAGTTTCTTTCGCGGGATTTTACAAAACCAATAATAAACCGTAAGATAGATCCGGGAATGCATTTTACTATTACCAGGATGTTTCCATTGTCACGGGATTTTACAAGTCTATGATTTAAATCAAAAAATAGATTTTTTCACGGGATTTTACAAAATCAAGACAAAACCGTAAACATTGTCAGCTCGAATGTGTTATGACAACTTTGGTTTTGGTGAATATCTGTTTTTAGGGGTACATGCAGCGGTTTATCAACAATTCATTTTCATCATCAACAATTCTTTACCCATATGTAGACAACTTCACAAACCATACTAAGTCAAGTTGTATAAACTCCTTTCCCCTGGAGGTTGACCGTAACACATCAAAGTACACGTTTCTCCCCCATGATGGTTTCGAACTTTCAGAATCATCATAACGTGTATGACTATTTGCACGAGAAGTTCTTGTCATAAGAAAACATCTTGAAAAATCATGACTGACGCTGACGAATCTTTGAAAGATTTTTCTTAGACTGTGAAGTATCATTGACATTATGTGGCGTCAAATATCTCATGGGGATTCTGTCACATCTCATCTTTACACATCAAATGTCATCATCAAATCGATTCAACAAATCTCATCAATCCAAATCTCATAAATCCGATCTCATATTGAGAAGCCCATCTGACCGTCATCCAAATCTAAGCTTCATGGCCCAATGTTCAAATGAACTTGTATATCATTCACCAAATTGTATATCAACCTCCAAACGAAAATGTGTGATTTTTTTTCATTCAAACTCCAAAGCTCAAGTGAGGTCACTAACTTCAATAATCCTTATCTCTTATATTGAGCACAAGCCGTGAATTTGTATCCTCCGTGAAAATTGACCATACCATAACACCACTCTCATTTTCCAAAAATTATGCCAAAATGAGTACAATGAATTTAAGTACACAAAAATAAATCATTGCATCTCAAATTATCATAAGCATTTCGGAATATAACAACTCATGCATGCCCAGTCCAATTGCTAAATAGTGTGATATGAACTTAACCCAAGTAATAGGATATAGCACGTAACAGCCCATCAAAAGTAAGACTCGTGTAATTAGCATTTCCCTATTCGGATCCAATTTAATATCAAATGAAATGAAGTACCCGGTCCAAACCAATAGCAAGTTCGGATCCAACCACCTTTTTACACAACCGGTTATAATAGAGTTATTAAACCCTAATACTTCTCACTTACCAAAACCTAAACACAATTTTACAAATCTACCTCTCTCCAAAAACGCTCCACCACCAAAAAGTAGATCTCATCTTATCACTGCTTTCCAAATCTCTTCACCATCTCATCCTCAATCTCTCAGCCATCATATAATCATTAACAATCATAATCGAACACACCTTTATCAACATTAACAGCTCAAGAAAAATCAAGAAAGCAAGACTAAGGCTTCAAGATCTTATAAAAAGGTCTCGGGTAGGTATATATGTAATTAGTTTTGTGTTTTTGGTCATTGAACGAAGAAAAGGGATTAACAGCTCAATTGAAGTCAAACTTCAATAATTAGATCAATGATGATATTGTTTCGTATGTTTAGCCCCTTGATGAAGGTTGATGTTTCAATCATTAAACACGAAAAAATATGTGATTTAAGTATTTGTTTTGATTTACAGTTTGTTGTATGAATGAGTGTTGGGGAGAGATGGTGAGGGTCCATTGGTGAGTCTAGTGTAGGTTAAGTTTTGGTTTCGGATTGGATGTATGTCTTCTTGTCATTTCGTGTTCATTTCAGTAAAAACATGGACCGGTGATGTGATGGTACTGAGGTCGATTGATGTTATTTTGGTTTTTGTATGCTAAGTTTGTGTATGACTGTTGTTTATTCGGTTTTGGTCACAAGTCGCTTTTGACTTAATAGTCAAAACAGTTTAGTCAAGTCGCTATGAACACACAAGTTGCTAGGTCTGAATACACAAGTCACTACTTGTTTTCATAAACCATGCAATTTATAAGCACAAGTCGCTTTCGGGTCATGAGTCAAGTCGCTAACCATTTTCAAAACACAACTCGCTACTTGGAAACTCGCTACATGGCAAGTCGCTACCATGAGTCAAAACTCATGACAAGTCGCTACTTCATTTTCATCACAAATCGCTAACTTGTAAAGACAAGCGCTAGCAAGATTAATTGACTTTTTTTTGAGTTATTTTGACCACTTTTTCCCCGTCTTCATACAAACCCATAAAAGCATGAATATCATTTGACCCTTTTGACCACAGTTTGACCTCGTTAAAATATGCAGATATGTCCAGATGCCCAACTTAGACTACACGTTTGGTACAAAAAGGTTACAGAAATACTGACTTGGACACAATACTGAGAAAAGACAGATTTTGTAAAATTTGATGGAACATGAGACATTTTGACCAAAAAGATGCAATATTGTTAAAAACTGTTGTACCAAAGTATCATGAAAAATAAATTTTCCGACCAAAAGAAATGCAGAAACAGTTTTAACAAAGTACAAAAAACCACAACAAATCAACATAACACAATAACCATGGCTCTGATACCATTTGTAGGATCTTAAATATTGTGTTGATGATGATTCGGGTGGTGTCACAATTCTCAATTTTTGGTCATTTCTCAAAACAATTCATGCCTCACAATTTCATCATTTATCGTAAACTAGGTTTGCGTGTTCCAAATTCAGCGTAACCTTAATGGTTTAGCGGCGAATTCATGATCATATCATCACAAACATTTCATATGGACTAAGTTTAGTCTACATTTCATTAGCATCATTTGCATCATATTAGTTCATTCATGACATTTCATTTCACATTAATCGCGTAAATTTTATATTAAATAAACGTTATCGCGTGAGTTATTATTTTGGCATTTAATTCTTCAAAAATGATCCCAATATATTTTTATACTTATGTTTTAGTTTATAAAATAATATTTTGAGTTTACCTAGTGTTTTAAATTGATTTTGTATATAAATCGTTGAATTTATATTATTACGACGCTTTTCTTAAAAATTACTCGATAATTATTTTATCACTCAAATTTTACAAGGAATGTATTTTTACAATTTTATAACTACAATATACTTTACTTTGATCCCTAAAACTTATTTTAATCCATACTACTCTAATATCACAACTATGTACAAGTTACTACAATTTCTATTTAACTACACTTTTCACTTACACATTTTTAACATTTCACAAATAAAAGAAAAAAATATATATATATAATTGACAAACATATCCCCCCCAAACCGCCATGGGGGAGAGTATGCATTTATTGTTGGTGACTTTTTCTTTGATTGTATATACATACACTCCATGTAATAATTTCAACTCATTCATCACAATAATTCATCAAGTAGTGAAGTTGCTTTTCTCTCCTTGTTCTTCATCTCATAACCGGTTTTACAAGAAGATAACAAGGGATCAAAAATCTTTCAAGCTCAAGTGTTTTAAACAATCTAGATTACACTCTTATTAAGGTTTTGAAATAAAAACCTAGGGTGTTTAGGTTAATCCTTGGTTCTAATCACCTCATCATATCACTTGTAAGCATCTCATATTTATTTTTCATCTTACATATTCATTTCATACTCATCTCATCATTTTTTGAGCAAAAACATGCAAGACTTGTGTTGTTTATACCATTTTACCATTGATTTTTAGA